>JADXDR010000123.1:104905-135949 GCA_025026875.1 Chlorella ohadii
GCTTGAACTGCGCCAGCTCGGCGGCCAGGGCGCCCGAGGGCACTAAGTCGGTCCAACCACAGCAGAACAGTATGGTTTTCAAAGGCACTCACCCCGCCAGCTGCTTGAACTGCGCCAGCTCGGCGGCCAGGGCGCGTGCCTCCGCCTGCGCCTCGCTCAGCGCGCTCTGCAGGCTGCGCTGCTCCGACCGCAGCGTGGTCGCCTCCTGTGGGGCAGAGAAACAGGAAAGATGAGGCAATCGTGTGGATGCGAGTGGCAAGGCAAACGGCAGCATCTTGAGATCAGGGTGAGACCAGGCTCCAACCGCAGCGTGGCGGGAGGCAGGGAGGGGCGGGAGGGAACTTGATGGACGAGGCTATGGAGCGGATGCGAGAAGACTAGGCCCATTGCAAGATGTTCTTGATTAGACCAGGACGGGGCTCATGCCCGCACCACAGCTGCACGCTGTGTTTGCACCCGTCCCGACGGACGCACCTGCTCAGCGGCGGCGGCGCGCCCCTCGGCGCTGGCCAGCAGGGCCGCCACGTCAGCAGACTCCTGCTTGGCCTCCTGCAGCT
The DNA here is from genome assembly GCA_025026875.1 of Chlorella ohadii. Classification (NCBI taxonomy): domain Eukaryota; kingdom Viridiplantae; phylum Chlorophyta; class Trebouxiophyceae; order Chlorellales; family Chlorellaceae; genus Chlorella; species Chlorella ohadii. The sequence goes on from JADXDR010000123.1 coordinate 105,463, forward strand.
GGGCCGCCAGGGTGGCGGCCTCGCGCTGCGCCAGCGCCAGCGCCGCTTCCAGCTCCTGCTGCTTGTTGCGCAGCGCCTTGGCGTCCTGTTCGGGTTGGAACGGAACGATAGCAGTTGGGGAGTACGCCAAGCAGCGGCGGCGCAAGTGCTGCGGCGACAGGCGCTGCCTGTGCGCTTGGGCAGCAGGCACGAGCTGACAAGCAGATGTGCATGGAAGTTGCCAGATTTGCCTCCTTGTTACCAGCTTGGCGGCCAAGCCGGGCAGGCAGCGAAAGGGATGGACCCACCTCTGAGGCTGCCACCGCCGCCTGCCAGGACTTCTCGAGCATGGCCGACCGGCTGCAGGCAGGTGGGACAGGGAGGGCTGAGCATGAGACTTGACAGCACGCGATTGTGCGTCACAGGGTGTGTGCGCGTACCGTGCGGAGTGCCGGCCTGTAGCACACGCTACAGGACTGCAGCAGGCTGGCCCTGCCGCAGGAACACACTGCAGACCTGCGCCGTGTACACAACACCGGTGCGCAGCCACGCCCACCTGCGGGACGCCTCCAGGGCCGCAGTTGCAGCAGCCAGGTCGTCCTTAGCCTTCTGCATGCGCCCCGCCAGGTCAGCGGCGCGGCTGTTCAGCGCCGCCACCTCGCGCTCCTTGGCCTTGAGCTGCAGAACACAACCCCAAGCAGGTTCAAGGAACGTGAACAAAACCACCAAGTGGTATGGGTGAAAGTCGGTCCTTCGCTGGTAAGCATGCCCTAAGACACCACACATAAGATGGTGTGCAAGCGTGGAGCACATGCGTGAGCTGCGGCGCCTAACTGCAACTCCAGCGTGACTTGCTTTGAGTTGCGCGTGGTGGCAACACACAGACACTGGTCACAAGCTGCAGCACCCACCTGCCCCTCCAGCGCCACGTTTTCGGCCTGCAGGCGCTGCCGCTCCCGCGTCTCACGGTCCGCATAAGCCTCCACCCGGGTGGCCTGCACAGCAGAAGGGGGTGAATTCCATGTTTGGGTGATACCATGTCTGCTGCTGTTGGCCGTCGATGGTCGGGTCACTCGGTTGTGCGCCCCACAGGAATGCAGGCCTGCAGTTCTGCTACGGCTCAGCACACCAGCCCGCTAGCTGAACCCGATGAGCGGAATCAGGCGAAGTCCGCTTAGCCTGCAGGCCAGCACATACCTGCTTCACCGCCGCGCTCGCTGGCTCTGCACCGCTGCTCACTACCGCAAATGCTCAACACAACCCAACTTTGCAAAGCGCACCTGCTCCACCGCCGCGCTGAGCTGGCTCTGCACCGCGGCGCGCTCCCGCTGCTCCCGCTGCAGGTCCTCCTGCACCTCCTGCCACGCCGCCTGGAACTCCTGCGTCTTCTTGCGCATCTGCAGCTGCAGCACCGCCAGCTCCTGCGAAACACACAACCACAACATGGAGACAGACGGAAGTTAGGTTCAGGCACAAGCAGGTCTCTGCAGGCACACAGGAGAGACACAGCCAGCATGGTCACAGATAGGGCGGTGCCAGCCCAGCACGGCTCTGTGCGACGGGCTGCAGCCTGGGTGCGCCAGCTGTGCATGCACTGGCTAGCTGCCGGAGGCGTGCATCTATTGGAGGCATGCCAGGCATGACTGTTGGTTGCAACCCCGCCGAACCGAAGCCCAGCCGGCTCACCTGCTGCTGCAGCTCCTGCAGGGCTGTCACCTCCGTACGCAGCTGCTTCAGCCGTTCACGATGGCTCTGCTCCGCCACGCCCCGCCCCGCCGCTGCTGCACCCAGTGTCGTGATTGCTGCGGCGCCCAGCGCCGGTAGTGTCGCTGCTCCAGCGGCCTCTGCGGCCGCCACCGCCATTGCAGAGGCCTGCGCCTAAGTGGGAAGGGTGGCACGGGGCGACCGAGGGGCGTGAGCGAGCGAGAGAAGGGAGCGGCGCTGCAACGGTCGAGACGCCGACTGGTGCCTCCCGCCCCACCTGGTCGCCAGCGATCAGCGCGCCTCCCGACATCAGGCCTGCGGTTGCGATCGCTGTTGCGAGCTTGAGCAGGCCGTTGGGCTGCTGGGGCTCGCGCTCAGGCTGCTCGGGCTCCTGGCTGTTGGGCACGGGCTGGCTGGCCGCCGGCCTGCATGGCGCCCTCCGTCGCACGCTCTTCTGCAGCGGCTTGCTACGACCAGCCAGCAGGCCGCNAGCGGGGGCGCTGCAACGCCTGCATAGCGAGCGGCCGAGACGCTGAACCTGCCGCTCGGCTTTGCGCAGGGACGAGCGCCCGTCTGTCTGGTTTGTTACGGCACGAGTGATCGTGGGCAGCGGCGCCGGCCCCAGGCAGTGGTGGTAGGGACTGCCGCCCGCCACATCAGCAGCACGATGTTGCCGTGCCTTGCATGCATGCCATCCTGCGTGGTTGCTGAACGAGCCATCCCGCGGCATTACTCCATCAACCCAGACAGAAATGCACAAAGTATGCACCATGCTCCAGACAGGGGTTGCTCCGGCCGTCGCCGTCAACCTTGACCGGCCTGGTGGCGGCAGGCCAGCAGCGATCGGCACTGCCCGCCCAACAGCAGCAATCCCGCGATGATTGGTGGACGCCGCCTTCCAGGGCAGGCATCGTCCTGCAAAACTCAGTTGGTCCATGCAGCAAAAGTATCCAGGAGAGTGGGGCGATGCGCCTTGCACGGCACGTGGCAGTGTTTCTCTTCTCTGTCTCCTGCTGGGCGAGAGGACCGCCGCTGTGGTTGCCCGGCTCCAACAGCAAGCAGTCTTTATCTAGTGACTTTTGGGCCTATGATAGGGAGGGGGTAGGATCAAAGCTCACACTCAGTCCGCTAGGGTTCACCGTGCTGCGGGATGGCAGGCTGCAAGCGCGTGCCGACACGCGCAGTGCACATCTCTGCCAATCACTACTCTCTGATCGCGATGGGCTCCACATTCGCAGCGGCTGCAGCCTGTGCGCTGAACTGCCGAGCCTCCAACCCTCGTTGCGCATCCTTTCGCCGATCCTACCGCTGTGCCACAGTCCAGGCATCGACCGCAAGCAGCAAGGATGAAGGCAGCGGCGCTGCGCAGGCTGCCCGGCCCACCAGCCGGCGCCACCTGTTTGCGCTCACCGCCGCTCTGCCGGCCTGCGGCTGCGCAGCCTGCGCCGGCTCAGCAGCAGCCGCCACGGGCCGCAGCGGCTTCTTGGACGCCACGTTCGCCGAGGCCATGGCGTATGGCATGGCAGGTCAGGGGATACACTGTTGCATCTTGAGCGCTGCGCTGATGTTTGCCCAACCGCTTGATTTGCACATGTGCGATGCACCGCTGCAACCATGTCGCTTCGATTCATCGCCCTGCAGACTACGAGGCCAGCATTGCCCCCGTGAAGCGGCAGCTGTACAGCGAGCTGCTATCGGGCCTGGCAGCACAGGGCGGCAGCGCGAGCAGCGGCGATGCGCTTGCCGAGCCGGCGCAGCTGCTGGAGCTGGGAGTGGGAACAGGCCCCAACCTGCGCTACTATGCAGAGCACTACCAGGCAGCGACCGGCATTGATGCAAGCACAGCAGCAGCAGGCACGGCGGCTGGCGCYGCAGCCTCGGCYGGCGCAGCAGCAGGGCSGGCAGCCGCCGATGGCGCTGCAGCAGCAGGCGCAGCGCAGCCCCGCCAGGCGCTGCCGCCGCTGCAGATCACGGGCATCGACCGGAACAACTTCATGCGGCCGTACCTGCAGCAAAACCTGGCGGCCAGCGGCTGGCCGGCGGAGCGTTTCAGCTGGGTGGCGGGTGACGTGGCGGCGCTGCCGTTTGAGGATGCCAGCATGGATGCGGTCGTGTGCACCCTGGTGGGTTGAGGCTTAAGGGCATGGATGTGTGCAGAGGGCAGGGGGCAACACCATAGGGGATCAAGAACAGCACTTGCCGTGGTGGTTTGCTTGCACCGCTGGCTGCCCTGCGCCTTTGCCCCGCATGCAGTGCGGCAGGGGTGAGCTGCCTGCTCGGCTTGGGGCCCCGCCTGCAGCTTGCGAGCCCATCCTGCTGCAACTTGCTTGCTTGTGTCCCGTGCCCTGCCATGTCCAGGTGCTGTGCAGTGTGCCAGACGTGGGGCAGGTGCTGTCGGAGGCAGCACGGGTGCTCAAGCCCGGCGGCCGGCTGCTGTTCATCGAGCACACCACCGCAGAATCGGTGAGCGGGCGAGCGGATCAACAGTGGGCTGTGAAGTGCTTGTCACTGCAGGCAGCCGTTGGCCTTGGCAAGAAACACTCTCTTGTGCTGCTGTTGTGATGGAGATGCTCTCTGCATTGTAGCTGGGTGGCTTGTGCATGAGCTTAGTGCCGCTCACATCCATCCGTTAGAATAGCCCCACCTGCTGCGCACATGCGAAGAGCCCCACTTTGACGCCGCCACCCCTGCCTGCCCTCACCACGCAGGGCCGGCAGCCGCTGCTGTGGATGGGCCAGCGTGCGCTGGAGCCCCTGCAGCGGCTCCTGGCGGACAACTGCCACCTCACTCGAGACCCGCTGCCCGCAATAAAAGCCGTGGAATGCTTCTCGCCAGCGGCGGGCGGGGGCGTGGAGGCGCGGCGGTTCAGCGTGGACGGCGCCTCGCTCATTGCGCCGCATGTGGCGGGCATTGCGCGGCGGGGCAATGCGTGAAGCAGAGCTCAGCAGCGGCGGGCGAGGAGGAGCATGGCTGTGGAGGCAGCGCAAGGGAGGCTGCTCTCGGCGCTCAACTTTGGGCCGCACGGCACAGGCAATGATGCTGGCCTGCTGTTATTTAGCAACTTGACACTTGAATCGACATTCGGATTTCAGTCTACACGTTTATGATGACTTTCTGGCTGCACAGCAGCACATCAATTGCGGCAATTGCGGCCAGCAGTTGCGCCGTGCACGCCTCGCGGCGGCGGATGGCGCTGCCACAGGCTGGCGTCCTGGCCGCTGCAAATTGCATTCTGCCCCTGGCCTCTCCTGCTCGTCACCTTGCACACAGCCGCCGCTTGACGAACGCGACGCTATGGCTGCCCTCGCTCTCAAGGCTCCCGTGCTCGCGGCGCAGCGCACCAAGGCGCCCGCTTCCAGCCGGCACAGCAGCCTGATCGTGCGGGCCTCCGCGGCGGCTGCTCCCGAGCCCGAGTTCGTCTGCCCAGCGCTGCAGGCGGTGCGTGCAGGGCTTGCAGCTGCCTTCAGCGGTTGTGCACGCGAAATGTGGCTCGCTGGGCGGGCCAGTCGCTGCACAGGCCAGCCCTGGCTGGCGGCGCTGCGGCGGCGGGGGGAGGCGGGCAGCCTGCCATGCTCCTGGCGACATCCAGGCATCCTCACAAAGCGTAGCTTGCTGGCGCATGTCCCCACCGCAGGCTGTATGCGAGAAGACGTCGTGTGTGCACCCTGGCCGCCCCGTGGCCAACGCCTGCCCCGACTGCCCCCGCCGCAAGGCCACCATGCGCATGGCCAAGAGCAAGTGCGGTGAGTGGCTGCCTGTCCAACTACTGCATAACGTGGTTGTGCGCACGGGCGCCGAGACGCAAGTTTGTGGAGCTGGTGGAGCTGCACAGTGGATTGGCCAGCGTGCCTGCCTATCCTACCCTCACAAGCGACCAACCGGCCGGTCCCGCTGCTCACGTCCCCGCAGTGCACCCCCAGCGGCCCGTGTCTGCGGCCTGCGCCGACTGCCCCCGCCGCAAGTGAGGCCCCACTTTGTCAGCCGGCGGCCGCGCTTGAGCAAAACTGCCGCAGACAAGCGCCAATTTGATGCACAATCCAAACCGAGCGCCGCTGTTGGGCGGCAGCTCGCAGTTTTCTCCGAGAGCCCCAGCCAGCCTTTTATTCATTTCATTCAATCAATTGCTTCCTTCTGCCCATCAGCATGTAATCTGACGTTTGCATTGTATGCGAGCGGCAGCCAATGAGGTTGCAGCAGCTGGGCAGGCAGGCCTGCAAGCCGGGCGCCGACGCAGGCGGGGGCGGGGCCACGGGGGTGGTAGGGTGAACGGGCGGCGCCGGCGCGTCGCGAAGCCACTTGCGACCAGTATTTGACTTCGCTCACGCAGCAAGCGGCCCAGCGCAACCCACGAGCGCGCCATGCACAGCAGCGGATGTTGCCCAGCTAACGGGCCACATCGGGCGCCGGGAGTCCCTGTCTGGACAGCAGATCGGTCAACATGGCGGCACAGGCGGTTCTCAGCTCGAAGGCTGCGGCTTTCCAGGCCCGGGCGCAGCGCCCCGCCYCCCGCCGCGCCTCCCTGGTGGTCCGCGCCGCGGCTGCCAGCGCCGAGGTGCCCGACATGGGCAAGCGCCAGCTGATGTGAGGCGGGGGAGGCGCSTGGGCCGCCAGAGGGCTCGCCTCATGCTCCCAGGCGGCGCTGCTGCAGCTTGCAGGCCCTGCTGGGTCCCCCGGCAGCCTCTGGGGTGCCGATGCAGCGCCCTGACGCCCTCCCCGCTGCCCCGTGCAGGAACCTGCTGCTGCTGGGCGCCGTGGGCGCGCCTGCCGTGGGCCTGGCCGGCCCCTACGCGCTGTTCTTCGTGCCCCCCAGGTGCGCCGCGGCAGTGCGCCGCAGACGGCTGGCGCTGCAGCCAGCCCCGGCCCTCCGACGCCCGGCGCGGCCCCGCCCGCCTCACTACAACGCCGCGTCGCCCGCTTGAATTGCCGGCCTGCTCGCTCGCCCTGGCTGCGGATGCCTGACCCTGGCGCACCCATGTCTTGATGCTGCAGCGCGGGTGGCGGCGCGGGCGGCACTGTGGCCAAGGACGCTCTGGGTAACGACGTCAAGGCCACCACCTGGCTGGCGACCCACGCTGTCGGCGACCGCTCCCTGACCCAGGGCCTGAAGGTGCGCACTGGAGTTCGGTTTGACCAGCAGTTGAATGATCCGCATCGCTTGGGAATGCAGCTGGTCTTTGCCATGCGCCTGGGCAGCAGGTTTCGATGCTACATTTGGTCAGCTGGCAGCGAGCCGGGGCAGCCAGCCACCAAATGGCGCTGGAGCGCTGGATGGGCAGTGGCAGCAGCACTGGAAGGCCCCCGGAGCCATGGCAGCTGGAAATGCATGCTGGGAGCAGCGGTGGATGGCCTGGCAGCAGCTGGTCGGGCAGCGGCGCTCAGCTGCCGGAGGCTAGCGCGGCAAACGAGCGCTGGAGCGCAGCAGGCACCCAGATTGACACGACTGTTGTGGCTCAGCACAGCGTTTCACAGCTGCAGGCGCACTTGCAGCTACCACAGCACACAGCAGCAGCTGTGCTACGTCCCAGCGGCACCCGGACGCGGCATGCTGCCACCATCCTGCATCCTCGCCGCAGCCGCCTCGCGCCCGGCTGACCGCGCCGCTGCGCGCGCTGTGGTACCTCTGTGCTGCAGGGCGACGCCACCTACCTGATTGTGAACAACGAGGGCGCCATTGAGAAGTACGGCCTCAACGCGGTGTGCACCCACCTGGGCTGCGTCGTGCCCTGGAACAAGGTGCGCTTTGTTGGAGGGCGCCTGCTGCTGCCCAGCATGGGCTTGTGCGATTCCTGTCGGCTTGGCACAGCCGGCTTGGCACAGCCGAAGGCTGGCCAAACGCCAGCCTGCACGATGCTGCTGCCGTGCATGTGCTGCAGCTGCTGCAAGGCGGCGCCATGCTGCTGAATGCACTTGCCCAGTTGCTCGTTGAGCTGCTGCAATTGCGGTATGAGCTGCTGCCAATTTTGAGTCTGCTGCGCTTGGGCCCCAATATGTGCTCCTGGTGCATGCCAACTTAGTTGCTGCCATGCCCTTGGCCTCTGTGTGGCTGCAGGCCGAGAACAAGTTCATGTGCCCGTGCCACGGCTCGCAGTACAACGCCGAGGGGTGAGCCGGCAGCTGCATGTGGTCACACAGCTTTTGATCATGTGTGTTTTGGATGGCGTGGGCCTTCCAAACACTCTGCGCCAGAGCTGCCGAGGGGCCACAAGCGCTGGCTGCATGCTTGCAGGCTGTGGCAGCCTGTCCTGCTGCCCGCTTTCGGCCCTGCCACCTGCTTGCTGTACCTGCTGTGGCTGCTGCCCTGTGCCTCATTCCTGCCTGCCCTGCCCAACCCCTTGTGCCTGCTTGCAGCAAGAAGATCCGCGGTCCCGCCCCCCTGTCCCTGGCCCTGGCGCACTGCGACGTGAACGACGACATCGTCACCTTCACTGACTGGACCGAGACCGACTTCCGTACCGGTGAGCGAATGGATTGCTGCAATGAGAGAGGGAGGAATTGTTGAGTTTTTGTTATGCATCGTCACCTTCACCGACTGGACCGAGACCGACTTCGTGCCGGTGAGCACAACAACGGGTTGCGTGACACCGGTTGCTGGTCAACTGACCAGTTGCTGGGAGCCAAGCTGCTGTTGCATTGAGTGTGCGCAGCTGGTGCGTCCTGCAGGCAGCTGCTTGGGGACCGGCATTGCGCGAGGTGCAGCTCGCCAAACACTGCCAGCCATCGCTGTGCACATTTGCACTCAGTGTTGCTGCTGTTCTCTTATTGCCTCCCCTGCAGGCGAGGCTCCCTGGTGGAACTGAGCGGGTGGCGGCAGCAGCAGCTGACGAGGCGCAATGTTGGACCCCCAGCAGCGCACCCCGCCAGCCCGCAGCTCCCCACTCGCCGCCCGTTGAGCGGCGGCGGCTTGTAAACCCGGCCAGCTCCGCGGCTGGCTGTCCTATTCTTTGATTGCAGCTTTCGTCCCCTTGTGGGCTGCGCGCGGCCGGGGTGGTGGGCAGCGCGGCCCCGCCCCCCGCTGCGCTGTGGCCCGCCAATCTTATCATCCCCTACCGAGAAGAGCTCACCCAAAATTCTAATGACACTCCTCTGCGTGTGTAAGCACCAACTAATCGGCGGTTGAGCGCTGTGGCAGAGGGTGAAGCAGTGCTGCAGGGCAGCTGATGCCATGGGCAGGGGGCAGCACAGTGCTCAGCAGGCTGCTCGCCTTTCCAGCTGTGCTTTGAGCCTCCTCATGCCTGGCCAGGCTGCAATTCAAGAGCCGCAGCAGTATTACAGTGTGAAGGAATAGCCAGCGAGCAATGATCAAAACACAATCAGTACAGTTTGCTCAGTGTTGCAGAGCGATCGTGAATTAGAGGACAGTGACAATCAGAGGATGAACGGCCAGGCATCACCATGCACCTGGCACCTCGGCCCGCTGCAGCCCCAGCAGCTGACCACTCAGAGCACAGCCTGCTGCGGCGGGGCCACAACGGCCTCCAGGTCCACGCTGTGCATGTCGTGCTCGCCACCGCCCGCCTTGCACCCAGCATCGGTGGCATCCGAGGTGACCTTGGCGGAGGGCAGCTCCACAGCGGGTGCAGCGGCGGCGGCGGCCGGCGAGCTGGAGCGCGCCTGGAGCGCCACAGCGCGCCAGGTCCACACCTCCCTCCACTGTCCGCGGCGCGCGCGGCAGGCGGCGATGCAGGGGCAGGCCAGCAGGACGGCGGTGGCCAGCGCGGCGCCCAGCACGTAGCCGATGCCATAACCCAGCCAGGCGGCCGCAGCGGGCATCAGGAGGTAGAGGCCCACAGCCAGGAAAAGCAGGCCACACAGGCAGCTGCAGATGGCCAGCCCCTCCCCGCAGCTGTGGCCGTACGTGTCTGAGTCGTGGGAGCGGTGACGGTCCAGCCTGGAGCCATCGTAGCTGCTGGGGAGGCTGGCGGTCTTGGTCTTGGGGCCGGCTGCTGGCTCGCAAGGCTCGTCGTTTGGCAGCAGGCCAAAGCCCTGCGCAGGAGAGGTTGAGAGCAGGGTGCGGGATCAGCTGTGATGCCTTCAGTGGTGAGCAGCAGCCGCAGTGGGGACAGCAGGCCGTAGGTCTTTGCTGCCATGCTTGAATGCAGCCTGCACACTGTTGCCGCGCTGAGCACTGGCGCGCAAGCATCAGGCCAGATGGTTGATGTGACCCAAAGTTCTCACCTGCAGCGTGGCAGCGAACAGGCCAATGACCAGGCCCAACCCTCCAAAGCCCGCGCACAGGAAGGCCGTGATCGTCCAGAACGCTTTCCTGCATTGCAAGGGGAGCATCTGTGCGCATCTGTGGGTTCACTGCAGCAGCAGGGGCAAGGATCTGTCGAATGGGCAATCACGCATCTGGCAGCCCTGCTTGACACCCAATGCCGCGACGGCAAACCAGCCCTGCTGCCAGGTGCCCCACTCGCCAGGGGAACATCCAGTGCTGCGGCGCCGGGCTGGCATGGTTGACAGTGGAAGGCTCGGTGCCGTTGGGTGCAGCGCCAGCAGGCGCCGCCGTTGAGTCGGGTGAGGTTGCAGCATTGGCCGCCGCGGCAGGCTCAGCGGGTGCAGCCTGAGTGGCGGCATGGTCGGCGGTGGCGGCAGCCGGTGCCGTGGCGGTTGGAGGGCTCGGGCTCGCAGGCGGCGGGCGCAGCGGGGCAGCCGGGCTGAAAGACGGCTTGGTCGGCGTGACGGGAGCGGTGGAGGTGGCGTGGTCCTGCAGGAATGCAGGGGGTTGAGTCAACGGCGTGAGAGCAGGGGTCAAGAGAGGCAGCGGTTGGGCTATATGGACGGCAGCGGCAGCGTCGCCCCCGCACCTGCAGCAGCCGGCGCGCGGCAAAGCCGGCGCGTGGTGGCGGCAGCGATGCCTTGAGGTCGGCCAGGTAGACAAAAGACAGGATNGGTCAGCCCGAAGAGCAGGCTGGCTCTGAAGACCCCACTGGGGCAGGTGCGGCTCATGGCGGCGGCAGCGGCGGCAGAGCCGCGGCGGCAGGTGGTCGGTGCGGGAGGCCTGCGGAAGAGGTGAGAAACGCGTCGGCACGGCGCAGCTAGGGCGTGGGAGCATCGGCGCTGAGCTCCAAGGCGCGCGCCGGGGCAAACAAACCCGCCAAACCGACCCGCNGCAGCCTCACCTCGCTAGCTCGCCCGTTGAAAGCAGCAAACCGCTGGGAAAACGATTGAGCGACTGCCGTGGCGGCCCGCTCCACCTGCCGCCGCCGCTGCCCACGCTGGGGCGGAGCCCAATNGCAGCGGCGGCCACCTGCTGGCTGCTGTAGGCTGGTATGGCTGTTCAGCTGACGTGAAATATGCAGAAGTAAAGTCGGTAGCCAGACCAGCGGCAAGCAGGGGCCTGTTTCCGTCGCCGGGTCGGTCACGAGGCGGCTGGCGGCCATTTTGCACAAGCTGCCATTTGCTGCACACACCTTCGGTGTGCAGCTTNGGATCGCACACAGTNGTATNCCGTGTATTTTGATCAACGGCATGCTGCACCGGGGGACAGCTGGACACAGCGCCGGTTGGTCCTTGGCGTCGCTGAGTGTTCTGTGAGGAGGAGGGCCTGCACCTCCATTTCTGCTGCAATGGCAGGGCCTGACAGCCCACCCGAGGGCCTGGAGCCTGCGGGGCCGGCCGCCCAGCCCCCAGCCGCCCTTCTGCTGAGCGCTGAAGGGCCTTGCTGCCTGCGGCTGGGGGCGGAGCACGGCTTCCACAGGCGGCTGGACCTGCACAGGGCGTACGCCACGCTTCCGTGCCTCGTCCTGGTGCGCTGGCCAGCTGCCGCCCTTCTACCTCCGCCGCCGCCGCTGATGCTGCCGCTGCGGCGGATTAACAGGCACCATTAGCGCCCCTTTGCGCAGGCAATATCATTCATTMCACTCCTGTGCTGCTGGTCGAGCSCACCGCCCCTCACGCTGGCCTGGCTGGTGGCCTAATCCGCCGCAGCCGCTGCCACAGTGGCGTGGCTGTGGCTGCGCCCCGCCTCGTTTGCGCGCTGGCGCGAGGTGCCCGCCCTGCTGCTGGGCGTTTTCAGGTCGGTTGATGCTCGAAGCGGGTGCCTGTTTAACTTATTGACAGACTGCCTGTCGATGAGCCCCACGATTGATAGCACTGCATGCGGTCTGCCCTACCGCTGGTGGCTGCCTCCGCCCTCTGTCCTTCGCGCAGCACGGGGCAGGGCCTGCACTGGGCGCAGCTGCAGCGCCTGTTTGAGGGCTTTGACCTGCCAGGCCCCCTGCCCACCTCCGAGGAAGATGCGCCGCTGACGGCAGGGCAGATCCTGCGCCATGCGGGCATACTGCTGGCGGCCAGCGGCGCCATTTACATGCTTGTGTTCGCACTCTCCCTAAGGACGCGCTTCGCGTGAGCACTGACCAATCTGCTGTTGCCTGTGGTTTGGCGAGCACACACGCATGTATGGAGGTGCCTGGCTGCCTCACCGCTGCCCGCCTGCGCTGCCGCCCTCGCCCCACCGCCCTTCCCGCCCCCGCTCACTGCCGCAGCCTGTTTGCCCCCACCTGGCTGTTTGTGGCCGCCACCGCCTGGCCCTTCAACTCAGACATTTGCTGCACGGCCCCGCTGAGCAACCCAGCGGCACGGGCGGCCACGGCTGCCATCTACAAGCCGCTGAGGTTAGTGCAGTGCTGGTTGGTCTGCTGAACAGGGCAGGCAGCGTCGCCAGGGAAGGCCAGCGGGCACCGCCTATGGAGCCTCCATCCAACCGACCTCGTTCGACCATCTCACCTGCTCTCCACTTGCAGCTTCCTAAGCGTCTGCATGCCCATCCCCACAGCAGCCTTTGTGAAGGCCGACTCCCTGGTGAGTGGCACATTGCTTAGCACAAGTGTGCTGGCTTGGCGCTGACCAGCCCCTGCCGCGGGCTGGGCTGCCGCCGGTGGCAGTGGCTGCACCCAGCTGATGGCAGGTACATCACAGCCTAGTACCGCCGCCATCTCACCAGGCATGTCTCGTTTTGGGCTTCTTTCTTTTCTGCCCTGCAGGCGGAGTGCCGCACGCTCCTCACCTTCTTCCAGCTGTCCATCGGCTGGCTGGCTCCAGTGCTGTTCAGCGGGCTGCGCGAGGCCAAGTGAGGGATTGCTCTTGCTGCGCTAGCCTAGCGGCATGGCAACAGCAGGCTGCCATGCATCAAGCCGCAGTATACCACAGCTTGCCGGTTCGCCTGCTTCCGCGGCGGCAGTGCTGCTGTGGCGTCAAAGTGCAATCAAGTGGCCCAAGCTTTGCACATGGCTGCTTCCCCTTGCCTCAACTGCTCCCCACAGGCTGTTCCAGCAGCACCAGCTGCAGCGCTGGCAGGCGCGCCATCCGCCCGAACGCGGCTTTTCAGCATCCCTGTATCACAGTCTGTGAGCTGCTGGGAATGCTTGCTGCGCTGGGCATGCTTTACTCTGCGGTGGAGTGTCTTCTTGGCTCTGTTAGGCTGCGCCCCGCCCAGCGCCGGCATGCCAAATCCTGCCCCTCGGGAACCACTTGACAACCGCCAAGCCAGGCGCCCTGCCTGATCGCAGCCTCATGTGCCTCCCTCTTTGCCCCACCCATCCCTGCACACAGCTGGTGGCTGGTTTTGGGCTTCAGCCGCACTCACATCGTCTTCATCACCTGCCTGCTGCTGGCGGCAGTGTGGGACTTTACCGCCTTCTTCTGCTGCTCCGCTGCCTAACTGCTGGCCTTACTGCTGGCCCAACTGCTGGCCTAGACTGCGGCGCAGCATGCGGCAGCGCTAGGCCCCAGCTGGTGGCATGGGCAGCACCGGTGTCAGCGGCAAAGCCGCTGGCGGCACTGCCGGTGTGCGTTAGCAGAGACACGGGCGCTTTCAACCAAGCAGCCTCCCTTCCTGGTGTGCTCGCACGCCTTTTAACACCTACACCCATGAGGCTGATGCTCCCCCGGTACGCGAGTGGAGGTGCACAACCGGCTGAGCTCAACAACCGACATCCATCCTGAGAGTCTTTTGCCTGGCAGGGCACGTGCCCTGCCATTCACAGCGTTCCTGCAGCCAAGCTAGCGGCACCGCTGCACACCAGTGCTTCGGCCGCAGCGCAGTTTTGCACATGAACTTCTCTGTGTCTCTGTTCCCTTCCTCAGCCTCCCTTATGCTTTGTTCCACCTAGTGCATCAGCCTTGCGTGCAACTTGCCATGCCTCCAGCCGTGCTTGCCCTCGACTTAACTCAAACAAGTTACCACAGCGCCTGCTCTCCTCACATCTGCCGTTCATCCCAATTTTCAGCGCTCTGCAAGCGTGCGTGTAGTGTCTGATACCATTGCCGCAGCCACCTTTGCCTTAGCGAGTCTGCCATGATGCATCGATTCTGAGAGGGTGGTGCAAATAATGCGTGCAAATGAAGTGAGTCCAGTCGACAGGCATGGCCACCATGCATTCAGCCGCCGCCGCCCGCCGCCTGGCCTGCCGCCGCTGCGCCGCTGTGCTGCTCCAGCAGCCCTCGCAGCCGCCGCACCACCTGCGCCATGCCCGGCCGCTGCTCCGGCTGTGCCGCCCAGCACTCTTGGATCAGTGCACAGTAGGCATCCAGGCCGCCAAATGCAGCTGTGTCGGGTCCAGGCAGCTCCTGCCGGGGCGGCAGCTCCAGCCGCTCACCCGCCACCACCTTGGCGCCGATCTGGGGAGGTGGGATTGGGGAGAGAGGGYGTGCATTTCCAGGATGCGATGTAAGCAGCTGGTGGCAGGGCAATGTGGTGCTGCAAGGCAGGACAGCATTGAACCAGCACCCGCAGCAAGCAAGCTCGCATTGTCCTGCCTGCAACACCCCCAACGCCGACCCCGCCCCACCTGGAAGGGTGACAGCCCGCTGCCAACCCAGGGCAGCCGCCACGTCAGCAGCTCCCACAGCACCACGCCAAAGGAAAAGCTGCAGCGGAGGGCAGAGTTTGCTTCTCTGANGGGGNCAGCATAGCAGGAGGTTGGTGCGGCAGGNCATGCACACATCATGCTTGCCACCGCCGGCGCTGCCGCCGGGCCATGAGTTTCCGCTGCGCTGCAGATGACCTGCCAGCTGTCTCAGCTCCACCGGACAGCAGCAGCAACGGCAGCACACGCTCCAAGCTCACACATCACTGGCGGTGGTGGCACGGCTGCCTCGCAGCAACTCGGGGGCCTGCAAGGTAATGCACAAGCTAACTTGTGAAAAGGGCTGCTAGCAGGAGGCACCGGCAAACACCTGTACTGCATGGCATGCCTAACGCATACCATTGAAATGCATGTTCCGCGGTTCATACATAGCAGCAAAAGCCCCACATACTCACCAGCCAGACCGGGTTGGCAGGCCCAGCGCTGGAGACTGCCAGGCCGTTGTCTCCCAGCAGGCGCGACAGGTTGAAGTCGCTGACTTTGACGCCCCAGTGCTGGTCAACCAGGTAGTTCGGTGACTTCACTGCATGGGCCAAGGCCAGCATGCCATCAACATGCTGCATCAGTTGCCCACAATCGAACCGGCAGGCACGCATCATGAAGCAGGCGGGGCTGCTACCAATGCTGCACAGTGCTGACGAGGCAAGCAGAGCAGTTTTGGGGCAAGGCAACATGGGAGCTTTGAAACAACGGCTAAGCATGGCGGGCACAAGATATGCGGCACGCCAGCAGCCTCTTTTGCAACAGCATTTGGGGCGCCAGCAGCAGAGGCGCAGCAGCAGCAGAGGCAACGGCAGCAGTGGCAGGGGCAGCGCACCGTCTCTGTGAAGGATGCCGCGCATGTGGAGGTACAGCAGCCCTGTGGCTGCATCGGTTGCCTGCTCAGGAGGAGGCAGGGGGCAGGCTGGACCCCCTGTGCAGCATCCATACAGTGGTGCTCCATGGCGGTTGCTTGCACTTCAGCCACGGCTTTGTCAGGCTTGGCTACGCCATTGCCAACTGCGCACTGGCATGTTCTGATGTGAGGAAAGACCAATACGCATTTCAGGAGTCCATCAACCCACCATGGAAAGGCGGCGCGCCCAGGTGAGCTCCGCTGCTGCTGACGCATCTGTGCGTGCGGCTCGTAGGCAGCTATACAGGCTGCCTCGTGCACAGTATTCAGTGACGATCGCAGGCGGCAGCTGGCACAGGCCCATGAACTGCGGGGGACAGACGATGGCATGCTTGGAAAGGAGCTGGTGCAGCAGGACAGCACGCAGCCGCAGAGCGGGGTGCATGCATACAACAGCAAAGGCCGGCAGCAGCAGCAGCAGGAGCAGCGGCGGCGGCAGCAAGCGACAGAATTGGGCACCACACAAACGGCATGGCCAGTCACGGCAGCTCGGATGCATTGCAAGGCACAGCCAAATTTACCATGGCATCCCCCCTCACCTGAACGACGTTTGGATGGCGCATTCGTATCATTACGCCGGCTTCCTCATGAAGTGCACGCATCAGCTCATCAGGCAGCTCCAGCCCGCCGCTGTGCGAGATCCGGTCTGCAGGGCGCAGCGGGTAGTGAAGAGCAACCCCTTCAGCACATGCATGTACGCCGCCGCGCACCTGCGGGAAGCTGTCTGTGACCCCACATCACAACCAGCAGCCCTGCCTGTCCAGCACAAGTCACTTGCCAGGGCTTTGTTCAACAGTGCGGTGCAGTGAAAAGTGCACTCTGGCAAGTCAAAAGCGCACCTTTGTCAATCAGGACCTTCACCGCCACGGGCGTCTCTTGCCAGCGCGCGCGGTAGACGGTGCCAAAGGATCCTTGACCGATTGGCCGCTCAATCGCCAGCTCATCCCACTGCAGCTGCCACATGTGCGTCTCTGGAGACAGGGTCTGCGCTGGCACATTGTTGCCGCCGCTGCCGCTGCCGTCACCGCTGCTGCCGCTGCCCCCGCTGTTGCCTAGGTGCGGGTGGCGTGCGTGGGTGGTGGATCGCAGCGACGGGTGGGAGGCCAGGTAGGAGGAAATGTAGAGGAGCAGCGGATCCGAGGCCTCTCCAGAACTGCAGAGGGCAGGTTGAAGCAGGGCTGGCACGTGGAAACAGGTGAAGCGTGCACAAAGCAGCCACAGCGCAGCCTGTATTTGCAGCATCACAGATGCCCATTCGTTGGTCAAGGCGTGCCTATCGCTACAGCACAGGCCTTCGGCCCACCTGGCTTCTTTAGCCACTGTGTTGCTGCTTCCAGCTGGGTGTGAGCCAGCATATGCTGCCGCTGGATGTGAGGTGTTAGACGGTTCGGTGAGGAAGGAATCCAGCTCTTCGCTGACTGGAGCAGGCAGGCCATCTTTGCCGTCAGCTGCCAACAGGTCGTGGCAACTGCCCTTTATGCCGCCCTCGGGATCAACCTGGTGTGATGCAGAGTGCCGCTTGCGCAGCCAGCCCTTGCGGGGCCGGAACGCAAGGAACGCCAGCACAGCGACGGCTGGGTGGGGAGGAGGGAAGCAGGGGAACGGACTAGTGGGCAACAGGGCAGCCGGCCAGCCGCCAGCGGGGGTAGCTAGCGCAGCGGAACCCAGCAGCTTGAGTTGAATAGCAAAGCAATAGCAAGCAACGGTTCAGACCCATTAGATGTGACAGGCCAAACTTGCTCCCAGCTCACCTGCTGCGCCCACCACTGCGCCCACCACAGCCCCGACTGGGAAGGACGACGAGGAGGACGCTGGGGGCGGCGGTGCAGGCGCGCTGGTCCCCTCCGCCCCCAGGCTNGGGTGCTGGAGCAGGGGAGGCTGCCGGGGCAGCCCTCAGTGACACGCCGCAAGTGTGCCTGCCGCCAGCTGAGACCGAGTAAAATGGAATGGTGCTGCCGCCCTCTTGTGCAATGGGAATGGGCGTATTTGAGGAGTAACCCTCCAGAACTCCAACATTGTCCTGCCTCCCGGTGCCAAGCTGGCCGTCCGCCCCATCGCCCCAGCAGTAAGCGGCTTGTAGGGCGTCCACGCCACAGGCATGGGCCCCACCTGCATGGATGGGGCGCGAATAGCAGGTGGGAGTTGGCAGGAGCCCCTGCATTTTTCGGCTTTGATGCCAGGTCAGATGGAACTGCATGAAAAACACGAGTCACTACACACCTGCGCTGATTGACGTAAACTGCTGGGTGCCAGGCAGCCGGGTGGGTTGGCTTGTGAAGCCGTCCGGTGTGAGGCCAAGCTGGCCATGGTCGTTCTTGCCCCTGGAGCAGGACAATAGGACCAAGCGTCTACCTTGGTAGGCGAAAGTACGGCCATGCATGACCGATTTGCATGGCAACACCCACCAGCAGAAGATTTCGTCCGAGATGCCTGCATCGATGCCACAGCTGAACATGGCACCTGCATGGTGTTCAGAGGCAGGTTGGTGCACTCGTGGGGAGCTCGATATGGTGCAGATATGGTCACCGGGCCCCTACGGCCAACTTTCCAAAGCAGCACTGGCACACCACATTGCGGCCATCCGGCAAGTCTGTGCCTCATCCAGCCCACCCGATGAAAGCGAAGAAAATCTGTACTCAAAGCCGTTTGAGCTGTTGGCCACCGGTGTCGGCGTTGTGGCAAGGTTGGTGGTGTCGCTTCCAAGTTGGCCGTCCACATTGCNTGCCCCTGCAGACGCACAACGCAAGCCGGCCAATCAATCGACTTGCGCACGGAGGTCGAGCGGCAAGTGCATGCGCAGCTCAGCAGGCATACTTACCAGCACACGGGTTGGCGGGTGACCGCAACAAGTGCGCAAGTGTGGTCATTGCCCGCTGCACCAGGCTCGCATACGTTAGGGTTACTAGACGACTGAGCATACTGTGCCGACAGTGGAACTGGCGTAGTAAGGGCGGCATTCCTGCAGGTGCAGCGGCCACAGGACACCAGCCTGCTCCCAGCAGTAATTGAGGCCACGCACCAACTATGGCTTCAAAGCTCAGATTGGTGGCCACTCGGACGGGCACATTTGAGCTGGTTGTGGAGTTGTCTCCCAGCTGCCCAAAGAAGTTTTCGCCCCCTGCTTAAAAGGACAGGCATATCGAGAGTTGCTGGTCGGCCGGAGTACAGCTGTGCGTGCCGACAGCTTGAAATGGTTCCCACTCAACACCACCTTGGCTCTTTGGACTCACAGCACCAGGCATGTCCATCTGGCGTCAGTGCGCAGGCATGCGCTTGTCCAGCGGCTACTGAAGCAAAGCTATGGTCGCCTGCCACTTCAGCTGGTGTGGCAGAGCTGGCATTGCTGCCGCTCCCCAGGCGCCCTGACTCGCCGCTCCCCTGCATGTGCACCGGTGGGTGGGTGGGGTGCCACACTCATGTAAATGCCGCAGGCTGTCAATTGAGTTGCATGCCTGCACGCCCAGCAGCTGCAAGCGGGCTGTCATGTGCCAGCCGCAGCAGTAAACTCACCCAGCAGAAGGCCTTGCTGCCGGCGATCCCGCAGGTGAACTCCTCTCCCAGGGAAAGATCGCTGAAGGACAGGTCGCCGGCCACGCCGGTGGGCACCGCGAGGTATGTGCTGTTGGTGTCGCCCACGCCCAGTTCGCCATTGAGTGCCTGCCCCTGCACATGCAGAGAGCAGTGCAGTCGCTGCTTGCCCAGCCTGGCGTGTACAGATGCTGGCCACCTTGCAAGGCACTGGAGGCGCGCGCTACCATACAAAACCTCTCGGCTGCCATGGCATGCATGCAAACACATGATTTAAGATCCCTCAACGCACTTACCCAGCAGTAGGCTTGCCCCGCGGTCGTCAGGCCGCACGTGTGCTGCTCTCCTGCCTTGACAGCGGCAAACTCGGGCGCATTTGGTACTGCTGTCGGCACAGGCTGGGTGTAGGCGCCGCCTCCCTGGCCGTCGCCCAGCTGGCCTGTGCTGCCTGAGCCCCAGCAGTAGGTCACGTTGGCCGCCGCTCCCAGGGCGCGGAGTAGCAGCAGCAGAGGCACCGCCGCTAGCATTGCACGGGCTTGCCTGCGCATTACGGCGGGGCGGCAGCGGCGGGAGCGAGGGTTAGGGCGGCTGTCAGGGAGGGCGCTTGGTCTGACCCCAGCAGATGAAGCCACAATCCACCGCGCTTAGCGCCCCGAGCAAGCACCAGGGCTCCGTCCCCAGTACCCCAGAGTCGCAAAGCGCGCACCTGTGCGCTGTATCCATACGATTCATGCCAGCCGCATCGCGAAACATGCAACGATCCCCACGCAACTGGCCCCTCATCACGAGCTGGGGGGGCCCAGTGCATGGCGGAAACGGGGAGCTGACGGGTTGTTCGCCTGTCAATGTGACCTCTGGAGGATTATTTACAGTCTCAAACACACCCCAGCGAGCGCACACAGGCAAACCATGCCCCGCCTCACAGTCTGGCTGGCTCTGGCTCTCGTGGCAGCAGGTGCAAAGTTGTGATCGGCTGTAAAGGCTGCAAAGGCTGTAAAGGTGGCGGCGCAGTGCCAGCGACTGCTTTAGCAGGCTCCCCTTTGCTTTGCCGCCGCAGGCACCTCCGCGGTGGCGGCGCAATGCAAGCAAGGCAAAGACGAGTGGGACACCAGCCAGAAAGGCTGCATCGAGTGCAGCACCGACAAATCGCGCTGCCAACGTTGTGCAGTTAGATGGGTGCTGACTCCTGAGGGGCAGTGCGCACGGGTANCGTGTTNNGCACGGGGTGCCTTGCACACAAGCCGCCCAACTCCGGCATCACACAGCCGCTCTGCTGCCACTACGTTGTGCAGTGCAACGCCACACACATTGGCAGTTGGAACGATGCGTGCGTCTCATGCAGGCCCGACAACCCAGAATTTTGTTTGAAGGTGCGTCTCGAGCTGCTGCCAACCGCCCCCTTCAATCTGCACCAAGTTAGCACAATGATGAACTCCCTACCACTGTATGGCCCTCTTGTTTTGCAGTGCGACGACTTTTGCACATCGCGAGGGTGTGAAGGCTACTTTGTGACCCGGGAGGGCCACTGCTCAGTGTGTCCTGCAGGCGCTGCTTCCTGCAGCGACCTGACTGGCGAAGTGCGGGAGTGTAACTCCGGCCTTGGTTTAGTAGGCGGCGAGTGCCGGCCCTGCAAGGTGGAAGAGTGCTTGAAGTGCGACGGTGAGTGGCCACGCACATGCCCGTCCCACCAGCAATAAGACGACGGTGCATAAATGCGCACACCCACTTACTACTGTTCAGCGGCCATGCACTGCAGGTGATCTGTGGACCTGCGAGAAGTGCGCCTCCCCGCTTGGTGACGTTGAGGCTAACTTTCCTGACCCAGCCACAGGCATCTGGTACGCTTTGCAGGTTATGATCAGGAATGGCGTGGTCTGCCATTTCTCGACTGCAGATCACACATGCTGGGTTGATGGCTGCAGCTCGG
This sequence comes from Chlorella ohadii, assembly GCA_025026875.1. NCBI lineage: Eukaryota > Viridiplantae > Chlorophyta > Trebouxiophyceae > Chlorellales > Chlorellaceae > Chlorella > Chlorella ohadii. The sequence goes on from JADXDR010000123.1 coordinate 126,365, forward strand.
GCGCAGCACTTCAACCGCTCACCGGTTGTTTGTTTTTGTCCCCCGCCATGCAGTGTGCCCTGCGACAAAAGGTGCAGGGCGTGCACGGGGCTGGGCACATGCTTTCAATGCAGACTGACTGTACTAGACCCTGTCACAAAGACATGCCCGCCATGCAAAGTTGCGAACTGCTACGAATGGTGAGCGACTCACATGCATCTGGCATGCCAGCACCCTCCTTTCTTTGCGGCAAGGCTGGCCTGCACTGGCAACTGGCATGGCATGGTGTGTTGTTCAGGACATCACTGTGTGACCATGCTACGGCAGCCACCGCTAGCAGTAAACCAGTATGCCTGTTGCGCTCTGCCCCTACGTGCAGCACTGAATCGCTCAACCAATGCCAAATGTGTGACGAGGGCTTCTATCTGGTTGAGGCTAGCAACACATGTGTGCCATGCGGCGTCGCCAACTGCTATTCATGCGCAAATGGCACAACATGTCGTGTCTGCATGCCGGGCTACGGTCTAACCAACCCGCAAGGGGATGGTTTCGACATTGCCGCAACCGCCTGCCACACCTGCACCAAGGCAGACCCCAACNTGCATCCGTTGGTGAGTGGCTGGACGGCAGTTCCGGCGGCTGTCCCCGTTGTTGCACCCGCTTGCTGGTGCATGCCACATCACTGTCCGCAGGGTTTGCTGACGTGGCCTGCAACTGACCCGGTGCCTGCCCTTGCGCATGTGCAGCAATGGCGACCCTGCAGTGTGCAGTCAGTGCCCTAACGGCATGGCGCCCGACCCGGGCACCGGCCTGTGTGTGCCCTGCCGGCAGGCCAATGCCAGCAACCCCCCATACTGCTCCGAGAAGGATGCCACGCGTTGTGAAGCCGACGATAACTGCTCAGACGGCTTCTACTGCAATGTGACGGGGCAGTGCACATCCTGCCCAGCCATAGGTTGCAAATCCTGCTTCGACTCGGAGACACATGAGTGCAGTGAGTGCCTGCCCGGCTATTGGGACGCGTCGCAAGCAGCCATTGTACAAACACCTGCAGACGCAGGTCAGCAACCCGATGCATCTGAAAAGGAGCCAGCCGAGTGCAAGCCATGCAGCGACCCCAACTGCTTGGCATGCACCGTCAGCTTGGGCGCTGCCTGCGAGCGCTGCGCCGACGGCTATTATTTGGAACGCACAACAAAGCGGTGCAGAGAGGTGGGTGGCTGTTACTGCTGGCGGTTGTGTATATCGGCAGATGCGTGCCAGCAACATGGTTCAGATGTGCTGGAGATGCCAGTTTTAGCTGTGGCCTGCACCGCTCCGAGTGGCAAGCTAGGGGACTCCCTCTGCCCCATCTTGTGTCTGCAGTGCACAGAGCCTGGCGGGGCCCTGTACGAGACATGCGCCCCGGCACCAGCAGCAGCGTCAGCACCAGGCCCTGCTGTAGCAGCAGCGTAACATTAATGGTGACTCATGATGTAATTTGGTTATGGCAGTTCAGTGAGCGCAGTCAACAGGCATGCACGCCCTGCATTCAGCCGCCGCCCSRSGCCTGNCCNGCCGCTGCGCCGCTGTGCTGCTCCAGCAGCCCRCGCAGCCGCCGCACCACCTGCGCCATGCCCGGCCGCTGCTCCGGCTGTGSCGRCCAGCACTCTTGGATCAGRYCACAGTAGGCATCCAMGCCGCCYAATGRYGCTGTGTCMGGWCCYGGKAGNTSCTMCNCGYGGRGGCAGCTCCAGCCGCTCWCCCGCCACCACCTTGGCGCCGATCTGGGGYSGMGGSAMMYGMGAMAGYGGGAGWGNATTMCNCWGSKTGCSNTGTYKMCAGCTGGWGGCAGGGCAATGTGGTACMGCAAGGCAGGACAGAATTYAACCAGCACCCGCAGCAAGCAAGCTCGCATTGTCCTGCCTGCAACACCCCCAYCGCCGACCCCGCCCCACCTGGAAGGGCGACAGCCCGCTGCCYGCCCAGGGCAGCCGCCACGTCAGCAGCTCCCACAGCACCACGCCAAATGAAAAGCTGCAGTGGAGGGCAGTGTTGGCGGTCAGTTGGTCAGGGGGTTGCAGCGCTGACCTGTGTGTCCAGGGCAGGTGTACCAGCATGTGGGGCAGCCAATGCCCGCACTGCACCATCCAACAGCTCAACGCCACAGCCTGTGACCACAAGCAGCATCGTTTGCTCACACATCGCTGGCGGTGGTTGCGTGGCCGCCACTCATCAGCTCAGGTGCCTGCGTGGCAGGCATGGGGAAGTTCAGTGGGCGGCGACCAATCAGCCCGGCAGCCACATCCAGCATTATCCAGCAGCAGTGCAGGAGCCGGCAGCTGGCTCTCGAGTTGCAGCAACTGCAAGCAGCCGACTGTCCCACGTACTCACCAGCCACACCGGGTTGGACACGCCTCCAGCGCTCAGCAGCGAGGGCCCGGTGTCTCCCAGCAGCCGCGAAAGGTTGAAGTCGCTGACTTTCACGCCCCAGTGATCAGCCACCAGATAGTTGGGCGACTTCACTGCAGGTTAGGCAGGTTGGGAAAAGACTGCGATTGGTGTATTCACGCAACAGCTGGGCAGCGCATCGCAACTGGGCACCATACGCAAGCGTGGCAGCAATGCCGATAGTTAGCAGCTCAGGTAGGTCCTCAGCAACAGCACTACGAAACAAGTGGCTTGCAGCAGCGCACCGTCTCGGTGCACTATGTTCCGGGAATGTAGGTACAGCAGCCCCGTGCCCGCATCAATGGCCTGCGGCAGTAGCCGCAAAGAGGGGCGGTCAGTGTGCATTTGCTTGCAAGGATGCATGCACCTGCAGCCAACGGATTTCAGGGTGAGCATGGCAGGCACGCAGCATCATTCTAGTCCCTCCTGGCCGCATGCCCCTCTCACCATGGAAAGCCGGCGCGCCCAGGTGAGCTCTGCCGCTGCTGTCGAGTTGGCCCGGGCGGCTTGCAGGCAGCTGTACAGGCTGCCACGCGCGCAGTACTCAGTGACTAGTGCGGGCGGCAGCTGGCACAGGCCCAGGAACTGCGGGAGGGACGGGCGAGCGCTCGAGAGCATCAGCTGCGCACTTGTGGCCAAGTCGGTCAAGCAGCACATGCAGCGGCAACACAGTGGCAGGTACAAAAGCGCAAGCGCCAACCTATTTGAGCCGCAGCAACGCAGCAATGCTACACTGAACTCTGTGGCTGCACCCTGCCACAGCGGCACTGATGCCCCAGGCCACGTGTTTTCAACTGCACCCCACCTGCACAACATTGGGGTGCCGCATTCGTATCATCACAGCAGCTTCATCTTCGAGCTCCCTCATCTTCTCATCAGGCAGCTCCAGCCCTGCATTTTCCAGACTGGCATCTGCAGCAGCAGGAGGGAGGTGGCAGCCACGGAAGGGCGGTGAGCAGATGCTGAGCGCATTGGCATGCAGGGCTGCATGCGCCAAGCAGGCGCACAACTACAACCCGCCAAACGACCTGCCACACCATGCACTGCCCTTGCTTTGCAGCATTCTCAGAAGCGCCAGTGCAAGCGCAGAACTGCGAAAGCATGGACGTGTAAAAGCGCACCTCTATCAACGAGCACCTTGACTGCTACGGGCGTCTCATGCCAGCGTGCGCGGTACACGGTGCCGAACGAGCCACGCCCCACCTGCCGATCGATTTCCAGCTCGCCCCACTGCAGCTGCCACATGTTAGCCTCAGGGGACAGGGCCTGCCCCGCCCCGCCACTGCTGCTGCTCACGCCGCCGCCGCTGCCGCCGCTGCCGCTGCCTGGGTGCTGGGGCAGCGCTCGAGGCGCCGACCGGGAGGATGGCTGGGAAGCCAGGTAGGTGGAAATGTAAAGCAGTAATGGATCGCGCATGTTGCCAGAGCTGCGCATGGAGGGTGGCAAGGTGGCGTGGGGTGGTCTGGCGGTCGAATGCCTCAGGGGCATGCGCCAGAGGGAAGTGCAGCTGGAGCAGCAGCTGTCACGCGGCAGATATGCATCCATTCCATTTGCACAGATATCCAGCATGCTTGAGGACCGGCGCCACCCACCTGTTTGGTGCGTTGGTGGGGCCACTGCTGCCAGCTGAGTCCGGCGCAGCGAGCGCCAACGCTTGCGAGAGCTTGACTTCGGGTGGCAGGAAGGAATCCAGTACGCCCGTTGGCAGCGGGGTCAGCATCACCACTTTGTCTCCTGGAGACATCTCCACGTCTCCTTTGCCGCCCTGCTCGGCAGCAGCAGTGCCTCGCCGGCGCAGCCAGCCCTTGCGCGGCCGGAACGCAAGGAACGCCAGCACAGCGACGGCTGGGTGGGCAGGAGGGAAGCACAGGAACGGACTAGTGGGCACCAGGGCAGCCCGCCAGCTGCCAGCTAAGCGCAGCGGAACCCGGCAGCTTGATTTGAGCAGCTAAACCAACAATGCAAGCGACAGTTTGGACCCATCAATATGTTACAGGCCAATGTTGCTCCCAGCTCACCTGCTGCGCCCACCACTGCGCCCACCACGGCACCAACTGGGAAGGACGAAGAGGAGGAGGGTGGGGGTGGCGGTGCGGGCACGCCGCTGCCCTCCGCCCCTGGGCTGGACGCTGGAGCGGGGGAGGCTGCCGGGGTAGCTCTTGATGACACGCCGCATGTGTGCTGGCCGCCAGCTGAGACCGAGTAAAAGGGGATGGTGCTGCCGCCTTCTTGTGCAACGGGCAGGGGCGTGTTTGATTTATAATCCGCATATTCGCCAACCCTGGCCTGTGCGCCTGTGCCGAGCTGCCCGTCTGCCCCATCGCCCCAGCAGTATGCCGCTTGTAGGGTGTCCACGCCACAGGCATGGGCCCCGCCTGCAACTAGGCAGGGACAAGGTCGGTTGCAGATAGCATGTGGGGGCTGAGAGGCCTGACCTTACCGCTCCACTGACGCCCGCTAGCACCTGGCAGGCACTGCTTTGTAGAGGCGCAAGTGGCCACACACCTGCACTGATCGACGCAAACCGCTGGGTGCCAGGCAGCCGGACGGGCTGGTCTGTAAAGCCATAGTCAGGCACAGGTCCCAGCTGGCCACGGTCGTTGTCGCCCCTGCAGCAGGACAGTAGGACAAAGGGTCTTAGCCGTGGCAGGGAACACACACAGCTGCGCACACCCCTTTGCAACGGGGTGGCACGGCAGGAGCCCCTCAATGACACCCACCAGCAGTACGTTTCGTACATGGCGCCCACGACATTGCCGCAGCTAAACATGCCACCTGCAGCGTGTTGGGCAGAAGGCATCTGGCAAACCGGGCACTGTTGCCGATGGAATGCATGTCGCCGGGTGGGCCACCGGGCCCGCCATGCCCCCTACAGCCAGCAAGCAGGAGCAGCGGCAGCACACTGCACTACCGCCAGCAGCTGGACGTGCGCCCCATTTAGCGCACCGGTTGAAAGCGAAGCGAAACTGTAGGGTGAGCTGTACGAACTGTTTGCCACCGGTATGGGCACGGTGGCAAGGTTGGTGGCGTTGCTTCCAAGCTGGCCGTCCACATTACTGCCCCTGCAAAGAGCGCAAGTTGATTCGCCAAGACCATCACTGCCACTGCCCACGACAGCCAAACTCCTGGTGCAAACACGTCCAACAGGGTGTATGCGTACCAGCAGAAGGGTCGGCGGCTGACCGCTACAAGTGCACAGGTGTGTGCGTCGCCCGCTGCAGCAGGGTTGCATGCGTGTAGTCCGGGATAAAATCATTGAGCAGCTGGTGCCACCGATGGCAGGAGACAAGTCGGGTTCACGAAGGGAAATGCGGTGCATGCAAGACCCAGCCAGCTCCAAACAGCTGCAAACACGGAGTGGAGGCACGCACCTGATATGGCGGCAAAGGTTTGGTTTGTGGCCACTCGGACAGGCACAGCAGAGCTGTTGGTGGAGTTGTCCCCCAGCTGACCAAAGAAGTTTTCGCCCCCTGCGCACAACAGAAAGGCGAGCAGAGGTCGAGCGTAGATTGTACAGCGCCTGCACAGCTCGCACAGCAATGGCGCCCCACCACTTGCGCCGACTTGATCAACACTTCACTCCCTCTGACTCACAGCACCATGCCTGCCCCTCCGGTGTCAATGCGCAGGCGTGCGCTTGTCCAGTGGCTATAACGGCAAATTTATAGACGCCTGCGACTTCAGCAGGAGTGCTGGAGCTGGCGTTGCTGCCGCTCCCCAGCCGCCCGGACTCGCCGCTCCCCTGCATGTGCACAGGTGGGTGGGGTGGCTTGCTAGGTTGGGCTGGTACGGCTGCAAACACTTGTGCACATGTGCGCACTACTGCACCGCTGAACAGGCTGCTATGTGCCATCACCACTCACCCAGCAGAAGGCCTTGCTGCCGGCGATGCCACAGGTGAACTTCTCTCCAAGTGAAATGTCGCTGAAGGACAGGTTGCCAGCTACAGAGGTAGGCACCGCAAGGTATGTGCTGTTCGTGTCGCCCACGCCCAGTTCGCCATTGAGCGCCTGCCCCTGCAGGGGATGGCCAACAGTGCACAGTGTACGCTGATGATGCTGGCCAATGAGAAGACACAGACAGTTACACCACCACGCACGCTTTGCTGCCGCAACATGCAGCAAGCTACAACGCAGGCTCCCCCCACCCACGTACCCAGCAGTACGCTTGCCCCGCCGCCGTCAGCCCGCAGGTGTGCTTGAGCCCCGCCTTGACGGCTGCAAACTCGGGCGCATTTGGTACTGCCGTTGGCACAGGCTGGGTGTAGGCGCCGCCTCCCTGGCCGTCGCCCAGCTGGCCTGTGCTGCCGGATCCCCAGCAGTAGGTCACGTTGGCCGCCGCTCCCAAGGCGTGGAGTAGCATGAGCATGAGCAGGGGCACCGCCGGCGCCATTTTTGGCGCAAGGTCTGCGGCAGGCAGACGGCGGGAGAGGTTTGCGGGCCGGGTGGGCCGCTTGCAGGGTGGGCGGGGAGCTCAGCACTCTGCTGCTGCCAGCTCGACACAGTTTTGCACGCTCACTGCACTAAACGGTCCCCCAGCAGTGAGGGCGCTTCCCCCAGCAAAGCAACCCGGAGCGCGCACTTGCTAGTGCATTTGGGAAACGAAAAATGACATCGAAGCATGCATAGACGCTGTGAAGGGGCGACGCACAGCTGCACGAGCGCGAGGTGGCAAGCGGCATGAGGGCGGGTCACTGGAGGCGTGCCCCCAGCCCCTTCGCCTTGAAACATCGGTTGCTCAAAAGTGGGTTGCTGTGAACCAGCTTGCAGCGTCCCCGCAAGCGGGTGGCGGCCGATGGCGCGCCTCGCAGCCGTGCTTGTTCTGGCGCTGGCATTGACGGCATCAGGTATTGATTGGGGCGAGTGTGCACTGGACGCCCTGGCAGGCGCCATCCCGCTCTCGACCTGCTGCCTCAACCCTTGCCGCCGCCCGCCGTCTTGCAGCCGCCGCTGCTCCAGCAGCACCATGCCAGGCGGTCGACGAGACCGCCGGCTCTAGCACCAATGGCTGCATCAGATGCAGCGCAGATAAAAGGCGCTGTGAGCTCTGCACTGACGGCTGGGTGCTGACCGTCGACGGGCATTGCGCACGGGTGAGCCAACACTTTATACAAGTGACATGACTTTTGCCTTGCTCATCAGTCGTGCCCAATGTTGCGACATCCCCCAGCCACCCTTGCTGCCACGCCTGTGTGCAGTGCAACGCCACACACATCAACGGCTGGCAGGAGTCGTGTGCATCCTGCAGGGCAGACGACCCCACCGTTTGTCTAAAGGTGTGTGCCATGCCTGCTGCTGAGCTGTTGCTTTACATTGCTTGCGCCCGGATTCCGCTTGACATGCAGACTGACCGCGCTATGCCCTTCCTTTTGCAGTGCAACAACTACTGCAACTCACGAGGCTGCACCGGCTACTTTGTGACGCGGGAGGGGCACTGCTCGCACTGCCCAGAGGGCGCTGCTGCCTGCAGCGACCTGACAGGCGAAGTACGGGAGTGCCGCTCCGGCCTGGGACTGGTCGGCGGCGAGTGCCGGCCCTGCAAGGTGGACGGCTGCCAGAAGTGTGATGGTGAGCGGCCAAGCAGGCCGGCCATGGGGGTGGCCATGCAGCCAGCGGTGCGCCACCGAGGCAGAAGCCACGTGGACTCATCTGCTGAACTCATCATGATGTTCAGCAACTCTGCCTTGCAGGTGACTTGTGGACCTGCACGCACTGCATCACCCCGAGGGGCTACTCTCAGGACGGGTTCTTTCCAGACCCAGCCACAGGCACCTGGTGCGCATCGCAAGCTATGGTTTAGAGTTGTGCTGCCGCAGGACTGGCAGCAGCCGCGGGCATAGGGTGCTGGCTCGCAGTCACTCAGGGTAGCATTGCTGCGGCTCACCGTCTGTCTGCTGCGGCTCACCATCTGATTGTTGCGGCTCACCGTCTGTTGTTTGCCCCCATTGCAACAGTGAGCGGTGCGACAAGGGGTGCAAGGAGTGCACCGGGCCGGGCGGATGCTTACGCTGCACATGGACTGTGCTAGACCCAAACACAAAGGCCTGCCCGCCGTGCAATGTCGCCAACTGCCGCGGATGGTGAGGCAAGGGGGCATCTTGGGCCGGGCGATGTGCGCTTCTCCCTGCTTTGTCATTATGGGTGTGTTGAGGTGGCACGCAACTGCATGTGCTTTATGTGCCGCCTGCTGTATTCATCCAAGCAGTTACTGGACAGCCGTCTGCCGCCTGCCCCTGCTTGCAGCGCAACATCACTCGACCAGTGCAGCGACTGTGTCCAGGGCTTCCGCTTGGATGAAGATAGCAACGCCTGTCTGCCTTGCGAAGTCGCCAACTGTGCAGTTTGCGACAACTCCACAACATGTCGGATCTGCATGCCAGGCTATGGGCTGGCAAACCCACAGCCAGTTGAGGGTTACGATTACAAGGCCGCAACCGCCTGCCACGCCTGCACCAAGGCAGACCCCAGCTGCCTCGCCTGGTGAGTGGCTGGGTGATTGGCTCGTTTGTGCAGCTTGGCTCTGCGCTATATGCATGCCAGCAGCCCTGGGCGGCAGATGTAGCCTTGCTTTGCACTGCGCAGGCGGCTCGGCTGCGTGCTGTCCTTCCCCTCCCCCCTGCGTGAGCACCCACGGTTGCCCCACGTTGCCTCCCCCTCCTGCAGCGACGGCGACCCAGCGGTGTGCAGCGAGTGCGCCGCCGGCATGGCGCCTGACCCAGAGACCGCCCTGTGCGTGCCCTGCCGGCAGGCCAACGCCAGCACCCTTGCATACTGCTCCGAGACGGACGCCACACGTTGTGGGGGCGGAACCGACTGTGCTGCCGGCTTCTACTGCCACAACGTGACGGGGCAGTGCACCCCATGCCCGCAAGCCGGCTGCCTAAGCTGCGGAGATGTTGCAGCACCGACACCTGGAAACTGCTCAGAGTGCCTGCCTGGCTACTGGGACGCTTCTCGGCCCGTCAACGAGCGCCGGTACCGCACCAGCCCCGTCACAGAGTCAGGCCGGCAATACGACGCATTTCAAGACGTGCCTACCGAGTGCAAGCCGTGCAGCGACACCAACTGCCTGATATGCGACACCAGCTGGGGCGCCGCATGCGAGCGATGCGCTGACGGCTACTTCCTAGACAGCGCCACCAAGCTGTGCAGAGCGGTGAGTGGCTGGGTTGGTGGG
>JADXDR010000123.1:135963-153490 GCA_025026875.1 Chlorella ohadii
CCATGCTGCTGCCGCAGGTGTTGCTTGTGCCACTGATGCGGCTGCTGCCGCTTGCGGCATGGGAGAAGATGGGCAGTGCTGATGGACTTCATGCATGGCCTGCATGCTGCCATTCTGACTTGCACGCTCAAACAAGCTTTGGACCAATCATTTCTTTGTTGCAGTGTTCAGAACCGGATGGCGCAAAGTACGAAACGTGTGCCCCGGCTCCAGCGCCAGCCCCGGCGCAAGCGCCTGCCTAGCACGCGGAAACGAATGAGCACCCAGGCCTGGGTGGCTGCAAACGAATCTAGCACTGTCAGTTACTGCGCTGTTTTGATGCTTTACAGTTAACATTGAACATCTAATGCCTGCAACTTGAATTGATCGCAACAGTGGGAGCACGATATGCAGTGGTGAGGCAACACGGAGCGGCGGCAGCAGGCGGAAGCAGGCGGCACGCTGAGGCATCGAGCCGTTCTCGTGTCTGGACGCATCTCTCGCACTTCCGCATCATTGTGAGCTGCACACGAGTAGCTAGAGCAGCCCAACCCCGTGCTCCAGTGCCCAGGGTTTCTTGACGGTCCCGGCGGCAGTGGCACGCGCCAAGCTCCATGGCATAGAGCTGTGCGGCTGTTTACGATACTCGCAAACCGGCTCGCCAGCTCTTTCCTTGCCGTCGGCAGGTGGGCGGCAAAGTCGCCGGCCAAACCACGCCTCGCCGAGCGCTGCAAACAATACAGCAGCCTGCTCAGACTCGCTTTAAACGCGCGCCGATACCTCCGTGCCTGCTGACTGTGCAGGTGCCGCCGCCGCCTGAGCGGCGGCAGCAGCGGCGGCAGTAAGCTTGCGACGCCTGCGGGTGTCGTCCGCACGTCCGCCCAGCTAGCGCCATGCCGGTGGATGTGGCGCTGACAGTGCTGCAGGGCCTGCGGGCCACGATGCTGGACCCACGCTTGCTCAAGGCGCTGCTAGTGGCGGGTGCACCCCTGCGCCTGGCCATCGCGGTCAACATTTGGGCCGGCCGCTCGCTCAGGTGCGGTTAGTGGGTGGTTGCAGGGTGCTGTACCGCCAGCGACCATGCGCTGCGGCCTGCACATCTCAGCAATGAAATGTGCAGTTTATGGCTGACCCTCCTGCTGAGGCATGGCGGGAGCCTGGGGAGGCCCTCCCCGCAACTGCGTTTGTTCGAGGCTGCTGCCCACCAACCTCCATTCCTTCCCGCCTGCCTGCCTCCTGCAGGGCCATTGCCGCTGAGCTGGCGCGCCGCCTGTTTGAGCTNGGTCGGCTGGCTGTCTGGCCGCGTGTCAGAGCGCCGCCTTCGAGGCTTTGAGCGCGCTTACTTTGCGCTGCGGCGATGGCACGTGCTGGCCGGTGCGTGGGAGATGGGGTGCAAGCTGGCACGGCTGCCGGCAGGCTGCAGCGGTATGGCTGTCGTCCAGATCAGTGGCACGGCTGTCAGCCGGCTGCACCGGCGCTTTGCTGTGGCTGCCTTGGCTGAACGCCTGCCGAGCCACATGCCAATGCCACTTGCCCGCCTCTCCAGCTGCTGTGCCCACTCTTTCTCATGATGCCACAGGGGCGCTGCTGGCGGGGAAGCTGGTGCAGTGGGCGGCGCGGCGGTGGACAGAATATGCCTCTGGGGCACGGCAGCGACGCAAGCAGCTGCAAGCCCGCATGGACTCTGCGACCAGCTACAAAGCGTGGGCGCAGGCGGCACAGGAGGTAAGGCCGCTGTGCGTCTTGGTGGTTGGAACGGTGAAAATGAGACGCTGCTTCCTAACTAGTGTATCGGACAGCACATGCGGCATGAATCGATTGCCTTGCAAGGCACCCATGTGTCACTCTGCATTGCCTCTGTGTCGCAGCTGGAGGAGCTGAAGGGGCGGGATGCGCGGACGCTGTTCCTGCTGGAGACGCGCCTCTACGACCGGCGGCTGCTGCAGGCAAGCCCCCGGGGCATGGCATGGCATATGTGCATGGAGGCTGGAGCATGGCTTGCCAGCCGGGTGTTAGGTGTGCATGGCTGCCCAGCTTGCAGCTCGCATGCTGCTCGACATGCCGGTTGTGAGCACTCGTGCCTGCCTGCACAAAGCTCAGGTGCGTCATGACAGGCATACTCATGTCACGTCCTGTTCTCGCCATGCGCCCTATGGCATTGCAGGAGCGACTGCACTACCTGCGGCGAGTGCGGCAGCAGGTGCGTGCTTGCTCCGTTCTGAGACCTGCCCTGTGTGATTGAGGGGTGCCATCATGCCGAGCGGGTGCGCCATGCCAACGCCAGGCCATTTCGAATCAGGCTGCAGCATGTGAACCCTGGGCATGCAAGCCTCGTGCATGCGATGTCCATGCTGCTGATGCCATGCCCATGCCATGACATGCCATGTCCAAGCTTCTACAGCCATGCCATGCCGATGCCCGTGCTGCTGCGTGCTGCTATGCCCTCTCATCCCCCGCGCCCGATGGTACCCAGCATGCCATGCTTTGGCCATTGCATGCCATGCCATTTCATGTCATGCTCTTCCATGTTTCGGCGATGGCATGTCATGGCATGCCATACCATGTCGCATCATTACTGCTCATGGCCATGCCATCCTCATGTTGCACATTCAATCGCCCACACTCCAGGGAAGCGTTGACAGAGTCATGTCGGGCACCATGTGACGCCGCGTCATGACTCCCCATGCCCATACCATGCCTGATCCTTCACGTGCCACCATCGCACCGCAGGGCAATGTGGACGAAGTCATGTCAGGCCATGCCAAATGTACCGCCACGCCATGCCATGCCGTGCTCCTTCCTGATGCTCCATGCAGGGCAATGTGGACGAAGTCATGTTTGCCGTGCGCTCCGACCTGCTGCGCAACCTGGGCAACATGACCAACAGGCAAGGCTGGACCGTGTTGCGGCTGCAGCAGCATTGAACTGGGTCTGCAGTCATGCCTTTGCTGCAGCATTCATGTGCCTGTGGGCCTGCATGCCAAGTCCTCTGTGGCAGCCGACCTGCTTTGCGGATGGTACGCATGCCATCTCACACCTGCGCCGCCGCCTGCTGCCACGCTATGCATCCTGCTGCAGCCTGCTGCACGAGCATTTGCCGGTTGTGCGCAACCATGGATGGCGCTACCATGTAGACACGCAACTGGCCACTCACATGTTTGCTGCCCACCTCTGTGCGATCGGTTTGCAGCCTGCTACACGAGCACTTTCCCGTGGTGCCAGACCTGATTCGCGAGTACATCCAGCAGGTGCAGGACGACCTGCGCTTCATCACATCGTCGCCAGGTGGGCAGATTGGTAACTCTGTTTGAGTTTTAGCNAAGGGTTGAGAGAGGCCGAGGTGCATCCAGCAGGTGCTGGACGACCTGCGCTTCATCACATCGTCGCCAGGTGGGCTGNATATGTTATGTTTAAGNTTTAGCTGGGTTGTGAAGGCCAAGGTGCATTCCGCAGGTGCTGGACGACCTGCGCTTCATCACATCGTCGCAAGGTGTGTAAGCAGCCGGGCTTTGAAGGGGAGGTCAGGGGCGGGGTGTGGCCTGGTGGAAAGTGTGGAGTTGGGATGTGGGTGCAGCACGGCGGTCGGTTTAAGCATGCATCCCATGACGCTATTTGGGGGCGGACGTTGTGCAGGCCAGTGCGCTTTTGCTGCAGCTGCATTCTGCCTACTTCCTTCGTGCTCACTGCACAGCATTGTCCCCCACCCGCCTTCTGCCATTGCAGATGCGCCGCTGGATGAGCGGCTGGCCTTCCTTCGAGAATCGCGGCACGCGTTTGGCCGCACCGCACTGGTGCTGTCCGGCGGCGGCTCCTTTGGCGCCTTCCACATGGCGAGTTTGCCCGGCCTGCAAGTGTGATGGATTTTGGATTTTTCCAGGCACCCTTGCGCTGCCTTCCTATCCAGCACATTGTTGCTGCTGGCTCAAGCTCGGTGCTGCCGCTTCTCTGTTGCAGGGCATTGTCAAGGCGCTGCTAGATGCCAACCTGCTGCCGCGTGTGGTGTCCGGCTCGAGCGCCGGTTCCATAGGTGGGCGGCATGATGGTGTAGTCAACATATGCAGCGCCACGGCCCAAGCAATTTCACTGGGTGCCCGCCTGCCTGGCACGAACGGCCGCTCATCACACCCTGCTCTTAAAGCGCTTACTTGGCTGCCATCCCCTGCAGTGTCCGCCATCATCTGCACGCGCACCGAGTCAGTCGCTATTCCGTTGCCGTTTAGTGTGCATTATCAACCTAGTCCCAAACCGCCATCCCCCTGCAGTGTCGGCCATCATCTGCACGCGCACCGAATCCGAGGTGGAAGAAGTGTTTGACTCGCTGTCCGACATCGGCGGCATCGAGTTCTACTCGTTCAACACCGTGGGCCAGCTGCTGCGCCACATGCTGCTCAAGGCACGCTCTTGCTAGGCTGCGTTTTGGTGGCTGCGTTTGAAGCGGCTTGTGGGGCAGAATATGCAAGGCGCAAGATTTGATCAATATGAGCAAGACTTACACATAGAAGCCTGCGATGCCGCGGGCTGACACACACACATGCCCCGTTCGCCCGGTCCCGCACTGCAGGGCACGCTGCAGGACCACACCGTGCTGCAGGACCGGCTGCGCCGCATCCTGGGAGACCTCACCTTTGCCGAGGCCTACCAGCGCAGCGGTGCGAGATAGCTTCTGAGGGGGGCCTTAAAGGTTGCGAGCTTTGCGGCATTTCAGCTGGGTTCACAGCAGTCAACAACTCCTGGCTGCATCTGTTACAGTCCAGTCTGCATTCCATTTGCCGCAGGCCGCATCCTGAATGTCATGGTGTCTGCTGCCGACACAACGGAGCCTCCCCGCCTGCTCAACTACCTCACCGCGCCAAACGTGAGGAGGCTGCACATATATGTACGGTCTGTCAAGGCGGGGCTCGGCGTGTTGCATGCCTGGCGCTGAGGAGGTTTGGCTTCATGCNTCTTAGCCCAACTTACCANTACATATCTACTTCGCGTCNAAACCTGTGTTCCCCTGNCTTCCCAANTCCTTCCCGCCACAGGTGCTCATCTGGAGCGCGGTGGCCTGCTCGTCCGCCTTCCCCTTCCTGTACGTGCCGCAGCAGCTGCTGGCGCGCGACAGCCGGGGCCAGGTGGTGCCTTTCAGCGCGCAGGTGAGTAGGACCAAGTGCCCATGCAAGCGCCGTGATGAATGGCAGCGCATTCGGCAGCAACGCATGCCAGTTGGCTGGCATGGTGGCAGGAGGAACTACCCATGCATTGATGCATGCAAGTGACCGCCCTCCATTGTACGCCCGCGCTGCCCACAGACGGCAGGGGAGATGCAGCGGCGGTGGCGGGACGGCAGCCTGGAGGAAGACCTGCCCATGCGGGGCCTCAGGTGGGTGTAGGCTGGAAATGGCGCGCAAGCCGTAGATGTACGTATGTACCGCTAGACGTTCAGAGTTCTTGCTCTCCAAGAACTACATGGCCAACTTTGCTTTGTGCCCCGCTCTGTGCAGCGAGATGTTCAACGTCAACTACTTTGTGGTGTCGCAGTGCAACCCGTACGTGCTGCCCCTCGTCAGTGAGTGGCCCTATTTTAGTTGCAGCTGGGGCTGTTGTCCTGCTGTTGCACTGCTGTGTGCCTGCCGTTGCACAACATCGCAGTGCCGGCATTGTTGACTGACCATGCATGCTGCCGTTGCGGGTGATGTTTGGATCACACCGGTGCGCCCCATGCCTGCACTCTGCCTCCTGCCCTTTTAATCACGACTCTTCGGCCCCACTGTCACCCTCCCGCCTGCAGCGCTGAAGCGCCTGGTGCCGCGGCAGGTCGGCAGCCTTGTTGAAGGGGAGTTCAAGCACAGGTGCGTGCCTGCTCTACTGCTGTGTGGAGTCTGGGATGGCATGGCCCTGCATTTTGTGACTTTCAAGCGTGACTCAGCAGGTCGGCAGCATGGTGGAAGGGGAGTTCAAGCACAGACGAGCTGCTGCTATAAGAGCTTAGCATGCATGTTGCATGTCGTTTTGCGAGAGGAGTGCATGCCTGGTCGGAGGGGAGTTCCAGCACAGGTGAGCGGCTGCTCTCGTGCTGCGTGCGGTTGGTGACCACGACCGGGCGCTGCGGCCGGGGCAAAAGCGGGCAGGCGTGGCTGGAGCTGCAGCTGCAGTGAAGGCAAACACTCAACCTGCAGCCCACCAGCTGGCTGTGTTGTGAACCAATGCCATGGGTCTGCTGCTGCCAGGGACCTGCCGCTTGCCTCAACAGCTGTCTGGGAGACCACACCACGACTGTTCTGCCCAGGTGCATGCAGCTAATGGAGCTGCTGCCTGGCGGCATCAACATGCCATCCTGCCAGCATCGACACGTTTACTGCTGCATTACACACGTGGTGCAGGTGCAAGCAGCTGATGGAGCTGCTGCCTGGCGGGGGCAGCCCTGTGTACCGCCTGCTGAAGCTGCTCAACCAGGCAAGTGACCAAGGGTCGGCTTTTGGCGTATAAGTGCATGCGCAGGAGGGCGCACGTGGTGTGCTGTCTCTCCGTTTTGCTCCGAAGGCGGTTGCGCCATCCCATGCAATGGCTGCCACTGCCGGGGCAGGCCAGTTTCACGCATCGATCAGGCTGTGCTTACCTGTACTCCCTTGCCCACTGCCCACCGCCAGCCGTGGGAGGGGGACTGCACCATGGTGCTGCCCGTCACAACGCTCAGCACACGTACGCTGGTTGACTTGCACATGCATGATGCGAGCCTGGGAAGAGGCGGAAGCATGCAATCTGGGTGGCTGCTGCTTGGTGCTGCCGCCATGAAGCTGGGCCTGCGTGGGTGCTGCCGTTTGCATGCCACCGCCGTCAACCCGGAATGGTTATGGCTATGCCAGGTGCCGCTGACTGGCTGCACATTGCCTGCTGTCTTGTCAACACCTGCTGTGGCCTGTCGGTCCATGTTGCCTGCAGTGAAGAGCGTGGTCAACCTGTCGCGAGAGGACCTGCTGCGAGCGGTGGATGAGGGCAAGCGCGCCGCCTGGGCCAAGCTGTCTGCAATCCAGGTGCCGCTTACTTGCCATGCGTCTACCGCAGCTTGCGGGGGCGCAGTTTCGAGGCACCTATGGGCACAGCCAGCAGCCCTTGTTTTGAGGCGTTCTGGTCAGCTGCATGTGCGGCGTGGTGCAGCAGGTGGGACCTGATGCTGCCACCCGNCCCGCCCTGCAGGCCAACTGCGCAGTGGAGGCCACCATTGACGAGTGCCTGCGGCAGCTCACGGCTGTGGCGAATGCGGCGCGGCGGCGGGCGGCGCGGCGCGCCCGGGCTGCAGGTGCCGAGGGTGTTTTGCAGTGTGCAGACGGGCACGTTTTCGCAGCAGCCTACCTCGGCCGCTTTGCCCAACCAGTAGCGCAGCATGCAGGGATTGGTTCTGCAGCTCTGCTGCCACCCACAATTTCTCACTAGCTGGCATGTTCGCCTGTGCCTCCCTCTGCCCGCCCCGGTGCAGCAGCCGCTAACGGCGGCGAGAGCGGCGGCGGCATGCGGCGCGGGATCCCCAGCTGGGTGCACATGCCTTCCCTGGGGCTGCCGCACAGCGAGTCTCGGGAAATGCTGCAGGTGCGATATAAATGACCACATGCAGGGGTTCTTTAGGGTTTCGAGAGAATTTGCCTGGCATCATTTCCCTGGGCCAGCCGCACCAGCAGTTATCGGGAGATGCTGCAGGTGTGCCGAAGCAGTTGAAAAGGTGCTCCATGCAGTAGGCGCGTGTGAAAAGGCCTGGGGTGCCACATTAGCAAGTGTTGCAAGGCACTTTTAGAGTTGGTCGGCAAACTCCTGAGCTGTTGCTACGCTCGCACTACAGTAAGTAGGCTACACAGGTCTCAACTGCCCCTCCTCCTGCCATCCCTCTTTGTTCACCAGAACGGCGGCGAGACGCCGCGGCGGTCAGGGTCGCGAGTGTCCTTCCACATTGAGTCTCGTGAGTGCCTGCTGCTGCCGCTGCTTTACCCGGTGTGCTCGGCTGGGCCATAGGTGCAGGCTTCCCGCAGGCGCCCAGCCGCGAGTGCAGGCGGCAGGAGCGCAGCCGGCCGGCCTGCACTGAGTGCATGCGCACTTGCTGTGTGCCTTTCGCATGCGCCCCCCTCATTATAAGCCGCTCCTTGCCTCCCTTGTCTGCAGCGCGTGCATCAGTCAGCTTGGACCAGCTGGAGGCGGCGGAAATGCAGCTGATCCAGCCAGGTACTGCTGTACTGTTGCATCTGCAGTATTGGCGTTGCATTTGCGCTGCTGGTGTTGCATTCGTGCTGCCGGCGGTGCATGGGTCGCCGTGCAGCTGCACTGGGCCAGTTGGAGGCAAGAGAGGGGCAGCCTGGCTGCTGCCGCTGCCAAAAAACGCCGCTGCTGCCAATTTGCTGGCCATGCACCAGCCATGCAGTCATGGCTTCGCACCAACTCACACCCCTGCCCTGTCCCCTGCCCCGGCCCTCGCAGCGCTGGCGCCCCGCAGCCCGCGCGTCCATGCGCTACGCCTCTCATCGGAAGAGCGCTCCGACATCCTGACGGACACGGTGAGCTGGGGCCTTTGTTTGGGCAGAGTGAGTGATGGACTTGCTGTGGGTAGCGGGGCTATCTGAAGAGCGCTCCGACATCCTGACGGACACGGTGAGTGGATATGTGCTTTGTATGTTGCTTGCAATGCAGCCGGGCTGTGCTCTCAAGCCGCGAGGCGCTCCCTGCTTGTGTCATCACACTACCTCCCGCCCTCTGAATGTTGCCAAGGTGTTGAAGCTTGTGCTGGGTGAGGCTCCATCAATGCTCCTATATCCCTGCCGCAGGCGGTGCCAGAGGAAGCGGAGCGCGAAGCGGCAGAGGCGGCAGCAGAGGCGGCGGCGGCAGATGGGGGGNCGCCTGGTGGGGGCGGCGGCAGGCCAGCAGCCCGTGACTCCAGAGGGTGAGGAGGGCGCACAGCGTTGACGGGCACCATTGGAGTGGTTGGATTTGCATCTACCAGACATGTAATGCCTCTGGCTGCTGTCACCCCTCTGCCCACGTAGCGCTGCTCTGCCCGGCCAACATAGGGCGGCCAGCAGCCACAGCTTGCTGCCCATCCGCTCTTGCCCTCCTGCCGCCGGCCGCCTTCTGCATGAGATTCTGCTGCTAACCAAAGAAATGCCCACCACATGTGGCTGCGCAGACTCGGGCGCTCTTGACGAAGAGGAGGAGGCAGCCGCTGCGGCGCCGCTGGAAACGCTGGAGAGTGGGCGGGCGCTGTGGCGAGATTTCTTCAGCGTGGCGCCCATCACAACGACAGCCGGGGCCGTGACCAGCACCAGCCTGGACTTCATTGCGCCCTGAGGCGTTCCCTGACTTACCAACACGCCAGTCGTGGAGCAGCTGCACTTGCTCCCTGAAATACAGACTTGCTAGTTTGTGCAGCGGCAGACTGCGTGACGGGGCCGTGTGGTACCCCAGGCTGTTAAGCTGCTACTTCCCCCGTTCCGCCACTCCCACCCCTGCCCCTGCACTGTCGTTCGCTGGCCATGGGAGGGCCCCGCCAGCGGAGGCACACTTGACAATCTTGCGACAGCTTTGCGCATCTTGTAGCCACTTGTTCCCCTGCTATTTTGCTGGTGCATTGTGGTTTGCGGCGGGCTTCTGTAGTGATATGCATGCTTGTGTAACATGGCTGCTGTTGTGAACAGTGAAGCATGGCTGAACTGCCGAGAATTAACAACGGTGACTGGACACGCCGAGCAGAGATAAGAATGCAATACACCAGACTACTTCATGTCACACAGTTATGCTGCTGCTGGAGCAGGGGCTGGCGCTGAGGCTGCTGCTGGTGTCGGGGCGCAGGTTTCATATAGGGCTCCGTCAGGCTCTGTGCACTGCGGTGGCGAAAGGGGTGGGGAGGGAGGGATGCATGGCCATCTATCTCCATGCACCACGCAAAGCCTTGGCGGCCACCCTGCAGGCATGCAGCTGCCAACGCACACGTGCAATCCCCCAGCCAGCAGCAGCCACCCACCTCCCTGCACCGCTTTGTCGTGCGATCTAGAAAATAGCCATCGGCGCAGAGCTCGCAGGCGGTGCCTAAGCTGATCGCGCATGCCAAGCAGTTGATGTCGGTGCATGGTTTGCACTCGATGGGTACCCTTTGGAGCGAGTCCCACCACTGGTCTTGGGCAGTCAGTGGGCTGCCTCGGTACCGTCGCTCGTTGATGGGCCATGAGGCGTCCCAGTAGCCGGGCAGGCACTCGGAGCATTCGCCAGGTTGCGCACCATCTTCGCACCGTTGACAACCAGCTTGCGAGCATGGAGTGCACTGCCCAGTTGCATTGTTGCAAAAGAAGGTGGAAGCACAGTCCGTTCCATATTGGCAGCGCGTGGCGTCCCTTCCCGAGCAAGTTCCAAAGGCGTGTGCATACCGGCACGGCACGCACAGGCCGGTGCCTGGGTCGGGAGCCGTGTCGTCGGCACATTGACTGCACACCGCAGGGTCGCCGTCGCTGCAGCAGGGCGGGGCAATGTGGGGCAGGCATGGTTGTGCTCCGGCAGGGAGAGACAGACCGGTGGCATGTGGGCTGTCTGGATGGTGTAAAGCAAAGCATATTGGCTTACACGGCTGCTAGCATGCAGCCAGTGTGGAGCCAAAATGCAGACAGCTGTCCAATCAGCCAGCCACTCACCAGCCGAGGCAGTTGGGGTCTGCCTTGGTGCAGGCGTGGCAGGTGGTCCTGGCATTAGAGCCTGGTTCGAGGTCCGCCAGCCCGTAGCCTGGCATGCAGGTCCGACATGTCGTAGAGTTGCCGCAAACTGCACAGTTGGCGACTGCGCATGGCACGCAGCTGTTGCTGTCTTCATGCAGGCGAAAGCCATCGGCACAAAAGTCACACTTGTTGAGCGAATCAGAGCTGCAAGCAGGGGGTTGGCCCTGGGGCAGCAGGCTGTTGAGTAGGAAGAGACGCTGCTGCTACTGCCATGTGTCCAGCGCAGGTCAGCCTGTTTGTAGATCTGAACAGCAGGGTGCACCGCAAACAAACTGACCCAGTTGTTCCCATTGTCTCACCATTCTTCACAGTTGGCAACGGTGCATGGCGGGCAGGTTCGTGTTACTGGGTCGAGCACAGTTCGTGTGCATTCTGAGCATGCGCCTGGCCCAGTGCACTCGTGGCAGCCCTTGTCGCAGAGCACACTGCGTTGACACAGGTCCAGACAACAGCTGTTGAGCAGCGGCCGTGCTTCAGATGAGCAACCTGTCCATGTGCCCCCACAACTCCTGCCAGCGGTGCAACAAGGTGATGCGAGGAAGAGCAACAAAGCGCACCAGGTGCCTGCGGCTGGGTCTGGAAAGTACCCATCCTTATGACCGGCCCGTCTCTCGTTTATATTGGAACATTTGGAGCAGGTCCATATATTGCCTGAAGCGAAAGGCGCCCTCGTGGTTGATAGCCGAAGCAGCTGTTGTAGTGGCACTGGCGTACTGTAAAGCAAGACTAATGCGCGTACTCACCATCACAATGCTTGCAGCGTTCCACCTTGCAAGGCCGGCACTCGCCGCCAACCAGGCCGAGGCCGGCACGGCACTTCCGCACTTCGCCCGTGAGGTCGCTGCAGGAAGCGGCACCCTTGGGGCACGCCGAGCAGTGCCCCTGGCGCGTAACAAAATAGCCAGTGCACTGACCTGTGGGGCAGGTATCGGCACACTGCAGGGAGCATACAAAGGGCTTGAGGGTTGGCCGCTATTCATCAACTACAGTGCTTTCCCTAATGCTGTGGTGCATGCGATATGGAACTGGCGAAACGCATGCATCTTTGAAGGCGCACCTTCAGACAGACGGTCGGGTCGTCTGGTCTGCAATTTACACAAGGATCATGCAGTCTGTCGCCGTTGATTCGTGTGACATTGCACTGCACATCAGTGTAGCTAGGCTCTGTGAGTTGCGACTAGGGCGGGCTTGCATGGCATGTGAGCAAGCCGCCAGCTCCATTCACCTTTGCGCACTGCCCTTCAGCGGTCAGAACCCATCCGTCTGCACACCGTTGGCAGCGGCTTTCGTCTGCAGTGCACTCGATGCAGCCATTTTGGCTGGTGTCCCACTGGTCCTTGCCTTGTTTGCACTGGGCCGCCACCGTGGTGGTGCCTGCAGCATGGCAGGCAACGCGTCTGAGCTCAACAAAGGCGCCTCCCCAACCCCCGCGCCACCCTCAAAAGAACTCAATCTTGCAAGGTCCTTTACCTACAACAATGGCGAGGACTAGAGCCAGCAAGACAGTGTGGCGGGGCATGGTTTGCCTCCGAGCAGCTGCTGTGCGCTGACTAAGGTCAACCGTGTGTACTAAATAACTAAAGGCTCTCTTGCACGGCGGATAGACCCTCCGGCTGTCTCTCTCATGCATTGGCTTTCCAGCTCCGCGCTTCCCGGAACCAGCCGCGATGGTGCTGCATGTTTTCGCTGGAAGGGGCTATCCTCTATAATAACTGGCTGCATTTAACGCTCTGCGACTGGCTGTGCGCTTCTTGCGCGTGGGCACCCACCAAAATTCTGGGCTTGCGACCTTCGCGATCAGGCAACGCCCGGTCCTGTTCACAGCAACAACCAGTCTGCCACTGACACCCTGCACTGCCGCCGCCATCCCGGCCGCTGCCTGTGCTGGCTGAAATGGCGGCACTACCTTTGCTCCTGCTCCTGCTCGTGCACTCCCTGGGAGCGGCGGCCAACGTGACCTACTGTTGGGGATCTGGCAGCACAGGCCAGCTGGGCGACGGCCAGGGAGGCGGCGCCTACACTCAGCCGGTGCCAACAGCAGTACCAAACGCGCCCGAGTTTGCCACTGTCAAGGCGGGGCTGAGGCACACGTGTGCGCTGACGGCGGCAGGGCAAGCCTACTGCTGGGTACGTGGGCTGGAGACGCTTGCGACTCCACTTGCTGTGCATGCCATGACAGCTTTGAAGCTCGCATGGTGGTGCTGGCATTGAGTGTCTGTTGAATAGGTCGGTTACTGCGCCATGCTGGCCATGCAGCATGCAACCGCACTCCCTCCACCTGTGCAGGGCCAGGCGCTCAATGGCGAACTGGGTGTGGGCGACACGAACAGCACATACCTCGCAGTGCCAACTGCTGTGGCCGGCAACTTCAGCTTCACAGACATTTCGCTGGGAGAGAAATTTGCCTGTGGTATCGCCAGCAGCAAGGCCTTCTGCTGGGTGAGCTGCGCTGGCATTAGCAGCCTGTTCAGCGGTGCAGTAGTGCGCACATGYGCACAAGTGTTTGCAGCCGTACCAGCCCAACCTAGCGAGCCACCCCACCTGCCTATGTCTGTGCAGGGGAGCGGAGACTCGGGGCGCCTAGGCACCGGCAGCAATGCCAGTTCCGCCACCCCAGCTGAAGTGGCAGGCGGCCATAGCTTCGTTTCTGTAGCTGCCGGACAAGCGCATGCGTGTGCACTGACGCCGGAGGGGCAGGCATGGTGCTGTGAGTTAGACGGAGCTAAAGTGTTGACCAACTCGCCGCAAGTTGTGGGGATTGCTGTGCGAGCTGTGCAAGAGCTCTACAATCTGCGATAACCCCTGCTTGCCTGTTGCTGTGTGCAGGGGGCGAAAACTTCTTTGGGCAGCTGGGGGACAACTCCACAGTCGTCTCTGATGTGCCCGTACAAGTGACCACTGACCAGACCTTTGCCGCAATTGCTGGTGCGCCCATAATTGCCCAAAATCATATACCCTGTGGGGCTGCATTGTCCAGCATGTGGTGCGTCCTCATGTAACTTATCGCCCGCTGCCTTTGTTTGCAGCTGGGGACCAGCACACCTGCGCACTCCTGGCATCAAGCCGCGAAGCTGTTTGCTGGTACGCATAGGCAACTAAACTAAAGCATTCTGCTCGCTCAATTAGAGATGCATGTTATTCTGCTGCCTATCTTACTGCCTGCAGGGGCGACAATGCAAACGGCCAGCTGGGCTCCAACAAAACCATCATTGCGATCACTCCTGTAGCATTGAATCCCAATTTTCGGGGTGAAAACTACAGCTTTTCGTCAATAGCAGCAGGCGCGCTTCCTGTTTTTTTTGCTGTGGGGCATCTTTGCCGCCTTCAAACGAGTCTGAATTTTGCTTACAGGAACAGTGAGCGCATGTACCTGCCACAGTTACGCTACAATTTGTCTTTTTCTTGCAGGTGCCATGCTCACCTGTGGCAATGTTGTGGGCAATACATACGAAACCTTCTGCTGGTGGGTGTCTGCTTTGGTNGTGGGGTTCTTCCCATCACTCAACACTGCCCTGTTGCTAGCATGGTGGCTTTCCTGCCACTTCTGGTAGAGACACGTCATGTTGAACACTGCAGCTAGGGAAGAAAGCCACTGGCAAAAGGCTGTTATGGCTAACCGGGCATGCTGCCACACCAGACTTTGCTTTGTTTTCTGCCCACGTTGCAGGGGCGAAGACGACCGCGAGGTCAAGTATGGCTACACAAGCGAACCTGTCCAACTGCCAGGCAACCAGCGGTTCGTATTAATCAGTGCAGGTGCGCTGTCAGTCATTTATGCTTCCACACAGGGCGGGGGCAGCAGTGCTGCTGCATGTTCAGCCCTCCCAACTCCAATTTGCTACCTGCAACCTGCCGATGCAGGCGAGTCGCATGCTTGTGGCGTGGACACACTACAAGCAGCATACTGCTGGGGCAATGGAGCTGATGGGCAACTCGGCACAGGCACACAAGGCTGGCTTGGACGGTACGACAGCTATGCTTCGACAACGCCCCTGCCTGTTGCACCAGAGGGCGGCAGCACCATCCCCTTTTACTCGGTCTCGGCTGGCGGCAAGCACACATGCGGCGTGTCATTGCGAGCTGTGCCGGCAGCCTCCCCTGCTCCAGCACCCAGCCCGGGGGCGGAGGGGACAGGAGCGCCGGTACCGCCGCCCCCACCCTCCTCCTCATCGTCCTTCCCAGTTGGGGCCGTGGTGGGCGCAGTGATGGGTGCAGCAGGTGAGCTGCCCGTCTTGGCATGTTGCCCTTTCGAGGGACCAACACTCCTGCTTGCTGTTGCTCTTGCTGTCCAAACAAGGCTGCCCTTGTCTGCTGGGCCAGTTCAGCAAGTGGTCGTTTTGGTGTGCACCCTGCTCTAACGCCAGCAGCACGTCCCTGCCTCCCTCCTCCCCACTCACATAGCCGTCGCTGTGCTGACGTTCTTCGCATTTCGGCCTCACAAGGGCTGGCTACGCAAGCGGCGCTCTGCCGCACTCCAGTTTGATGCTGAGGGCGGCTTAAAGGGCAGCAGCCAAGAGCTGTCGCCAGCTGACGGCAAAGATGACCTGAACTTTCCAGCCATTGGAGAGCTGGATTCGTTCTTGACCAAACAGTCTTATGCCTCGCAGCCGGCGGCAGCCCATGCCGGCGCACACTCGCTTGGCAGTAATGGCAGCGTGGCCAAAGCAGCAAACAGGTGGGCAGACTGGCTGGTTTGTGGCAAGAGGCGCGCGTGGATTGGCTGCATGATACTGTGACTGTGCCCAAAAAAACTGCAAGCTGCGATGCACAACTGTGGCTTTCACGATTCCACCTCACACTGCCACCATGCTACTATCTACCCGGTGCAGTTTCGGCACTGCCTCGGATCCTCTGCTGCTCTACATTTCTTCCTACCTGGCCTCCCATCCTTTGCGATCCGCCACCCAGTCTTTCCACGTGGGCAGCAACGGCAGTGGCAGCGGCGTCAGCAGCAGCAATAGCACCGCGCAAGCCCTGTCTCCGGAGATGCACATGTGGCAGTTGCAGTGGGATGAGCTGGCGATCGAACACGCCATCGGGCGCGGATCCTTTGGGTCGGTGTACCGCGCGCGCTGGCAGGAGACAGCAGTGGCTGTGAAGGTCCTGATCGACAAAGGTGGGGTCTGCTCAGAGTTGGCTGTTTCGCGGGCTGTTTTGCACAGCCTCTGCACATTTGCAGGTGCCAACCTGTGCACGACCGATGTGATCTGCTGTCCCCCTGCAGGCAGCAGGTGCAGGTTGTGCATCATTGAATGCATTGTCCCACCCGCTGCCTTCTGCAGACCGGATGTCACACAGCGGTGGGCTGGAGCTGCCGCATGAGCTGATGCGTGCGCTTGATGAGGAAGCGGGCGTAATGATACGCATGCGGCACCCAAACGTTGTGCAGGTGAGGGACACTGCCACGTTATGCTTGGCTGGTATCCCTCAGTCACTGCCATGCTGAATCACTGCATGTACGCCTGGCTGTGGCTGGCCACGTCGCCTGTCTGGTACGCAGCGCCGCTGCTTGATGGCTCAGCCCCTGCTGTTGCTGCCGCCGGCCATTGCTGAGCAGCAAAGCACTGTGATGTGCAAGCATGCAGAGTGTGGTGCTAGCAGCGCTGCGTGCTGTGCCACTGCACCCAGCCCCTTTTCCAAGCATGCCATCATTCAATTCTCCACAGTTCATGGGCCTGTGCCAAGTGCCGCCTGCAATCGTGACTGAGTATTGCGCACGGGGCAGCCTGTACAGCTGCTTGCAAGCCGCACGGACCGATGCTTCAGCGGCGGCCGAGCTGACCTGGGCCCGCCGGCTTTCCATGGTGAGCTGGTGGGCTCCTGAAATGCAGAGGGCTGCGGAAACATGATTATTGTGGCGGCAGTTGAGCGGGCCAAAATTGCTGTGCAGTGCAGGCGCCCGCCACGTGGTGCCAGCATAGCAGTATGGCTGCTGCACAGCGGATTGTCGCTGCCCCCTGCCTCCATCTGATGCAGGCAACCGATGCATCCACAGGGCTGCTGTACCTCCACAAACGTGACATCCTTCACAGAGACGGTGCGCAGTTGCTGTTGTTTGTTGATGCTGCTGCCTCTGTCTCTGCGCGAATGCCGCCTCACTGCTGCTGAATCCGCCTCCCTCGCTGGTGCTGAGGCAATGCTGTTCATTGCATGCCTTGCCACCGCTGCCAGGTGTCGCTAGCAGCATTGCCTGCTCTATGATGCACTTACTGCTGCCCGGACCCTTGCAGTGAAGTCACCCAACTACCTGGTTGACCAGCACTGGGGCGTCAAAGTTAGCGACTTCAACCTGTCCCGCCTGCTGGGCGACAATGGCCTCGCAGTTTCCAGTGCCGGGCCTGCCAACCCGGTCTGGCTGGTCAGTATGCACGGCTATTGCTGCTATGTATGAACCGCGCGCAACATGCATTGCAACGGTGTCCGTCATGGATCCAGGTGTTTGCTGGCATGGCTCCTGCAAGCATCCCCTCTTTTCGAGTTGCCTTGTGCGTTATTTTGCAGGCCCCAGAGTTGCTGCGAGGCGGCCGCGCCAGCACCGCCAGCGACGTGTAAGCAAATAGCGCTGCTCTGTTGGGAGGGTGCTGTGGTGTGGAGCCATTGGATGATGCAGTGCCGGCGCTGGGCTGCACCATGCGTGCTTGTGCCGCAGCCCTGGCTGCACAACTTAGTGCTGCATCCCCATGACTGCCAAACATTGCCCCCATATGCAGCTTCTCGTTTGGCGTGGTGCTGTGGGAGCTGCTGACGTGGCGGCTGCCCTGGGCCGGCAGCGGGCTTTCGCCCTTCCAGGTGGGCGGGGCGGCACTTAGGGTGTTGGCAACTATAGG
>JADXDR010000123.1:153804-211623 GCA_025026875.1 Chlorella ohadii
CGGAGCAGCGGCCGGGCATGGCGCAGGTGGTGCGGCGGCTGCGGGGGCTGCTGGAGCAGCACAGCGGCGCAGCGGCGGCAGGCCAGGCGGCGGGCGGCGGCGGCTGAGCGTGTTGCATGAACTCTTCACGTCCTGTGACAATCATGTCACCCCCGCATTGTCAAGTCGCACCAGTTGCAACTGGCATTGGAGTTCAAAGGGTGCAGGATTGAACCTTGAGCAGTGATGGCAAGCAGCCGGCAGCGCCAGTCCTAAGCGGCCGTTCTGTTCCTTGTTGCCAAACAGAAACATGCCTGCGCACTAACGCCCTGCCCTGTGCTCAGCTCAATGCACTGCCCTGTTGTCGGTGGCGCAAGACCTCTGGTGGCAAGCCTCGCATCTTACACCGTCTGAGGCACACTTCGTGCAGCTGCTTTCCAGTTCGCATACCTGCCCCGACCCAGCCTCTATGCACAGGGCGGCGACCACGTCGGCTGCTTCGAGGCGCAGCAGGGATGCGTGCTGTAGGCAGCAGGCGCCGGCGCTTCACGCGAGGGCGCAGCGGCGGGAGGACTCCAGCGCGTGCTGCGGCTCGGCGGAGGCGATGTTGCGGGTCCCAGCATGATCTGCGAGTCTTGGCGCACATTCCAGGTGCAGCGCCACAAGCGCCAGAGCTCCAGCGAGCGCGACCAGGTGAGCCTTGCCGAGCAGAGGGCTTTGGCTCGGGGTTTGTCACATGCAATATGCATTAATGAATAATTGTTGGCTGGCGGTGGATCTCGAGGGAGCTTTCGGGCCTGCAAGTGCAGCGGCGACGGCGCGCTGAGCGGCGCGCTGAGCGACGGCGGCAGGCGCAAAGAGCGCCGCCCCGCGGGCTGATCGCTGCAGCTCCCCGCGATGCTGGTGCTTCTGCGGCAGCGGGAGGCCGCGCCGGCCGCCCCGCCCAACTGCAGCCCGGTCACAACCACCGCTCCGCAAGACCGGGCCCTGCTCTTGGCGGCAGGCGCCCTGGGCTACCACTTGCTACTGATCTGCACCAGGCCGCTGTTTTCCAGGGTGCGGGACCACCCGCCGGCGTTGTTGAGTGCCGCCGCCCCGGTCGTGGCGCCTGCACCGAGCCGCCTGCCTCTTTTCCAGACGGGCAATGTGCATGCAGCTTTTGTACAGTGTACAGTGAACTGCACATGATAGCAGTCTGTCTCCAATTTCTTATGCAGGGCGGCAGCCGCAGCATCAGCAAGGGCTCGCCTGGCAAGCCCAGCGTGCCGCCAGCACACNGGCCCCTAGCCATCATCGACAAGCATGCCGCTCTCGTGCCGCCATTGGTGCTGCCGGGCTCTGTGCCTGGCAAACACGACCTGATTGCGGCCAGCCCTGGGCGCAGCAGTGCTGCAGGCACCCCACACAGTCGGCGGAGCGAGGGCTCGCGCCGGCAGCAGCAGCAGCAGGCGCAGCTTGCGCAGCAGCAGCAGCAGTGGGCGCAGCAGCGGGCGGCAGAGCGGGAGCAGCTTGTGGCGGCCACCCAGACCATTGCGCAGCTGCAGCAGCAGATGGATGCTGTGTGCCGGTGAGGCTGAATAGGGATAGCGGGCCAGGGGTTGCCATGTCTGGGCCTTGCTTGCCACTCAATCGAATTGCTGTGGATGGCGGCGACTGGCCTTCCGCTGCGCTTGGCCCTGCCTGACGATCCTCACAAACTTACTGGCATGGCAGGGCAGAGCGGCATTGCGTTCTGTGCATCATTTAATCGTGATGCCTGTCCCAACCCCTGCAGCGAGGCTCGGGTGGAGGTGAAGCGCGCCGTGAACGAAGCGGCCAAGGCGCACGAGCTCGCGGCGGGCCTGGAGAACCAGCTGGAGATGGCGGTGCGCCAGGTGGCGGCCCTGCAGGCGCGATCCAAGGTGGGTGAGCAGCAGCTGAAGGTGTGTGGGTGCAGCTGCTGTCCATCAGAAACAGGGGGAGATGGCGGGGCGCCAGGGGACCAAGCTGCAGGTGCGCTCCAAGGTGAGCAGCAGACTGTGTGAGCTGCTGGTGATTGCACAGCCCAAGTAAGAAACCCCGAGCGTTTCACAGCCGTTAATTGGGTTGTAACCTGTGTCGCCCCGCAGGCGCTGCTGTCTGAGAAGACGGCGGCGGAGCGCAGCTGCCGGGAGCTGCAGGGCCAGCTGGCGGGTCTGCAGTCCACTCTAGGTGAGGCATTTGTGGGTTTGTTGACGGATATGGCCCGACAGATATGCCGAGTGGCAACATGCAGCAGGTTGCATGGCAGGCCTGGCAAGTGCAGTAGCACCCGGGTTGAGCGACGGCACGTATGCCCAATGCCTCCCTTGCCCCAATGCCCCTCTTCCTGCCCACAGCCAGCAACGTGCGGGCGTATCAGCAGCAGGTGGAGGTGCTCCAGTACAAGCTGCAGGTCAGTAATTATGGTTCAAATGGCATCCTGGACTGCTCGTGTCGGCAGCATGTGGACGAGCAGTGCTCATTTGCGCTCTGCACTGCGTCTACTGCAAAGCACCACTTGGGCCTATGCGGGAGTGCGTGCAGGAAGTGGGCAAGGCGCGGGATGCAACCGACTCCCAGCTGTCCAAGCTGCGCAAGGCAGCAGCAGCACAGCAGCACCGCAAGCATCAGGTGCGTTGGTCGGCGGATGAAGTGCCTGCTGCTCGCTTAGGCTTTCCCTGAAAAAGTGTGTACAGGCTGCAGAAGCTGTGCACTGATGGCATCAGGATTCGCCGTTGTATCAGTCCGCCAACGCCCAGCCGCAACCCCGCTGCCCGTTTGTATGCCATGCCGACCTGCAGGGCAGCGCCGCCAACGAGCGGCTCAAGGCCGAAGTGGAGCTGGAAACATATCAAACCAGCTTCGAACATTGAAACTATCCCGCCCTGCAGGGCAGCGCCGCCAACGAGCGGCTCAAGGCCGAAGCGGAGCTGGCTCGAGAGGAGAGCGCAGAGCTGCGGCGGGTGAGACCAGCGGGCACCTGTGTGGTGCAGCGGGGCTGGAATGCGATGTGCAGGAGTCAGCCAGGGTGCTATCAAAAGTGCGCTGCTTCACAGGCGGGTGCCGGCGGAGGTTCCTGGTTCATGGCTGCCTGCTGCGTATGCAACCCTTCTGTGTTTGCCGTGTCTCCTCCTATCAGGCCTGCTTCGAGCTGCAAGAGCAGCTGGAGGCGCAACGCAGCGCTGTGGCCGAGAGCAACGCGGCGCTGGCGGCAGCCCAGAGCCAGATCCGCCGCCTGGAGGTGCGCCGGGAGGCGCCGTGCATCGGAGTTGCTGCCCTGCTGGCTTGTGGGTGCTGCCCAGCTTGGCAGGATTTGCCAGGCCTACGGGACAGCACCACATGCACTGAGACTAGGCTGTGTTTATCGATTGCACTCCCTCCTGTTGCAGGCTGAGGCGCGCGAGGTGATGACCTGGCGCCAGGGCAGCGGCTGACGCTCCACTCAGCCCGCAGCAGTGGCGCTCCATTGCAGGCGCCCTGCTACACCCACCCTCCGATTGGCGGAGCTGTACAACGTACTTCAGCGTGTCTTGATCGAGTGTGCACCGATCCTGTTTGCTGTTTCAGATGCCGTCTGCGTGCGCCTTTTGCATGCATGTACATAGCTGCGAGACTGTTTCACAGTGCCCGTTCACCTTCTCTGCACTTGCCATAGCCTCCCCAGACACCCTGCTGCCCTCCCGCTGTACAGACCCACTGCCCACCTAGCTCACACCAGCATGCGCTGCTCACCCACATTTGGGCGAGCGCCCGCCCCCTGCCTGCCACTTCCCCTGCTTGATCCGCTGTGGCTGCATATGAATGATGCTTACAGTGTTTGCCATAATATCAGTAACCTACGCCTAACTCCACATGGCGCGAATGCTGCGATCCAGCACCAGCAGCCGCGTCAGCACTTCAAACAGCGCTGGCGTCGCTGGTCCGAGCCCGCCGCCGGCCGCCGCTGCTGCCGCCGCCGCGGGGCCTGCCTCAGCCTGGCCGCCTGCTGCCTCTGCCTCTTCATGCAGCCGCTCTTCAGCCGCCTCCTGGGCGCTGCAACCCTCGTCCAGGGCGTCCAGATCGCGCCGCCGCTTGCCCGAGCGGCTCTCCTCGGCTGCCATGCTCTCGTTTGAATGTGATCTGCTGCTTGAGACACAGACGTGCAGAGAAGGGCATGCCAGCAGCTGTCTTAGAACATCGACGCTCATGCGCCGCCGCCGGCGTTTGAAGCCGCCGCCGCCGCCGCTGCGTCCTTCCCCTCCTGCTTGCCTTTAGACCAACAGCTTCCCCTCACGCACCCATGGGGGCGAGCAGCGGGGCAGAGGTGGCGGCCGAGCTGCAGGCCGTCCTGGCCCAGGCGTGTGCGGCCCTGGAGGCGCAGGAGCAGGGCAGGCTGCAGGAGGCGGCACAGGTGGGCAGTGCTGTGGCCCAGCCAAGGCTGCTGCTTGACTGCGCCAGCCGCCACTCCTTGCCGCCACACGCCACATTGTCGCCGGCCTTTCCCGTCCACACGCAGGCCTTCTTCCTGGCGCGCTCGCGGGTGCACTACACTGCCGAGGCGCTGCTGGCGCCCCTGGCGGCAGAGTCTCCTGGTGATCCAGACATCGCGCTGGCCGTCGCCGCCTGCGCGCAGCTTGCCGACACCTACTCCCAAGCCATCGACTGGCTCACCAAGGGCGGCAGCGCTGCCGTGCACAGAGCGGGCACGCAGCTGAGCGAGGAGGAGGGGACGGGCGGCGGCAGCGAGGACGGCACGCAGCTGTGGGGCAGTGGCGGCGTGGGACTGGGCGAGCTGCGCGGCGGGGCGGCGGCGCGCAGCGGCGGCGCCATGCCAGCTGCGGCGCAGGCCTGCCTGAAAGAAGTGCAGGGCAGCTTGGATGAAGTGATTGGGCTGACCGCCATCAAGCAGGTGAGCGCTGCTGCTGAGTTGGGTGCTGGGTGCAAAGCGGCAGGTTTCCTCTGCATGCAACTCACTGGCCCTTGGCCCAGCACCCACAAAGCCGCCTTGCACTGCATTGCATGTGCCAAACTTGCACAAACTTGCACTGCGCCAACCCGCAACCACCACCACGTCCGGCCTGGCCCGATTAAAGCGTTAATCACACTGTCATGCGCACATCACTATTGCACTTCTAACTGTGCTGCTGAGCACCCACCTGACACTTGCTCGCTTGTTCCACCCAGGAGCTGCGGGAGGCGGTGCTGCTGCCGATGCGCTTCCCGCAGCTGTTCACAGGCATCCGCCGCCCGCAGTGCAACCTGCTCTTCTTCGGCCCGCCGGGCACCGGTGCGTCGCTGGAACGGTCCTTGCCTGGGAGGTCTGTGCTGGCTGCGCAGCTTACGTTGTGCTGAACTAACCAACCCATCCAGTTGCTGTGTTCTGCAATCTGCAGGCAAGACGATGCTTGTGGAGAAGCTGGCGGCGGAGGCGGGCACGCCGCTGCTGTGCCTCTCCCCCTCCGCGGTGCTGTCCAAGTGGGCGGGAGAGTCGGAGAAGTCGGTGAGGGCAAGCGCAGCTGCAGCTGTCTGTTGCAAGAGCAGATCTGCGATTACTGGCATTGCCACTCGCACAGAGGTGGCGGTACAGCAGCTCTGCTGTACCGCCAGGTGGCTGCTCATTCCTCTGCCACCCACACATCTGTCCTCCACTGGTTCGACTGCCAACCCTGCTCCTCAGATCCGGGCGGTGTTTGAGGCGGCAGCGGCCATGAGCCCAGCCATCATCTTCATCGATGAGGTGGACAGCCTGGCGCCCTGCAGGCAGGCCATGCATGTAGCTCTTGTTGCTTTGCAACATGCGGCAGATGTGCCGCCGCTGCTGCTGCCACCGCGAAGTCATCAACACGCGCATTGCATTTGTGCTTAGGGTTGTTCCTGATGGACAGCGGACACTCGGTTGCCCTCCTGCTGGGCTGCAGGTCGGGCACAGGTGATGACCTGTCCTCCCGCCGAGTCCTCACCGAGCTGCTCATCCAGGTGGGCTCCGCGCACGGCACGCAACGCCCAGCACAGCGCACAGCGCAGCACTCGCAGCGCACACTTTGGACGGCCTGAGGTGTCCTGCACTGGTGCCTGGCACGCTTTACTGCTGTTGCTGGCGCTGGCGCTGGCGCTGCCGCTGCCGCTGCCGCCATGTTCTGTGCTGTTAACTGCTTGTTTGCTCCCAAAATTTCATCAAGCATGCTCTGATTACTGCACCGCAGATGACCGCTGCCACCAACCGCCCCGGCTGCCTGGTGTTCGTGCTGGCAGCCTCCAACCGGCCACAGGACTGCGATCCAGCGCTGCTGCGCCGGTGGGTCGCGAGCCCCTGCTGCTCGGGCATGCAGTTGCACTGTTGGGCAAGTGCGCCTGGCAAGTGATGGAGAGCTTGTCCCCTGACGCTCGCTGTTCTCACCCTGCTGCTCCCTGATGTGGCGCAGCTTCGATCGCCAAGTGGAGGTGCCGCCGCCGGATGCAGCGGCACGGGCGGCCTTCTTTGCCGCCACCGTGCAGCGCCCGGAGATAGCTTCCCACCTCAGGTGTGTTGAGCAGCGCTCTGAATGGACAGATCACTCTCTCCTACCTCCACCAATTGTTCTGCTGTTGGTGCTGCTGCGTGGTTTCCTTGCTGCCGGTGGGCAGTGCTACACGCAGCCAAGGTTAGCAGCAGGCATCAAAGTTTTNGGTTGATAACAAGTGCGCTCTCGCCACCGGCGCCTTCTGTGCTGCAGCGATGCTGAGCTGGAGCGGCTGGCGGCCTTGACCGAGGGCTGCACCGGCTCAGACCTTTCGGTGCTCTGCCGAGGTGGGGGGCCTTTGCAGCCCTTGCCGGCCAGCCAGGGTAGTGGATAGAGTTGTTTAGTTTTCACATGATGTGGCATTGGCATGCAATGATTTACAGTCTCAGTCCTGTCCACGTTGCTGCCATGCAGACGCGGCGATGGCTCCTCTGCGCGAGCTTGTTCAGTCGGGCGGCCTGGTTTGCTGCACAGCAGAGCCCGTGCTGCGAGCCATCACAGCAACCGATTTTGAGGCGGCGGCCCACAAGCTGCTTGGCGGCAGGGGCGGCAGCACTTGCGGCAGTGGTTAGCAGCTACTAAAGAGCTTGTCGGCCATATTCTCTCTCTCTTTCTGCAGCCACACCCCTGCACCACATACGTCTACAGATGTTTAAGCAGCACGAATGCGGTGTGTGTGGCAGACGCAGCCGGGCAGCGAGTGAGCATTGGTTGGGGACCCGTATGCAACCTTTGGATTGTTCAAGCAGCCTGCATCAGACCCATTGCCCCAATGTCAGTGTGCGATTTGGGCTGCCCACCGACGCTCGTCATCGGCAGGCCGCCATCCGCCAGGCTGTCGAAGATAGCGCGGCGCCACCCATATTGCTGGGGTGCACAAACCTCTCCTGTTGCACGCTGCATCACTGCGGACACTAACAGCACCTCTTTTAGCGCCCCAAACAGCGCAGACAACCTACAGCCCTTTCGGCGGGCACCCCCTGCCCAACGCTGCCCACCCACGCGGTTTGCTGCCGCTTCCCTGCAAACCCAGTTTCGGCTGTAGCGCAGCGGGAGGCGGAGCGGCAGCTTGGCACACAGAAACATGGCGGGAGTCGCGGTCGGAGGCCTCTCGGCGTGCTGCCGCTGCTCGCAGGTGCCTGCAGCGGCCAATGCAGCAGCATCAGAGCGCCCGGTAGTGCCGCGGCACCGCACCGCCCGCCTGCCGCCACGCGCCGCCGCCGCCGCAGCCTGCTTGCGGCGCGGCGGCAGGCTGGTGCCGCATCCCCAGCAGCCATGGCAGCTCATGGCACGGCCAGCACAACGGCGGCAGCAGCACGCGCAGCCACCGCAAGCACTTGCCCTGCCCGAAGCGCTCTCAGTGCTGGAGGCGTCGCCGGCGCGGGATGTTGCGGCGGCGGCGTTTGCTGTGGCAGGCAGCGTGGCGCTCATCAAGTTCTTCGACACCCTGGAGCGCCTTGGCTTTATCGACAAGGTGAGCGGGGTTTTGGCAAGCCGGGCAAGCTGCCAGTTGATCTTGCTGCGCACCTGGCCACGTGGTTGGTTGCCCGGCCAACCGCTGCTCTTGCACCGCACTTCATGCGTCTGCCGTGGCTGAGCGCCCTGTTGCAAGTGTGCTTGAAGCTTCTAACGACACATCCTCTGACTCGCTGTGCGATGTGAATGCTCTTCCTTCCTCATTTATTTACAGAAGCTGTCCCGCAAGCTGGTGCACACGTTGGCGGGTCCGGGCTTCCTGGCCTGCTGGCCGCTGTTTGGCAACGCGCCCTACTCCCGCCTCATCGCCAGTGAGTGGGGCTTGCAGGCCGTGCTGCAGCAGCTGGTGTTGCACTGATGCATCTTGAAATACCAGCAGCATCAAGCTCCCACTGCTGCCGCAAGTTGCTGCGGCTGCCCAGCAGTGTGATAAGTCAACAAGCGCTGCCGCCCGTTGCCTCACCTTCCACTGCCCACCCTCCTCTCGGCCCCCTGGACCTTCCCCTCCCCCCGCAGCCGTAGTGCCTGCCCTGAATGGCGTGCGCCTGCTGCTCATCGGCAACGGGATCGTGAAGGATGAGCGGGCGGTGATGGCCATGAGCCGGAGCGGAGACCCCGCGGAGCTGCTTCGGTGAGCTACAAACTGTGTTGCAGCCTGCCTTCTTGCTGTTGCATGCTGCATTAGTCATCGGCCACAACGGAGACCCCGCTGAGCTGCTGCGGTGCGTTCACTGGTGCCACAACAGGAATTTGTCGTACTGCAATCTGTTTGTCGCATTGGGGCATCCAGCCGCAGCGGCGACCCTACGGAGCTGCTGCGGTGGGCTAAGTATGCCATGGTAGCCATAGAATGCCATAGAACGTTGGTTGCATTCACAACCAGCCGCAGCGGCGACCGCGTGGAGGTGCTGTCATGGGTGGCTGCTGGCTGCCCCCGCTTCTTTGCTGCATGGCCCTCCCGCCGTTGTTTCTGCCCACCAGCAAACATGGCGCGGCCTGAGCCCCAAGTGCTGCCTCACACCCAACCGTATGCAGGGGCCCGCTGTACTACGTGATTGTGCTGATGGCGGTGACCAGCCTGTACTGGCGCGGCTCGCCCGTGGGCCTCATTGTCGCCTCCCTCATGTGCGGCGGCGACGGTGAGTGAGGTTGCTTCTGGCTGAGGAGGAGTGCCAAACGGACACCCTTTGCCTGAGGGTCGGTGTAGTGCCATGTGCTGCAGCACACCCTGTGGGTGGCGAGGCGCCTCTGCGCAGATCAGCAATGCTCATTGCAGTCGAAAGCCGCAGGCATCCGCACAGCCGCAGGCATCCGCCCGCCCTTCCTGGCGCACTGCATTTGTATGTATTGCAGCGCCCTCACCTGGCTCTGGTATCCCCCGCAGGCCTGGCGGACATTGTGGGGCGGCGCTTTGGCAAGGGCAACCCGCTGCCTTGGAATCCGGAGAAGAGCTGGGCGGGCAGCGCGGCCATGTTCCTGGGTGCGCACTTCTTTATATCATCTGTGCGGCATGCACATGCCCTTGAATTGCTCTTTGCATGCGGTCGGCGCAGGCAGGCTGCCGCATTGCAAGCTTGCTGGGCGGGCAGCGCGGCCATGTTCCTGGGTGCGCCTCTCAGCATGCTTCTCCCTGCGCACTCCTGTGCTGCTGCCCTGCAAGCGTGCTGCCTGACTGCCGGCATGCCAGCACACCGTGCACCCCGACCAGGCTGCCCTGGGGGCCTCAGGGTTGTGGTGCTCGCAGCCGCTGGCCCATCTTGCCTCTCACCCCTCCGTTTGGCGGCCTGCAGGCGGGCTGGGCATGTCCCTCGGCCTCATCACCCTCTTCAGCTCGCTGGGCTACTTTGAGTGCGACATGCCGGGCATGGCACTGACGGGTGAGGCCAGACTGCTCTCTGCCTGCGCGGTCTCCGACGTGAAGAGTCTGAAGAGTCTGTTTTGTTGGGCAGATGCGAAAGTTGAGTGCGACATGCCGGGCATGGCGCTGACGGGTNGAGACGCTGCTCAGCTTGGCCCGCAACCTTGCGGCTGCAGCCTGTGGGAGCGTTGCGATAGCTTGGGCATAATGTGCTGCCGCGCTGATGGGGCTGATGGAGAGGCCCCAGCGCACCATGTGTGTGTGTGTGTGTTTTGCGCAGTTACATTGCCCCGCCCTGCTGGCACGACAGCATGCAAAGATTTTAATGCAGCCGACTGCTCATCACACCACCTGCGACCTCGCGCTCCGCCTGCCCCTTCGCAGTCGCGGCCATTTCGCTGGTGGCTACCGGGGTGGAGTCCCTGCCTGTGAACCAATCCATCGATGACAACCTGTCGGTGCCGGGAGTGGCTGCGTTTCTGGGCATCATGTTCCTGCAGGCGAGTGGGCAGCTGGCTCGCCCAAGTCTGGTGCAGTGTTTGGGGTTTTAAGGGGTTTTAAGGGGTGGAAGATAGCAATGCCGCCGGCGCCGGGGACTTCATGCTGGCCCCTGCGGCACACCAGCAGTCCAGTGATGAACAGCACAGTGATAGGCAGAGCCCACTGGTGTCCCGCCCCTTGTGCAGGTGGCCGCGCTGGCGCTGTGACCTGTCCACCCACCCAACCGTCCGAAACAAACCGTACCCGGCTTTGCGGCGCCCCGCAATTTTGACGCCCGCACCCAAGAGAGCAGCCTGAGCCTGAGCAGCACCACTTCTATGAACACCCCCCCGAGAGGCGGGCCACATTGCCCTGCGCCAATTTTCTGTTCCGGAACTCCCTTGTGTGTATACGTTTTTATATGTCCGTTGTGCATGTTAGCTCTCCGCTCCTCTGTCCTGCATCTGGCTTGTAACACTTACTTCTGCCACCTGGCTGCTGTTGGCACATCGCTCAGTGTGGCTGCCGTGTTGATTGGGCAGCAGCAGCTGCAGGCATTGCAGAAGTGAGAAGCGCCAATCATGTATTAGTGATAAAAGACGGGTTTGCGTTGCGTTTGGGAGAGTGAGGGAGGAGCAGCAGCTGAAAATGAGGGGATGGGAATGGGAAAAGCTTGCTGGGCGGCGCACGCTGCGCCTGCACTGGAGCTGCGGCGCGCCGCGGCGCGGCGGGCACCGGCCTGCCGTCCAATGCGGCGCCTCGGCATCCACGTAAAACATCCTGCGACTTTGGGGCAATCTCGCAAGCCTGTTGCGCGCAGAGGTGAGCGCGGGCAGCCCCGAGCAATGGCCGCCGCCGCTTGTGGCCCCGCAGCGCCTCTGGCTTCGTGGGTCGGTCATGCATCGTCGATCCAAGGTCTTGCAGCAACCGGGCAGGCGGGCAATCGCACTCCGAGCACCGGGTCCTCTGCCCAACCACCGCAGCTTCCCCCGTCCCTGGCTGCAGTGCGGCTGCGCCTCGGTTGCGACGCGCAATCGGTATCAGGAAGCAGCGGTTGCACTGCATCGGCCGCTAGGGCAGCAGGGCGGCGGCCAGCGGCGGCGAGTGGCACCGGCAGGCAGCGAGCGGCGGGACCCNTCATCCAGCCCCCTGTGCACAGNCCCCGCTNGCCCCTGANGCCATNGGCACCCGCAATGTCATGCTGGGCCGCCCTGGCGCTGGCGGCCTGCCTGGCAGCAGCGGCGCTGGCGCCCGCACGAGCTGCCCTGAAATACGATGGCAACACCGACGCCTATGGCGGCACACTGCTCACCCCGACAAAGGGCACCATTGACGGGCGCAATTATTACTTTGAGATCCCGCACGACCCAGTGGGGGTGCTGTTCATGGCGCACGGCTGCGTGCACGATGCAGCAGACTTCTGGCCCGCCTCTTCCGCCTGCCCCGAGTGCTCCGGTGCGGCTTGTGGGGCTTGTTGTGATGGCTGCTGGGGCCGGGCGGTCTGTGCGGCTGGGGGCGCCTAGTTGAATGCGGATACATGTTGCAGCATGCTGGGTAGATGCCTTGCGTCCAGCAGAGCGGTGTTCACACTGCGGATGCTGCTGCAGGCATGGCCATCATCCTCGTGTGGTTGCCTGCCTGGTGCCCCCGTTCCCCTCCTGCTGCAGACTTACCGGGCGAGGTCAGAAGCAGGCACCCCCTGTTGCTTGCATATGCTGCTACGTCTCACCTCTCTATTCCCTGCCACTCCAGGCCTGCCCGAGGAGGTCAGCCACACCAAGCAGGCGCTGGCACGCGGCTATGCTGTCATCGCTGTGGATTCAAAAGACCGCCGCTGGGACAGCCGCTGCTACTCGTGAGCTGCACTTCTTTCTGTCCTGCCCTCACGCATCCGTGATTTATGCTGCTTGCTTTCGTGTCCCAGCGGATAGGGACAGCTGCTAGTCGTGTCGTTGGTCATGCCATATCATTCTTGATTTTGCTGCTGCCTGATTTCCCGTCCTGGGCAGCGAACAGAAGCGGCTGCTGCTACTTTTCAGCCGAGTTTTGCCGCAACCGGCTCGCCCCCCTGCTGCTGCCTGCTGCTGCAGCTGTTCAGTGGCGTAATATCTCTGTTGATTTGCCTCCAACTATCCCATGCAGCTACGAAAAGGACCGGTGGGGCGTCAAGGCCATCCTGGAGTCTTGGCTGGTCACCCAGAAGCTGGCAGCGCTGCCCGTGTTCGCGCTGGGCGTGTCGGCGGGCGCCTCCTTTGTGCTCAAGCTGCCCAAGGTGACGCGCATCAATGGAGTCATCTCAGGTGCGGCGTGCTGATTCATGTGTACCTGGTTTGCAGTGTTCGGAATGCAATGTCGTGATGTGCAGTGCGGCTTGCTTGGTCAGGCGCAGCTGGCTTGTGGTCAGCCGCACCTGCCTGCCTGACACAACTTGCACCTGGTTTGCTGGTTCTGCTGCAGAGGTGCTGGGCGTGCCTGAAGCACCTCCACATTCTTGCCTGCTTGCATTTGCGGACAGTTGCTACAATGTTTCTTTACCCAAGATCTGCCGCAGAGGTGCTCGGCGTGCCGGAAGAGGACTTCCACACAGCCGTGGACCTGGGTGACACCTACCCACCCACCGTGTTTGTGGACATGCTGCGCGATGCTAGTGAGTACATTCCGTTTGAGTTAGAGGCTAATCAGTGGCCATGCTGCGGTTCGAGGCTGGCGGCTGCCGCTCGCAGGCCGTGTTCGTCTATCCTGTCCTGCTCTCGCCTTGTGGCTCCGCCACCACGCTGTGCTAGAATGCTGGCGACCCAGCACAATGCCGCTCTGTTGTGCCCCTTGAGCTGCAGAGATGACGGCCAAGATTGCCGAGAGCGTGGCGGTGCTGCGCTCCGTCAATGTCTCGGTGGCCCGCATTCCGGTAAGCGCTCTGGTTTGCATGGATGCTGGCAGTGTCTAGTGTCGGCAGCAGCATGCGGCACCCTGCACTCAATCTGCTCCGCTCGCACCCCGGTGAGGCTGCCAGACAGGCAGCCGTCTGGATTCGGCAGTGGTGGCCAACAAACCTTTTTGGAGTTGGCGCAATGCCGGGCGCTTTGCCGCCCGCCTGTGGCAGGCCGTGCCGCCGTCCTCTTACTCCACACTCAAAGTTTCACACCCAGTGGCGTTTAGACCGTGCACCTGCCGGCTGCCTCCGCTGCTTACCTTGCCANGGTGGACCCCCGCCCNCGTGCCGCCCACCTTTTTCTCCGACCGCTCCGAAGCCATCGCCCCCGAGCTGTCCCTCTGCCTGGTGGCCGGCCTGCGCAAGATCGGCATGCTAGACGCACAGGGCTATGTGACTGCTGACCCGCGATACACCACACAGGCGAGAGTTTTAGCTCTGAAAATTTTCACGCTTGACTGTGCATACGAGTRTTGTGCAAGATGGATGCGCAGGGCTACGTGACCGCTGACCCCCGCTACACCACACAGGCGAGTGTTTCAGNCCTGATGAATCTACCCTTGAATGTGCATCGGACTGCCGCGGATTGGCGGTGGGCTAAACTTAGAACGTCATGGTGCACACGCACGACCAAGGCAAACAGACACTTGCGTTGCTGCCCACCGTGCTGCGCCTGCTCGTGCCTTGTCTACAGTCTGCACGGGGGTGATGGCTCAGTCTATGCCAGGGCTCCCACCCATCGCCCTGCAACCCTGTAAGCAGCAGCTGGCGCACTTGTGGTCCTTAACCATTTCCTGTCACCCCTCGTCCATTCTGTACTGCTCTGCAGCCGTGGAAGCAGCAGCTGGCTCAGCTGGTGCCGGAGCTGAGCCTTGAGACAAAGGCACACGAGGGGCCCGCCCCAAAGGCTGCCATCATTGGGGGTAAGCCGCACAGGGCACGTTGCCTGCTGCACGAATTTGTTCAGCCTGTGAGGGGCACGTTGCCTGCTTCACAAGGTGCACAGGGTTGGTGCACGCTGTGGCCGAGCGCTGCAACCATTTCATAAGCCCTGCACCCCTGCACAGGTTGCTAACCCCAGCTGTGCCTGCACCCTTAGCCGAGCTGGCTCTGCATTATGGTGTCGTAAATGCATCCCCCCTGCCCACATCGCCTCCTTGCAGAGCAAATGAACCTGGCGTTTGCGCAGCACGAGATCATCAGCGACCACTTGACCGCCTGCCTGGCCTGGTGAGGCTGCCTATTGTGAGCAGCAGCTGGAATGGCATAGGCGGGTTGCAGCAGCTGGTGTGCAGTGGCTGGTATGGGGCAGCTGGTGCACGATGGCGAGTCAAGATGTGGGTAGCAAGCGGGTGGAAGGGCAGGTCAGCCAGCTGGGCAGGGAAGGAAACCCTCGCAACTTGAAAGGCCTCCTCTGATCGCTCTCTCCGCCGCTGCCATTGCTGTGCAGGCTGGAGGCACAAGGCCAGGTGCCCATCGAGCGGTTTGAGCTGGCACTGCAGGTGAGCTGCGTGGTGCGCTTGATTGCTGCGGCTGGTGCCATCGCCGCTGTCCCCGCCGCCACTGCCGCCGCCACCACTGCTGCTGCCTCCGCCACCACTGCTGCTGCTGTGGGCTTGCGTGCATCCTGAGAAGAGGCTCCAAGCGGTTAGCGAATCCAAACCAGCCCACCACGAATGCATTGTCCAACAGATCAAGTCTCGCTTGGTGGACCTGCAAGCGCGGCGGCAGGACGCGCCCCCGCTGCTCTCCGATGCTGCGCAGCAGGCGGCTTCCAAGCAGGTATGCCTGTGCGTTCGCACGGTAATGTGTCGCATTGTTCTGCGCCACCGCTGGACAGATCACTTGCTACAGTCAGGTCTGCCGCTGTTGGCAGGTGGCAGGACACATGCGTCAGTCGGGGAACACTGCCAT
This sequence comes from Chlorella ohadii, assembly GCA_025026875.1. NCBI lineage: Eukaryota > Viridiplantae > Chlorophyta > Trebouxiophyceae > Chlorellales > Chlorellaceae > Chlorella > Chlorella ohadii. The sequence continues at coordinate 168,920 of JADXDR010000123.1, forward strand.
GAACGGTCACTGAGATGTGTCCCGTCCTACGTGCCCCGTGCCCCCTCATCCTCCTCTCCCCCTGCAGGTGCTGCAGCAGCTGGCTGTCACGCTGCCGACCGAGAAGGACAGCTGGGGCTCGATGTACGCCGCTTATGTGACTTGGCTAGAGGCATACCCGCAGGTGGGTGTGGTATGAGCTGTCCAGTGCCCAAGTGGTCGGCCCTCTGCACCTGGCGGGCGTGTTTGCTCTGCGCAGCACATGCCCACATGCCGGCTGCCCGCCAACTTTGTGCTATTCATTGTCGATGCATCAACTGGCCTAGAGGCTGCAGAATGCCTGTGTGCCATGATGTGCAGGCTTGCTGCTGCTGCCGCTGCTGCTGCYGCCGCCGCTGCTGCTGCCGCCGCTGCTGCTGCCCGGGCTCCTTCGCACATTCCACTTCTTGCTACCCTCGCGCATTCCACTTCTTGCTACCCTGTCACGTTGCTCTCGACCTGCCCTGCCCCCTGGTGCTGCAGTTCCCGATCACCTTCCCTCAGTGGCAGGACTTGGGTTCCGCTGGCATGCGGCCCATTCGAGACAAGCAGAATGCGACCGCAGCAGCGCAGCAGCCAGCTGGGGCGCAGCAGCCTGTTGCGGCNGCAGCAGCCTGTTGCGGCGCAGCAGCCTGTTGCGGCGCAGCAGCCTGTTGCGGCGCAGCAGCCTGTTGCGGCGCAGCTGCCCAGTGCACAGCCGCAGCCCACGGCAGCTCAGCCCGGCGCCGTCAGCACGGCTGCCCAGGCTGCTCCTGCCAAAACCGCCGGTGCCACAGCGGCTGCTGCTGCTAAACCAGCAGCTGCCAACACCAGCAGCTCAAGTGCAGCCAACAAGACAGCTGCAGCTGGTGCGGCAAGCACGGTGACCCCCACTGGTGCAGTTGCGGCCAAAAGCGTGGCTGTTGGTACGATTGGCAGGGCAGCACCCAGCCCCAGCCCAGCAGCCAGTCCCAGCCCCAGCCCAGCAGTATCCCCTGCGCCGGCGGCAGATGCCGCACTTGCCGAGCACCAGCGCCAAATTGAGTCGGCAGCCGCCGAGGCAGCAGCTTTCCAGCAGGAGGCGGCTCGCCAGCAGGCGGAGGCTGTGGCGCAGCTGCAGGCCGAGGCCAAGCGGCTCGAGCAGGTGGCGGCGCAGCAGGCCCAGCAGGCCGCTGCAAGCGCCGGGGCGGCATAGCGCGCGCAGCCCAGCGCTGCGCAACCCAGATTTGTCGTGATTCTACCCTGTTCCTCCTACACTCCATACACCCAAGAGCCCCTGTTCATTCACCTTGTGACGGGCGCTTGCCGCCGCTGCTGGCTCAGGATCCCGTTCACCTGCCTTGCCCTGCTTAATACCCTTCTGCACAGTGCTTGCTCGCTTCGCACTTGCTTGCGCTGCAAAGCTCAGAACCCCTCAAGCTGACATTCAATGGCAGCTGATATAACGCAGCAAGCTGAGGCTCTGAAGGTGTCAGTTGTGGTAGGCTTGGCGAGGGGGACGGGCAACACTGGGCAATGGGTGGCAGCGTCGCGCCGCAAGCTGGTCCGTGGGGGTATGTGCTCCTGCCTGGCGAAAAGCAAGCCACACAAGCAGTGAAGATGCTGGTTTTGCACGCAGACCCGACCTGGGCCAGGGAAGAGCAGGGTAACGACGGCTTGCTGCCCGCTCGCAGGCAGCCTCAGACTCGCCGCAAGCACGGGTGGCCGGCAGTGCAGGCACCAGCACTGCACGGCCCAGGCAGGCTGAGGCGCCTCAGTGGGACCTACAGCCACTGAACACTTGCTAAACGTTCTTTGCGAGCGGCCACAAGGTGAGAGGACGGGCAGGGGTGACTGGCCCGTGTTGCCCCAGCAGCCGGCAGCGGTATCCAGGCGGCGGCGACGGTGCCTGCAAAGGGGTGTGGAAGAGCCCCGCGGCCGTGCTTCCGCCTCCACACTGTCCCCTGACATCGCCCAGCTGCCTTCATAACAGCCTCAGATGTGGGATGCGGGCGCGGAAACGCGCAAGGGGTACATCCCTGCGGCGGGATGCGGAAGCTGGATTCTGTGGCTGGCATGCGCAGCAGGCAGGTATAAGGGGCATGCGGCCCCTCAATCCCGCGCACTGTTTCCACCTTTGAGAACCCAAAAACATGCCTAACCAAGATCGAGGGGGCCTTGGCCTGCGGGCCGGCCTAGTGGCTTGTGTCCTGCTGCACACACTCACTTTGCCCCTCACCCTGACGACCCTCGCGTCCCAGCGGCGCCTGGCCACCTCGCTTCAGACTTCAGAGGCTCACTTTCCTGAGACGCGCAGCCGCCACGGCCGCCGCCTGCAAGAGGTGTGGCTGCTGCCGCCGCCCGCGCCGTCCCCCCGCCGCGATTCTACCACACACGGCTGTTGGCCTGTCACTGCAGCTAGATACCTCCCTGTGCCTGCTGGCTGCTTGGATGTGCGAGTGACGCTGCCAAACCCTGTGGATGCTGCAGGATGGAGGCGCTGGCGGCATGCGGGCGCGCCAGCACAGCCTGAGCGGGGTGAGCTGCCGCCGCTGGCGATGCTGCATGCGCCATACAACTGCTGCTGGGGGCAGCCGGGCGGCTGGGATGCTTCGCGTGCAGCGTCGCCAGTCCAGCCGAGACCTGCATGCACCTATGGTTCTGGCGCTTGAATAGCTAGGGTGTTTCCATACCACCGCCGCTCTGCCGCCGCCCGCCAAAGGCCCTGCCGTCCTCACCAGCCCCGGCCCACCCCCCTGTGTATGCAGTCTGAGCTCATTGGTGACCGAGGAGAGCTGCAGGTGGGTTGTGGCAGGCAGTGCCGTGCGCTGTGGGCTGGCCAGTTGGAGGTTTGTTCCCTGGGCGGAACGGCGGGATACCGGCCGGCTGCACCGATGCACCACACACATGTGATGCCACCCAGCTCACCCTTGGTTCCCTCTGCTCCACTCCTTCACTGCAGGTCCTCGTGCAAGATGCCATGGCCGCCGGGCCCGACTCGCCGCACGCCCGTCGCTTGCAAGGTATTCTGGACACCCTGGGCATCGGCCTGTCCGACATCCTGGGCTTGCTGGGACTGACCCAAGGCCAGCTGGACATCCTCAAGCTCCTGACTGGCGTGCTGAACGTGGTTGGCGGCGTCCTGCAAGTGGATGGTGGCTTGAAGGTGGGCTAGCGGTTGTCCACTTGCCAGGTGTCCCGACATTCACTTGTCGTTCCTATGACGCGGGCAGCCTTGCATGGCTGCACCCCTAGTAGGGCCTGACCTGGCTGTCACTAACTTGCCGGTCCGTGCGGCTCGCCTCCCACGCAGGTGCTCAACGGGCTGACCAACCTCACTAACGGGCTGAGCGTGACCGGCAACGCCGCCCTGGGCAACGGCCTGAGCGTGCTGGGCTTCACCAACCTGGCCGATATCAACATCACGGGCCTGACCAACCTGAAGGGCCTGACCTCGGACGGCCCTGTATCCCTGCTCGGCAACACAGAAGTGAACGTCCTCACAGCCAGCGGCGACAGCACCTTTGTCAACCTGGAGGCCACCGGCGACACCACGCTGAACAACCTGGAGGTGACCGGCACCACGCAGCTCAACTCCCTGACCGTCACCGGCACCACCAACCTGGGCAAAGTGAGCGGCGGCGCCGGCTGGGTAATCGCAATGCCCTGCAATGCCGCCGCCACTGATTGGCTTGCGAGCAAGGCTTGCGCTCTGCATTGGCCCAGCTCCTGCGAGTCGCCAGCCTGGCTACCAGTCCGGATCCTACCCGCTCTGATCCTAACATTACTCCACCTACCCTTCTGCCTACCCTCTGCAGACGGTGATCAGCTACAACGCCAATGAGCCCGCTCTGACCGTCTCCAACAGTGAGTGGGCCCGGGCAGGCCACCTCTGCTGCCACTGCTGCTGCTGCCATTGCCCATGCTGTGCAGCTGCAAGTCACCAAGCAGCCACCGCGTCACTTGCGCTATCAACGCACTTGCACCCACACGACTTGCGCTGCCGCCCCCCTGTGACGCAGCCGACCCTGGCGCCAGCGCCCGCGCCATCAAGGTCACGGCAGGTGCCGTTGAGGTGAGTGGCCCTTTCCTGTGCACACAGTGCGGTGAGCGCATGCATTGAAAAATCTGGCGATGCCATGAGTGTGTGCTTGTGTGACACGAAGCTTCAGCAGCCACACATGCCTCAGGCTTCACCCCCCCTCCCCTGCGCAGCTGGCGAGCACCCTCACCGCCGCGGGTGCCATCACAGCTGCATCTCTTACGGCCGTCACTGGCCCCAACACCCTGAACGGCGGCACCACCATCCAGCGCTCCTCCAGCGGCTTTGCCCTCACCGTGCAGAACACCGCTGGAAGCGGCACCATCGGCGCCATCACTGTGAGCCGGGGGATGAGCTTCGCTGCCTGCTGGATGCCAGCTGGCGTCTATTGACTGGGCAACTGCATGCCAGCTGGCGTTCGCCTTCTATGGACACACAGGTCTTGCTGGCCTGCCCACTGCTGCCACACTCACTGCCTAGTCGGCTACTCACCCGCTCTCCCTCCGCTTCTCCTGCCCACAGGCCACCGGAATCTGTTCCATCACCGGCAAGACGACCATTGTTGCAACCGGCAGCACGAGCGGCCAAGTGCTGAGCGTGAGCGCCGCGGGCACCACCAACACAGCTGCGCTCAGCTTGACCGGCAACAGCGCCGCAGGCAACGGTGAGCTGGGCAGCACAGGTGTCGATGTANTGGGCTTCTCAGAAGTCCAGCCGAGGATGCCAGCATCTGCATTCCCAGCCACTGTGCAGCACATGGCTGCATCTGAAGCCTGCCCCCTGCTTGGGGTGATCGCTTCCCACCCTGCCGCTGTGCCTGCAGGCAACGCCGCCCTGTCTGTGAGCAATGCGGGCACCAGCGGCCAGGTGGCGATCGTGGTCAACTCTGGCGACACCTCTCTGGGCAAGGTAGGAGTGATTGCAGGGGCGGTGGTCACCTGATGCTGGATCTGCAGGGGCTCCGTAGTAAGGTAGCTTGAGTCAGGCTGCCTTACACTGTACTACTTTCACCTGAGTTTTCCATTCTTGTGCGGCCGCCCTAGGGGTTGTTTGAAGACATTACAAAGAACTCAGAACGCGGCCACCCACCTCACCCATCTGCCTGCTGCTACCACTCTGCAGACATCGGTCTCCAGCAATGGCGACTATGCTGCCCTGACGGCCAGCAACACGTGAGGCGGGCAGCTGCATTTCGTTATGTGCATCTGCATGTGCACAGCCGATGACTGGCTTGCCGGATGGGCCTGTGCTTTGATGCGCACAGGTGTTTCATGGGCTCAACCACCTTCACCTCGTTGCTCCCACACTCACTGCAGTGCCGTCACTACCAATGCCCGCGCCTTCAAGGCCATTGGCAAGACGGAGCTGGGCCAGACCACAGTCACCAGCAACGCCGACTCCACAGCACTGACTGTCGTCAACAGTAAGTGGCGTGCTGTGCTGCGCCATGCTGTGCTGGATGCTGCTGCTGGGCAGAGCAGTGCTGCCTTGCTTCTTGCTGGTACTCCTCTCCTGAGACACTGCGTTCACCTCATGTGCTGCAGATAACGCGGGCAGCAACGCCTTGGGTCTCAGTGTGACCGGCGGCGTGTCCATTGACCGCAACACCAATGGCCCAGCCCTCAGTGTGACGGGCAATGGCCTGGATGGCGCTGGTAAGCTGACGGCGGTGCTTTTGGTTGCTGGCGGGTGGCAGTGGGGGGCAGGGTGGCCTGCTGGGGAGCCTTTCTGGGTGAACAAGTACTATGCAGCCTGCCACCGACTTTACCGCCCAGGGCTGCAGTGCAACCACTGCGCATGAGGTTCTCACCCATGTGCCTGCCGCACTTGCTGCAGGCAATGCCGCGCTGGAGGTGACCAACGCCGGCACTGGCAGCAACCCCATCGCCATCAGCATTGTGGCGGGAGACACCACAGGCGTGTCCACACCCACCGACCTCACCCTCAACTCGCTGACGATCGGCGCCGGAGGCCTGACGGTGAGGAATTTGGTGCACTGGTCTGCATGCCGCATCTGCTGGATCTGTAGGACATGCAAGGTACCAGGCGATGCTGCCGAGCCAGCAGCACACTGCACTGCAGAACTGAACTGATGGAACCCTGACTGGTGCCCCCTGCCCCCTGACTGGTGCCCCCTGCCCCCTATGGTAGCGGGCCGGTGCCCTGAAGGCCAGCTCCCTCAACCCACGCCCAAGGGCGTAGTGTTTCTTTCTTTCTTTCTTTTCTTTCTTGACTGGTGCCCCCTGCCCCTCCGCCTGCAGGTGTCCGGCCCCACCGACCTTGGCTCCGCCACTCTGGACTCGCTCCGCGTCAACGGCAACAGCATCCTGACCGGCAGCCTGGACGCAGGCGCTACCACAGTCGATTCCCTGGGCGTGAGCGGCAACAGCGTGCTGACCGGCACCCTGAACGCGGGGGCCACGACGCTGTCTGCCCTGCGGGTCACCGGCAACAGCGCCCTGACCAGCCTGACCACCAGCAGCTCGTCTACTCTGGCCTCGCTCAAGGTGAACGGCGCCACCCAGCTGGTTGGCGCAACCACCGGCGGAGCCACCACCCTGTCCTCCCTCGCTGTCACCGGCGCCGGCACCCTGGGTTCCCTCAAGGTCAACGGCGCCAGTACACTGTCCACGCTCAGCACCACCGGGCTGGCCAGCCTGGCATCGCTCAAGGTCACCGGCGACAGCAACCTGGGCAAGGTGAGCGGAGCAAAAAATCAAGCCTGGGTACAACGCTACAGGCAGACATACACCCGGAAAGTGCCTGGGCCAGCAGAGGGAGCATGGTGCACCAGCTTAAGTGGCACCCGCTCCCCACCCGCCGCCTGCAGACCTCTGTGATCAGCAACGGCAACTGGGCAGCGCTGACGGTCAGCAACAGGCAAGTCCATGTCTGGGGGAGGCACGGTGCCTGCGCAGCAATCGGCTCCGCCTTGGACCGTAGGCCCTGCCTTCAGCTGGGGCAGGCACTCTGCAAACAAACGCCAAGCACATGGATGCAGCAGGGCCGCCTCTCCTGCACCAGAGCAGGTGGAGGCGGGTTGCCAGCGTTGCCTGCTGCCATCAACTGTCCACCTCCCGCCCCGCGCTCCCTGCAGCAACACAGGCAACAGCGCTTACGCCATCCGGGTGACTGCTGGCCGCAGCGATCTTGGCGACGCAACCGTCACTTCGGTGATGCCCACCACCCTCAACCTGCAATCCCTGACCGTCGGCTCGGGAGGCCTGAAGGTCACCGGCGTCACCAAGTGAGCAACAAACAGCACTGGGTTGGCCTCCCGGGGGGTGGCCTGCCTGTCACAAAGACTGCTGCAGAAAGGAGCTGCAGACCTGCTTGGTTTGTGTTGAATGGATGGCCGTCCGATGCTTGCACCGCATGCAAACGACCTGGCAACACCTGCGCTATCCTGTTGCAGCCTGGCCACCCTGACGGTCACCAACCCAGTGGCCAAGTTGACCGTCACCAACCTCACCGCCACCGCGCTGACCGTCACCGGCGATGCGCGTGTGGGTGGCAACCTGGCTGTGTCCAAGGCCATCACTGCCGACAGCATCACCGCCCGCCTCATCACCGCCACCAGCGCCCTGGCCTCCAAGGGAACTCTGGCCATCACCGGCACCAGCACCCTGGGCATCACCAACGTGGGCAGCTCCACCAAGCCTGCCACCTTCACTGTCAATGGCGCCACGTCTCTGGCCTCCCTGACCGTCAACGGCAACAGCCTGCTGAAGGGCAGCGTGAGCGGCGGAGCCACCACCCTGTCTTCCCTGCGCGTCACCGGCAGCACCGTGCTCAGCAAGGTGACGCCGCTGGCTCAGCGTAGCAAGCTGTCTGCTCTGCTATGAGCGGTGCCTGCAACCAACTTGGCTGCTCTCATGCCGGGCGCATTTGCTCCTCGAACATTATGGGCTCTGTCGTGGCATCCTCACCCACACCCGCCCTCCTTTTGGTGTACTGCAGACGACCGTGAGCGCCAATGGCAACTACGCTGCGCTGACCGTCAGCAACACGTGAGCTGCTGGCGGGGSAGGGKCGCCMGCAARCAAMTRCGGGKGKTYTKGCRTGCCMTGCACCACSGCACTGCTTCGACTTGCGAATGGCAAGCAGCCCAGCCTGCTGGTGCCAGCGCTGCCGGCCACCCACCCTCACCCCAGCCTCCCCGCCCCCCTGCACCCCCCYTTGCAGCAACACGGGCACCAGCGCATTCGCCATTGAGGKGACCGCTGGCAAGTGCGATCTGGGCGACTCGGTGCAGGCACCGGTGCCSCGGACGCTGACCTTGGATTCCCTGACCGTGCTGGCTGGAGGCATCAACGTCACCGGCCCATCCACGTGAGGATACTGGTGGTTTCCCGGGCATGGCAAGGTTGGGATTGCAGCCGCTGCGTTTTAGAACCGAACAAATGCCTGCTCTCGTGCCCGCGCCCACCCATGCACCCCACCCCACCAAGCTGCACCTGTTCTTCCACAATCTGAGCCTCCACTCATGAGCACGCCGCCCTGCCATCCCTACGCAGCCTGAAGACCCTCACCGTCAGCAGCAGCGCCAACATCCGCGCTCTGACCGCCGACAGCATCACCGCCCGCCTCATCACCGCCACCAGCGCGCTGGCCTCGAGGGGCACCCTGGGTGTGACAGGGCTGACCAGCCTGGGAGACACCAACTGCGGCAGCTCCGCCAAGCCCGCCAAGGTCAACATCGTGGGCCCAACCACCATTGTTGGCGGCCTGCTACCTGATGTCATCACCGCCCGCATTATCACCGCCACCCAGGCGCTGTCGTCGCGCGGCACCTTCAGTGTGACCGGCGCCAGCAACCTGCCAGGCGGCCTGTCCGCCGGCTCAACCACGCTGGCCTCCCTGATCGTGAGTGATGGCAGGCTTGCTGCTGTTGCGCCGTGCCCCTGGTCATGCATGCACTGTGCAATTTTGTGCATTAAATGCCAGTGTGGCGTCCCCGCACGGCCTGCCCTGTGCCACGTTATGCCAGCAGTTGGAACCAATGGCTCGCCACCCTGCTGCAGGTCAACACCACTACGGTGCTGGGCAACACGCATCCTTCCACCGGCGCATCCCTGGTTGTGAACAAGGGCAAGGCGGTGAGCTGAGTTCCTCAGTCGTTGGCAATTGCTAGGGGTTGTGGTGCAGCGTGCCCGCGCCTCCAGCTGCCCACATCTGCTGCAACTCAACTTATGCCACCGCTGGCACCTTGCCAACTGACGCTGGTCTGTCCCATGCCTGTTCAAGTGACCGCTTGCAACTGCCCTGCTCCACTTGCCCTGCAGTCCATCAAGGTGCTGGACATTCCCGGCCGCCTTGGCTTCTCCACTGGTTACATCGGCGGCTTTGTGCACATTGGCCGCCCGAATGTTGAACGTGAGCGGTGTGCGGGATGGATAGCAGGCCGGCAGCACTCGCTCCTGGCCGCTTGCCGTGCGTGCTGTGTGTGCTGTGTGCATGTGGCCGCCGCTGCCGTTGTGTTCCATAGGGCGGCCTGCAGGTGCCCTGCATTGTTACCACATACCTGCGAGCCCGCTGAACTTCCCTCGTGCCTGCCCCTCCTGCTGCAGCCGGCCACCTGATTGTGAATGATGGCATGACAAGTGAGCCTGAGTCGGCGGGTCGTCACTGGGGGTGGTTGTGGGCTGTCACCGCACCGCTCGCCACATCAGCCAGTGCTGCCCGCCTCCTTCACTGCTGGTGCCAAATGCTTGCAGTTGCCACTTGCTGGCCTCGCCTGCCGAGTGCGTATCGGGTGCCTCCAGCACAGGTTCCCTCATGCCTCACATTTGCCCACCTGCCCCCTTTCCCCCCCATGCAGCCACTCGCCACCTGTGGGTGGAGGGCAACGCCACCATTTACACGCACGCCTCTGTGGGCGGCGACTTTTATGCCTACGGCCGCTCCTTCTTTGGCAAGCACGTGGCGCTCAACACCACCTTCAGCGCCAAGGGCTCCTGCACCTGCGCCTCCCACCCCACCTACTCGGGCTAGGGCGGCAGACGCCCGCTGTACCTGGCCTGTCCCGATGCGGTACGTAATTACAGCCTACTGCGCCGTGCCGCGCCCCAACGGCGCTGGCAATTTTTCCCCACCTCCCTAGCACCATCCGCAAGGGGTGCACTTCTCTGCCTACTAACTAGCCCGGAACGCATACCCGGGCCGCTGCGCCTCTGCAAGGCAGCCTNGNCCTCGNCCTGCTCTTATCTATGCCTTGCTTCCCCCCTCCGAAATGTCTTGCCCTCCCCACACCATTCACTGGCCGCTGGCCATGCCTCAACGGCAGCACGCACTCTTGTGCTGTCCCCCCACCCGTCACCACCCCTGCATACATGCATGCACGCGACTGTTCTTCGTCTTGTTTTCAAGCCCCCCTCCTGACCAATCTTTTCATCAGAGCACTTGCTCAGGACACTTCTCAGTGCACCCGTCCGAAGCAAACCCTGCCATCCCTTTGCATGCAGTGCGTGCGCACCAGTTGTGATCCTGGCCCGGCCGCCGGGCCGCCCTCGGTTTCTCCCAGCAGCTGCACCAGCTGGGCTCTACCTGCAACCAATCCAACGCATGCGTTACCTTCGTGATACTCCGCCCATCCGCCCACCGACTCACCATCACCATCACTCCATTTCGGTGGCTTTTCTTGCACCCCGTGCGTTTTTTCCACCTCAGCGCTTTGTGAGCCGCGAGCATTGCCAGCATCACCCATACGCCACCCTTTGGATCGGCGCCCAGTTTTTCGTCTTGTAGGCTGCCTGTCGCTTGTGCACAGCTGCCGAGCGAGGCTGGCCTGCCTTTTTTCCAGCAGCCGATAATAAATAACTCAACCAACCCACCGTGTTTTGTCAGCCCATTCATGATTGTCTGCCCACCTAGCGCGTGTTTGATGTTAATCTGCGATATGTAACCTGGGGACCTGGGAATCAACCGAATGTGAATGCCACACACCCAATAAGCAGTGTCAATGCCTTCTTGACATGCCTGCAGCAGCACATGCCTGCAGCATCGGATGCCCTAACTGCTGCACCGCCCGCCCTGCCTCAGGCACCACACCCAGTCCCTGCCGCTTACTGCCTGCGCCCAGCTGCCTTCTGCTGTTGTCGTCCAGGGCGCAGCCTTCCTGTCTGTTCCCCCCGGTCTTCCGCTGTACTCGTTACAGCACTGAGGGAGGCGCGAGGCCGTCAGGAGCAATAACAGTCGTTGTGTGGGCGCGAGCCGCGGCGCGCGGGGGGAGGGGGCGCGCCGCAGAGCGAAGGGAGGCAAAGCGAGCGATTTGGGGTGTGGCAGCAGGGAGAGGGGGCCTGTGGCGTGAAAACTGAGGACAGGGGAGCCGCGGGGAAGCAAATGAAATGCGTGTGCGCGGCCCCGGTGGCTAAAGCAAGGGTACTGCAAGAATGGTTGCTGCATGCTGGCTGCCGGGGCCGAGGGGGCGGGGCGGGCGGGCGGGGCGCGCCATGGCTGCTGGCCTAGGCACGCCCCAACACCGCCCGCCCGCAGCCGCAGCCGCCGGATAGCGCGGCAGCCAGGGCTGCTGCTGCTGCTGCTGCTGCTGCTGGCTGGCGTGGTGGCGGGCACGCTGCGCCGTGAGCCAGCAATATGCCGGCCCGCCGGACGTCACTGCGCCGCCTCCGGCCAGCATAGGGTGATGGCGCTGCTGCACGGGCGCTGGGCCGCTTTACGCAGCGGCCTCGGCCGCTGCAATGTCGGCAGAAGCGGCGCCATCCTCAGAGCGGGCAGCAGCCTCCGCGGCGGCCACCTGTGCAGGGTGGGTAGGTTGGGAGGGCGGGGTCAGAGGCGAGCATGGGCCAGGGGGCGTTGGGGTTTTGACACGCACGCAAGGCTAGGCTGGAAGAAGCTTCATCCGTCTGCCACGCAGGGCTGGCAGTGGAGCACTGCGCATGGCGCGCAGCAGCGCAGCACTCGTGCGCTGCTACCGACAACCCAACCCCCCCGCTGCAGCGGTCAGTCTTCTGAGCAGCAAACGCCGTCCTCCCTGGCACTGCGTTCTAAAGCCTTAAGGCAGCTCACCCGCTGGCGGAACAGAGCGGCCATCTCCTCGGCCTTCTCGTACACGAGGGCTGCAATAATAAGAAAGGAGAGGGAGCATGACGAGTCAGTCACAGGGAGGCGCTCGTACCCCAGGGCTGAAACAATAAGCAGGGAGGCGGGGGAGCAGCAGGTGTGGGCGACAGGCACGAGGTGGAGGGCATCCCACCAGCAGGCAGGCAGGCTGAGCGGAGTCGGGACAATGCAGCATGTCGCCGGGAGCGGGCTCCAGCTCCTTGGTCACAGCTGCCCAGCCCCTGATACCCACCAACCATGATAACAACAACTCCCAATGCTCACCAGGGTCGCGCAGCATGTCTCCGGGCGTGGGCTCCAGCTTCTTGGTGCACAGCGCGACGCGGCCGCGCTCCCGGTCCTGGGACAGCACCATGACCTGCGGGCAGGGCAGGCGCAAGGGAGGGGATACGTCAATCAACGTGCCGAGTGCGAAGACAGATCAGGGAAGAACAGCGCTGCCGGTCCTGGGACAGCACCATGACCTGCGGGCAGGGGGCCAAATGTGTTGGAGCTCAGCAGCCTGCCGAAGAACCAAACAGGACTGCTGCCCACCTCGATGCCCACTTCCCAAGCCCCATGCGCTACTCGCACAACGCCATGCAGCAACTGCCCCGCTCCTCCTTCACGTTGGCACTGCTGCGCTGCATCCTGCGCCTTGCACACCCCAACTCCAACTCGCACTGAAGTGCATATTCTCTAGAAAGAGTTGGTGGATCCACGCACCTTGATGCGGTCGCCCTCGGACAGCACCTTCTCCACGTTGGCGATGCGGTCGTGCGAGATCTGGGAGATGTGCAGCAGGCCCGAGGCGCCGCCAATGTCCACAAACGCGCCGTAGGGCTTGACCGAGATCACGGTGCCCTCCACCACGTCGCCGACCTGTGGAGTTGAATAGGAAACCGTGCAGCTGATTGGCAGGCTAGTTTGCAGGAATGTATCCGTGGGTTGGAACGGCGGTGCCCTCCACAACGCAGGAAGCTTGGCGACACAGCGACTGCTCTTGACACCAATCCCCAACATTCCTGCAGGCATGCACGTCACTACCAGCCGAGCAAAGTCAAGCATGTGCGCTGAGGTGGACAAAACACCCACCTTGTAGCTGCCCCCGCGCGCTCGTCCGCCGCTCGCTGCTCGATTTCACAGCTGCGCAACCCCCCAGCTACCCACACGTGCCAAACATGGCTGCACACACCCACCTTGTAGCCGCCCACGCGCTCGTCCGCCGCGATGCGCTTGTTGCTGACCATGAGCCGCGCCTTCTCCTCGTCCACCTCGGTCACCTGGAGGGGCAGACACGTGGAGAACATGGAGCGGTCAGAGCAGGATGGTAAGGCGAGCAGTCTTGCCAGGTGCTGCCAGGTGCAAGCCGTGCCTGCGCCTCGTCACCTCGTGCACATGCCGCGGTCCAACCACAGCACAAGCCCCCACACAGGCATCCTCTCCCCCAAGCACCCAGACAGGCAGCCTCACTGCCCGCCTTGAAGGCCATGGTGCGCCCACCACCTCCTCAAAGCTCTGCTTAGTGTTTGTGCACAACTCTGCCCCCAAAACCACCCAATCCAGCCCACCTTGAAGTTCATGGTGCGGCCCATCAGCTCCTCAAAGCTCTGCACGCGCTGGCCCAGCTGGGAGCCGGGGCAGAAGCCGCGGATGTTCTCCACCTGCGCACCAAACAAGTGGAAGCAGCAGCAGTGACGAGAGGAAGGGGGGGCAGCCAGCTGGGGTGGCAGGCAGACCAAGCGGGGCACGCTCGGCAGTGAAGAGGCTGGCACTGCAGTAGGCTGCATCAGTGAACCCAACCATGATGCCGCCGCGGTTGGTGCCCACACACTATCCTCATCGCAGACATGCATCAATCAACGCGAGAAAAAAACTGGAAATCGTTCGCACCTCGACGATGATGCCGCCGCGGTTGGTGCCCACCACCTCGCCCTCCACCGCAACGTCGTCCTCCATGCACTGCCGCAGGCGCTGCCAGGCCACCTGCACCACAGGGAAAAACGCCGGCGGCAACTGAGATGAATGCACCAAGCACCAGTGGCAACTGGTTGATGGGGTGCGCCGGTGCGCTGGCAGCCGCTGTGCCGGCAATGCCTTGCACCGGGTAGTGCAGCTGCGTGAGCAGTGTGCATGCTTGGTACGCCATTTGCCACAGGGCGGCCCAGCCCGGCAGCTGTCCGCCTGCAGGAACAGATGCTCGCCTCTTCCCTGCAGCCCCAACTACGTTGAGAGACTGACTGCGCTCGGCTGGGAAACCGCAGCCCGCCTTTAAGCATCCTTTCACTGCCATATCTTGGTGGCACACCCAACCAACCAAAATAGCCAGCCAACCGCCCACACCTGCAGCTCCAGCTTTTTGAGGGACAGCACGAGGTCGCCGCTGCGCTCCTCCCGAATCACGATAAAGTCGCGGCTGGTGTGGGCGCCCACCACCATGGTGGACTGCAATGAGCATGGCGTGGGATGCGGCACAACACGTCAGGAAGTGGGGCGGGGATTGGGGCCGGCAGGGTTGCATGCGGTTGGGACGGGGTAACCGCCGGCGCCGCCTGCCGCCCACAGGAACGGAGCTGCGAGCGCTGCATCTCCAGGCTGCTGCTCCAGCTGGCTGCACAGCAGCGCTTCCATGTCTGTGTACATGCTGAGCCGCATTCCAGGCTGCGCTGTGCTGGCCACATGCTGCAAAGCCATGTCGCTTCATCTGGCATGCCGCCGCATCCCCAGCTGCCATGCGCACGCGCCCAGCACCCGCCGAGCCGGCTGCATCATTTGCGCAGCAACATGCAGCCTGCATGCACACATGCACGCTGCCAATGCCTCTGTGCAAGCAGCAGCAGCAGCAGCGTGCCTTGGGGATGTTGGCCAGCGCCAGCTCAGACGTGGGGCAGAACGCCGTCGACTTGCCGCCAATGTCCACGTGCGCGCCGCGCTGGTCCACGCGCACCACGGTGCCTTGCACCTGCGATGTGAGCAGCGGGGCATGGGTGAGGGCAAGCTGCGCTTCCCCCACGGCGGTCGCGGCGGCGGTGGCGGCGACCCTTGCATGGCCCACCCCCAGCCAGCCAGGCGCGCCCTACCCGGTCGCCGGTGTGGAAGGACAGCATGCTGGCGTCGATGAGCTCCTCGAAGCGGCGGTAGAGCGCCTCGCTGTCCACCTCGGGCTCCGCCTCAGGCTCCACCGCCGCCTCAGGCTCCAGCGTCGCCACAGCCGACACGCGGCGAGCTGCCCGCCGCTGCTGGCGCCGCGAGGCGGTGAAGGCCTTGGCCTTGGCCGGCACCACGGCCGCACCACGCATAGCCGCGGCCTGCATTGTGGAGAGGCTGCACAAACAAGCCTCTGGCAGCCGGCAGTGGGAAGAGGGGGCGCACGCCGTGGCTGGCTGGGTCATCACCGCTCTCACCCCCCTCAGCATGGGCTGCCTTGGCCCCCTGCCGCGCTTGGCGGCGCTTCTGTGCACATGCATTGCACTGTGGCGCTCATCGGAGCTCGTTGATGGGACGGTGGCAGCCCCCTTGGGCGCGCCGGGCGCTCCTCCTCCTGGCGCTCCTGGCGCCGGGCGCGCGGGCCGAGGAGGTGGGTGGCCTTGTATTGATCACAGGAGCGGAGATTTCGCACGGCCCGGCCGGCCGGCCCCTTGCTGCCGCCACCGCCGCCTGCGCCCAGTGGCGAGCCGGCCGCAAAGGCCCCTACCGCAACCCCGCCCTCCTTGTACCCACCGCGCAACAGACGACGCGTGCCTACCGCGGCCTGTGGGGCGGCCTGTTCCGGCAGCAGGCCGGCGGCAGCAGCAGCGAGGGGCGGGCATCACCCACCGACCGCTTCCGCCAAGCCCTGGCCGACCTTCAGCCCCTCCTGCACCCCAGCAATGATGCCGTCACCAGCAGCAGTGGTGCGCAACCGTCGGGTGGCAGTAGCCTGCGCCATCTGCCCTCACTTGAAGAGGTAGCTGCACATGTGGGCAACCTGACGGCCTCCCTGCTGGAAAGCGCGCACTCCGGCGGCGGCGGCACCAGCGCCCTGCTGCAGCGCCTGGCACGCGACTTTGGCCACTCCTCGTCTACTGGCAGCATAGGCGGCTCCCTGGACGCAGCTCAGCTGGCGGCCACTGTGGCAAGCATGCAGGCGTGGGCCCTGGCCGGCCTGGTGGCGCGCAGCGGCGGCAGCGGCCTGAGCGGCGGTGGGGGCTCGCCCGGCCTTAGCAGCAGCCTGGACCCAACCAGCTTCAAACAGGTGGCAGGTGAGCGCTGCTGGGCAGCAGTTCGTTGCTTTTGCATGTACATGACTATGTGCTGGAGGCTTGATGCAAAGCACGATGCACACTACTGGTTAGCCAAGGCAAGCACAGAGCATTGATCTGCTCATGACTTGGGCTCAGCTTTACCTGCCTGCCCATGTTCTGTGCTGCGCAGACCCTGCCTGGGCCTCGTTCAAGCCCCACACCTGCATGCGCCTCCAAAACTTCGGCAATGCCGAGGGCTACAATGCAGCTCTGCTGGGTGCCGCACCATGCGGCGGCGCCGGCGCGCCGGGCAGCAAAACGGCGGGCAGCATTGCGGCTGCGAGTGGAGACTTGCTGCGCTGGGGCAGCGCGGCATCCTTCCTCCTGGATTGCTCTCGGGGNCAGCAGTTTGATGGATGCATCATCCATGACCAGCAGCAGTAGCAGCAGTGGGGCAGCAGCCAGTGGCGGCTCAATCAGCGCCGCTCTGCACGCCGCCGCCAGCAAGGCAGCCAGTGCTGTGGAAGCAGCACTGGACCGCACCACCAGCTGCCGCCTGGCGGTTGCAGCCGAGGGCGGCGGGGCGGCGGGCGGCAGCGGGGCAATGTTGCACCACAGTTTCGAGCGGCCGCTGCTGGGCGGCACCAAGCTGGATGCGCTGCGTGTGCGCGTCTGCAACATGTGAGCGGTGGCTGGTGCTTGGTGTGTGGTGGTGGCTGGGGAAGTGGTTGGGCCTGTTGCAAAGATGCACGGCAGGACATGCAGAAGTAGTGCCTTGCATTGCACAGCTCATGTGGGCTCCATTCAGGCACACGGCCTGCAAGTGTGCTGACTGTGCTCCAGTCCTGGTTCCCCTCTCCCCACCTGCAGAGCTCCCTCCACGCTGCAGTTCCCTGCAGCCTTGGCTCGCGGTCCGGTCATCTCAATCTCCTCGCTCAAGCTTAACGGCCGGCTGCTGCTGCGCGCACCGCTGCACGTCTCTACTGCCGCGGCTGCGACGGACGGCTGCCTGGCGCTCCTGTACCGGCTGCCCAGCCGCGCAACCAAGAGCGGCTTTGTGCTCAGCGGGTTTGTTGAGTTGGGTGAGGGCAGCAGCCGCGGCGGCGGCGGCGGCGGCGGCGATGCAGCGGCGGGCCAAGATTCAGGCACCGGCGGCAGCGGCGGCCAGTTTGGAGTGGGCGAGATGGCCAGCCTGGAGCTGACGCTTGGAGAGTATTCGGCGCTAGACGCAACGGCCTCGCGCTTGCTGGGTGGCATTGGCAGCGGTGGCCAGGCGGTGGCGCAGCCGTGACGGCGCTTTGTCGGGCGCCGCCTGCCCGGGTGCCCGCTTTATTATTTGCTTCAAGACCACCAATGGGCAGTCCCATTGTCTCCATTTATTCACCCACTACCTGCTGGCTGTACAGTAAGTTCAGTCCAGTCTGGTCAAGTCGGTCCGCTGAGCCTCAGCCTGAGGCGCATCTCAGCAGACCAAAGCACACAACCCGCGGCAATGGGACAGCCGCGCTTGTGCTCTCACACCCCTCAGCGCCAGACTTCAACTTCTCAAAACGCACTGCAGCACGCCCTCAAGCTTGTGCAGTGGCCTAAGACGGCGCAGGCAAGCGGGGCGTGCCGTGCCTCGGCGAGGCTTCACGGCGTTTGGATGCGATTGTAAGATGTTGCAAAGCTTATGGAGACTGCCGGAACGCTCCGACAGCGCAGACTCTTCCGCGGCGAAAGCCCTTCTCACGCGTCTGGCTTTTCTGCTCCTCTTCTGCCCCTCACAGCATTCACAAACTGATGCAAGTCGCGATGCGCGCCTCGGCGGCCCTGTCCGTTGCGCTGCTGCTTGCCGCCGCCACGGCACCCGCCGCGGCTGTGCTGAACAGCGGCGGCGTGACGGCCATGTCGCTGCGCGGGCCCGTGCTGAATGCGCTGGGGCAGCCGCTGCTGACGCCCTCCAACTTCACCATGCTGGGACGCGCGGTGTACTACGAAATCCCCGTCCGGCCGGTGGCCGTACTGGCACTCTTCCACGGCTGCGCACACGACAGCAGCGACTTTTGGCCGCGAGCCGCCTGCGCGGACTGTGACGGTGAGCTGTTGGGTGTGGTGGGCGGCTGGGTTGTTCATGGCAGGGTGTTTCGACAGCTGCATTGCCGTCAAAGGGTCCGCCAGGCGTGATGGGACGCCGAGGTATGCAGCGACTTGGAGTCTTCTGCTTTGCCACCCTTTGCTTGTCCCACAACCAGCCGCCCTGCAATGCACACCCGGGGGCTTCCTGGCGCAGCCCTTGCTGAAGGCGTCCGATTGGCACCTTCACCGCTGCCACATAGGCACTGCCTTATATGTGCAGGCCTTCCGGAGGAGGTGGCGCACACCAAGCAGGCGCTGGCCCGTGGCTATGCAGTGATGGCAATCGATGCCGGCGACCCCAGCCGCTGCTTTGGCATCCACGTCGACCAGGCGGCTGTTGTGACCATCCTCAACAGCTTCCTGAAGCGGCCATACCAGGGCAACCAGACGCTGCAGGTGCGTGTGGTGGCAGATTCTCCCACCATGGTGCCCTGCATGCCAGCCATGTGTGCCGCTGTGGCAGCCGGGGCGCATGCGACGCAGCTGCGCAGCTGCCTGTGGTCACGCATGCACCATTGACACTCCCTCCACAGCCCTCCACAGCCACCATTCCTGACCTCTCCCTGCAGTCGCGGCCCCTGTATCTGGCCGGCGTCTCCTCTGGAGCAGCATTCGCGTTGAAGCTGCCCATGGCCCTGGGGCGGCCGGTGGCGGGCGTGATTTCAGGTGCGCGCTGCCGCTCGGCTGGCCGGTTGGGGCATTCATCAGTGGTGCCGCCCACTGGCTCAACCAGGATGCATGTGCGGCATGCGCATTCACGCGCTAACTTGCAGGCTTTCGCGGCTCACAGCACGCGTCTCGCACTAAACCCGGTGCAGAGGTGCTGGGCGTGCTGCCGAGTGCATGGAACATGGACTCGCTGGGCGCCAACTATCCGCCCACCCTGTTTGTGTCCATGCCCCGCGACCTCAAGACAGCAGACCGCATCAAGCAGGTGGGCGGCATACATTCACCGTATAGTCGTGCAGCACCTGCCCATCTACAGGTGCAGGAGTTGGGTTGCTGGCATGCAACATTGTTGTGGCTGGCACGGCAGCTCAAGCATACGGGCGGCAGTGCGTAAGCTTGGGCGCTTAAAGCTGTTGCCGTTACCATCAATGTCCTGCTGTGCATGCTGTGCAGGACATGGACCTGCTGAAGAAGTACAACGTGCCCACCGACATGGTCCTGGTGAGGTTGCCAAGGCTGCGCTCGTACAAGTGTCAGGCGCTTCGTACGCAGGCAGGGGAGAGCAGTGCACTGGTGCTCAGCAGCTGCCGCTGCCGCTCAGCGCACGGTTGGAGTGCTCCCAGTTTCCGCCTCTCTGTTTCTGCACTCTGCTCTGAACGCCATGCCGGCTCGGTTCCGGCATTGCCTGGTGCAGGTCTACAGCCAGCCTCTCAGCCTGGACTTCATTTCCAACCGCTCCGAGCTCATATCGCCCAACGTGTCAGCCAAGGCGAGGCCCTTTTGGCTGAGCAGGCGTGGGGTTGTGCAGAGGGCAGGAAGGCGGCGCTCGCCGCACCTGGCTCACCTCGGCCTCCCCCTGTACCTGCGCGTGTGCAGCAGGGCATGGCAGCAGCCTGCCATCCAGCAACGCCACTGCTGCTATGGCTTTCATGCCCACAGTGAGGTTGATCCAGTCACAAGCATGTTCGTCCCCTTTGTTGCAGGTTGTGGCGGCATTGCAGACCATTGGACTTGTTGACTCGAACCTCATTATCAAGGAGGACCCTCGATACACCAAGCTGCCCTGGCGGCAGGAGCTCTTGCAGGTCAGCTGCGGCAGCCGGGCGGCTTTTGTTGCTGCTGCCAACCTGCTACGTGTTGGGGAACAACCAATTATGGTTTTCCTCGGCATTGAAGGACCGGGGGAAGTGCAAGATGTTGCGAGAACCAGCAGCATGCTATAGAAACGTTCTGAGACCTTCCTATGACTTACTGGCCTCGTTTGCTTGCAGATGGTGCCGGAGCTGAGCTCGGCAGCCAACGACAGCCTGGTGCCGGATGCTTCGGCCGTCAGTGGTGAGGGAGGTTTGGGTGGCATTGGCAGCGACCTGCGGTGTGGCTTTCGTTTCCCGCAAGTGCGGCAGTGCACCTGCGCGTGTTCATTGGCAGGATGGCATGTCCTTACTCTGGCCCCTTCTGTATCACTGCGGCAAGCTCCGCATGCGGGGGCTGCATGCCACAGACCGCTCCGCGGTCAATGCGTGCCCCATCGCCAACAGCACCTCAATGCCCTCACAACATAACGGCTCTCCCTCCACATGCAGAGGAGCTGAACCGTGCGTACGCCAACCACGAGATTGTGGGAGATTACCTCACCGCCTGCCTGGCCTGGTTTGAAGCGGGCGGCAGCCTGCCGCTGGCGGGACTGGTGCAGCAGGTGGGCGGACGGGTGGCATGCACGGCTGTACTGGGTTCCGTTTGGCAGGTTGTGTGGGGACGTTACATGCTGAGGTTTAGTTGCACAGCTGCTGAAAGCAGCCAAACAGCATCAGTGTGCCGAGTTGCACACTCCCCGCCTGGGGTGCCTTCCCGCCTTCCGACGCAAACCGGGAGCCCACACACCTCCCTGCCTCACCCCTCCTCTCCGTGCCTCATGCCCATGCAGTTTGGCTCAATCGCCCTGCCGGGCGAGCGTCTGCGCGACCTAACGCCTCAGCGGCTGCGCATGCTGCCCATGAAGGCACGCAAGCTTGTGGCGGGGGCACGGTAGCGGCCGCCGGGCGAAGATGCGGCGGCGAGGCGGCAAATGGCCTGGAACCGGCCAGCGCCGATCTTGTACTGACTCTGCCTTGATCTATCCTGCATTGCCATCTCATTTATCTGATCTCATTCCATTGATTCCATTGAATATGTGAGCTGACTACTTGTAACGAGCGTGCATCTGCGCTTCGATGCGTGGCCGCATGGGCGGGAAGGCAGCAACGCCGGCGCTGCTGCACTCGCTCTGCCTTAGCTCGTAATGCTTCAGGCTGCTTGTCCCGTCTTAGCCATGCCGCCCAAGCAGCAGCAGAGCATCCGCTCCTTCCTCACGGGCCCGGCGGCTCGCCCTGCAGCCAGCGCCAGCCCCTCCTCCAGCAGCCGATGCACAGCGATC
The DNA here is from genome assembly GCA_025026875.1 of Chlorella ohadii. NCBI lineage: Eukaryota > Viridiplantae > Chlorophyta > Trebouxiophyceae > Chlorellales > Chlorellaceae > Chlorella > Chlorella ohadii. The sequence continues at coordinate 190,419 of JADXDR010000123.1, forward strand.
AAGTCCCTCTCGGACGACTGCCTGCTTGGGGTGCTGGCGAACCTCACTCAGACCGAACGGCAAGTTGGGCCCAGTTTGTTGCTCTGGTGCACTGCTGGGCGCATGCAGGCAGCCAAGCATGCAATGGACCTGCCTGGCAACGACTGTGCTACCTGATCTGCGTCCGGATGCTTGCCGCCGCTCTGCCGCCTGCCGGGCGGCGCCGCCTGCCGCTGCCGTTTGAACCAGCGCCTGTTGCGCGCCTCCAAAGCTCCCACCCACCAGCTGGCCAGCGTCACCTGGGTTTCTACCCTTGCTCTGCTTGGCTGGGGGTGGGGGCTTACCTCTCCATATCGACCTACCCGCTTTCGCCCGGCCCTCCCGTCCGCAGGCTGACCGTGGCGGTGCTGGTGTGCAAGCGCTGGCGGCGGCTGGTCACCTGCCCAGATGTGCTGCGCCTGGGTGTGGCTGCCGCCATCTCCAAGCTGCCGCACCAGACACTGGAGCGGGTGCAGAGTCTGCGCCGCTGTAAGTGGTTGGGGCTGTGCTCGGCAAATATGCCGTGCATGCATCGGGCGCAACTGCTGGTCCTATACCGCACTTCCCCTGCTGCAATGTATGTGCTGCCACTGTCTCAGGCGCCCATCAATCTCACCCCGCTGCCGCCTTCTTGCCCTCCCTGCAGGGCTGACCCGCCACGCTGGCGGCCTGCGCTCGCTGGACATTTCCCTGGCCGTTCCCACCCAGCCGCCAGCCGAGTCCAAAGCAGCACAGGCGGAGCTGGGTCGCTGCTGGGCTGTGGCCTGCGGCGCGGGCGCGGTGCAGCACCTGGCAGTGCGCTGGCTGGACAAGACGCAGCTGAAGCTGGGTCCTGAGCTGGCGGCGTGCGGGGCGTGCGCCAGCATGCGCAGCCTGACGATTGATGGCGGCTCGGGGTGAGAGAGCACGGACTCAATTTGGGGCGGGGCGCTGTGAGTGCTGCACTGGGGCTCATGTAAATCTATTCATGCATACCTTGCGTTTCATGCAATTGCTGTCCGCGCAATGCTTTCGCGCCGCATGCCTTCATGCTGGAAATGTGCAGAAGGACGGCGCGTTAATCGACGCCACTGTTTTTGCTGCTCCTGCAACCTTTGCAGGGACGTGCACGTGGCGTGCCCGCTCAGCCGCCTCACTGCCCTGCAAGATTGCGAGCTGCGCTGCGTGACCAAGTGGAGCGGCGCAGCAGCCCTGCCACCCAGCATTACCCAGCTGTCGCTGCACCGCGTGGCGGGAGACCAGTGGCACACCACACTGCCTTCGCAGGTGCGCTCCAGCAAGTATATGCTGGCTTCCCAAAAGCACAGACTAGCTAGGGACCAGCTGCCTCTGGGCTTCATGCGCTTTAGAGCCGGATAGCAAGTGCGCAGGAAGGAACTGCCCCTGCACAGCTGTGGCTCAAAAACACACGGATCACCCGCCAACCCCACCACATGCTCTCAACCCCTCCCCACAGCTGTCTGCCCTGACCAACCTGCGGTCGCTGGCGATAGAGAGCTCGCAAGTGGGCAGCGGCGGCTACGGCGTGCTGACTGCCCTGTCAAGCCTCACTGCCCTCTGCCTATGCCATGTACATCCCTGGCCAGCTGTGCTTGCGCAGATGACCAGCCTCTGCCGCCTGGTGAGCTCGGTGCAGCTTGCACAGTGCAAGGCCGGCGGCCACAGGCAGGCATTGCGTCCAGCCATGCCTGCGCTCTGTTTGCCTGGCTGGCTGCCCTGCAGTCGGGCAGCTGCCATGCATACGCCATGGCACTCCTCAGCACCCCTGCAGCTGCCCATGCCTCTCCCGCTGTCTTTCCCTCGCATGACGGCCGCATGCAGGAGCTATGCTCAGTCTCCACTCACTGGGGAGGTGACGGTTTCCAGCAAGCCCTGGAATCCCTGACGGGCCTGACAGGCCTGCGCCTCTGCAATTCCGTCCCCGCATTGGCGGACCCACCGGCCCTAATAGCCTGCGGCAGGCTGCAGTGGCTGCACGACTCCTCCTGGCGCTCCAACCTGAGCCCGGATGCCTGGCCGGACAGCCTGCGTGCAGCCCGCGTCAGCTGGCGCCAGCTGCTGGCTGGCAGCTGGCCAGCCGGCTGCCTGGAGGGATTACAGCACCTCTGCATCACAGGCGGCACCGATCAGTGGTCCATTGGAATGCCTGCCCACCAGAAGCTCTCCTGGCCAGCTTTCTGGGAGTGGGCGGCACGCGCTCCGGCCCTGCGCGTGCTGCAGGTTAGTGCCGTGCTGGGGTGGTGTCAGAGTGGTGGACTGGCAGGGTGCCCTGCCGGGCAGCAACGCAGTGCACAGCATGTGTGCCACAATAGCCAGGTTGACACCCGCCTGCCACTGTCCATCCTCTTGCCTGTCATCCCTCTTGCAGGTCCGCTATGCATCGTATGACCAGCCATCGCTGTTCCTCTCGCAAGCCCTGCACCGCCTGAAGCAGCGCCGGCCGCAGCTGCGCATCAGCTGCCGGGAGGAGCACTGGCGTTCANAGGGAGCTGACTTTGTGGCAGCCTACTGTGGCTGAGAGCCACCCATCTGAGATGCAGCAGCTGCAGCCAAGCACATATGCTGCTGCGCCTGAGTGCCACTTGTGTGAATTTGCTGTGCATCTTGTCACAGGGAGGCATACTGTAAGGAAAGCAGCTCAAGCGACACAGCAGCAGGAGAATTGCAAGCAGTGCATGCAGCACAGGGATACCGAATTCGAGTGGCAGAGCAGCTCACTGCCCAGTTGGCCAGTTTTTGTACGCGCTGAGGCAGCCGGACAGCAGCCCCGCAAGGGCTAGCACAGCGGGCCGGCTCAGCAGTCCAGTCTTGCTGGGCCGCACCTCTGCCAGCACCATGAGCAGGTCTGCTAGGTCCTGCACAAGGCCCAGCGTGCGCAGCACGCGCCGCGCACGCAGCAGCCGTATCTCTGTGCGCAGCCCCTTGATTGCCGCAGCTAAGTCTGGATCCGGCCCCGCTGCTGCTGCTGCTGTCGTTGCCGCTGCTGCTGTCGCGTATGCCGCGGCCAGGCTGCCTGTGCCGCCGCCTCCTGCTGCCGCTCCTGCTGCTGCTGCAGGGACGCCTGCTGCTGCCGCTGCCTCCTTTTGGAGCCGCTGCAGCTCGGTTATGAGCGCAACCTGCTCGATTGGGGGCATGCGAGAACAGCAGCACGTGAGTGGGCAAGTTGCTGCAAGCGCAAACAGTAGCAGGTGTGCAGCATGCTCAGGCTTGAGTGTAGGCATGTGTTGGACACTAGTGGGTGTTGCTATTCAATCAATCAACCCCACCCTGCAACCAGACGGCAGGCCTAACCAGCACAACAACGCATTACACCGCCTCACCTCCCGTTCAAGCAGCAGTGAGATGCGCAGCACCGACAGCGAGATGCTGCCCACGTAGCCAATCAGCTCCCCCCAGTTGGAGGCCTGCAGGGCAGGGCGCAAGGACCTGTCCGCTTTGGCCGTGGGCATGCGATTGCTGAGAGGTGGGGACAGGCACAGATGTAGACTGGACAGGCAGCGCGAGTCTGCTGCAGAGCAAACATAAGCGCAGCTCGGACAGGCCTCAGCTGTACTCCATGCCAATGCACGCCTCACGCACAGGGACTCCAGGCGCTCACCTTGTTGAGCCGCGGCGCAAAGCGCTCGGGCAGCAGCCCCGCCTTGACCAGCCAGATCAGCTGGTCAACGAAGTAGTAGACGCACTCCCCGCCTGCGGCAGAAAACCAAGAAATGTCCAAGAATCATCATACGACTGGGCACACACATGATTAACAGCACACGCAACCCAACTGGTGGGTCGATAGAACAGTAGACGCACTCCCCTCCTGCGGCAACTCAAACAGCACATGTGCATAGTTGTGTTGACGGGCCGCAAGGTTAGCTCATACACAAGCTCCGTAGACGCACCGCCCGCCTGCAACAAGAGAGCATGCGGGCACGCCTGTGTATTGATGTAAGCCTGCAGATCGCCCACCTGCTGCCACCCACTCCAGAGCTGCATAGGGCGCGTGCAGCCGCGTCTTGCGCAGCGTGTTCACATCACCCAGGAACTTTCCAAGCCGGTACGCCTTGCTGCACAGGAGGAGGTTGTGCGCATCAAGGTGGGTGCACGGCTTGGGTCGAGGTTGCAGAGCGAATGCGCCCTTGACCGAACATGCGTTGCACTCTGACAGAAGCTCTGTTGCACCCACCACCCCCAGCCCCCAGCGCTCCCCTCCCTGCAGCATACCGGCTCGTGCCGATCGACGACTCGAAGCGCTTCAGCCGCTGCGCCAGGTCCGTCTGGCTGCCGGCAAACGAGGTGGCCAGCAGCAGGCGGGTGGTGTACCGTATGATTTTGAGCGTCTGCAAGGYACACNNGMRGSAYNASRRCANACRKTGCAGGTNGGCGCAGGCCAAGGGTTACGCCAGTCGCTCGCGGCAGCAGGGGCGGCGGCAGCCGGCGGCAGTTGTGTGGCGGCGTGGCGGGCGGCCATGAGGCGCGATCGCTGGGCTCTTGCAGCGATGCGGAAGCGGTTGGCAAGCCCGCGATGCTTGTAGAGCCGACCGAGGGCCCCAGTGACGCTGCCCCAACGGCGCTGCCGGCGGGCGATCAGGCACGACCAACAACCGCTTGAGATCAACACCTTGTCTATGCCGTCGCGCTTGGCCAGAAAAGCGACCGTCGTGTCCAGCACGTCCGCCGACTGCCCCTTGGCCGCCATGTTGGGCCTGTTGCACCCGCGACATGCAGGAAGCTCCCTGAGGCTCGGGGCAGCAGGCCAAAGCTCGGTCGTCGGCACAGTCAGCACACCGCCGCCACGGCATGCCGCGGTCAGCGTGCGCCGCTGGCGCCTCGCCCCTGTCTGCGCTGTTATTCGGGAGCCTCTCTCTCTGCCTGATACCGTGATAGACAGCGTCACATTAGCGTGTGCAGAAATTTATGCAGGTAGGGGATGGGGAGAGGTACGGATGAATTCGAGAGCGGGTATGTTGAATGCACCGGGCTTGGGGAGCAAAGGAACAGTACGGCAGGGGTCGCCTGCCACTTGGGAAGGAGAGTGAATCCAGGGCATCAAGACACGAATCGAGCGAATGGGGAAAAGGTACGTTAACACTTCAGAAAAAAAATTGGGGCGCTGCAAGACGGGGAGCGCGGGGAGCGCGGTAATCTTGGCACTGCACTGGCATCGCACAGCGAGAGCACTACTGCACTACCGGCTAGTTCACAAACAGCCACGACCTCAGCAGTTGAACCAATCAGGCCTCAGCCGGTGTGGTGGCATCCGTGCTGCCAGCATCGGCAGCAGGGCTGGGGGAGGCCTGGGCTGCGGCAGAGCTAGAAGAGCTGCCTGCATCTGGGGACGGCTCCCCGGCAGTCGGGGGCTTCNTCGCCAGGCTGCAGCCGCGCGCCAGTCAGCAGTGCCGGCTTGGCGATGGCCCACTCCTGCGGCACAGCAAGGGGCAGGCGGCGGCAGCTCGATCGATGTGCACCTTTGCACCAAGCGGGCTGAACGATGCCACATCTAGCGCCACAACTACGCTAGCCCTCCTGCACAGGCATTTTGAGCTAGGCCGGGTGGCGGACGAAGGGTGGACCTCCTGCCACCTTAAAAGCCGTGAACTCACCTGTGCCAGCTGCTGTAGGTCTCCCTTGCCGCCGCCCTCCAGCCAGACCAGGATGGCGGACATGTAGTCGCCCGAGATCTCGTGGTTGGACCACGCCATGTTGAGCAGCTCTGCGGTGAGGTATGTGGCAGAGGGATCTATTCAAAGGGGAGACATCGTAGACGTGCAGTCGCCCGAGATCTCGTGGTTGGGCCACGCCATTTTGAGCAGCTCTGTGCGAATAAGAAGGGGTTGCAGCGAGAATCGGGATTGGTTGGGGACAGCCTGCACATGCAGCTGAAGCCCAATGTGCAACAGGGTGTCAGCCCAAGCAAAGCCTATTGCAGTAATTCCTATGCAGCGTGCACGGCACACTGCCCGCCGGCTTCTTCGCAGCCCAACACAGATGTTGCAAGTGTGCATCCAACCGTTTTAGCTGCAGCTCACCGCTAACAACAGACGCGTCCTGCTTCACGCTGTCCGCCGCCGATCCTCGCAGCCCAACGAGCCCTTCCAGCAAAACACCGGCAATTCCCGATCTGCACTCACCGCTAACAACAGAGGCATCCTGCTTCACGCTGTCCGCCGGCTTCTCCTCATCAAACTCGGGGATCTTGGAGCGCAGCTGGGCCTGAAAATGGTGGGCAGTTATCAATGGGTTTACAGCTGTTGGTGGCCAGTGTCGCTCAGAGGCGTTTTCCATTCAACTCGGGGATCCTGGAGCGCAGCTGTGCCTGCAATTTAGTGGACGGCCAGCGGTTCGGCTGTGAGGATGCATTGCTGCTGCGACCGAGCAACAATGGTGCCGCTAGCTGAACAGAATGCCCGCTGGTAGGACATGCCACCCCACCAGGAAGACCAAGAAGGCAGAACCAGGGTGCACAGCGACAAGCCATGCGCCCGTTTGATCGGTGCAGAGAGGTGGTGGGCAACCCAAGCGGCGATCCAAGACCATCAAGCAGGCTCACAACCGCTGACGTGGCGCGCGCATGCCACGAGCAATGTGCCAGGCAAGGGCAGATGTGCAGCAGCTCTGGCTGCATCCGTTCTACAGCAAGCCTACGCAAAAGGAAAGGCTACGCACCCGCCAGTCAAACTCGAAGCCGCGGCGGGGCTCAGCCAGGATGTTGCCCTCCGCATCGATCACTCCAATCTGCACAACAGGGACGCAAGGAAGTGCAGGGGGGTGGGTCGTTTGATGGGCAGGACTGCATGCACCTCCAGCGCAGCGGCGGCGTGTCTTCATGGGCCAAGTTGAAAGTGCGGAGCAATGCGCAGTGCACTGCAGTGCCAGTGCACGGCCGTGAACTCCCAGCTGCAGTGCAGAGGCACACAACTGCCACCCCTCTGCACAGCACCCACGCACCTCCTTCAGCGCAGCGGTGACCCGCTCCGACAGGTCTGGTGTGAAGTCGGAGGCGCGGTCGCTGAAGAAAGTGGGGTAGATGCGACGCTCTGGCGACTGCAGGGTAAGAGGCAGAGAGGGCGGCAGGTGAGACGTGATGAGAGGCCCCATCGCTAAGGAATGTGGGTAGACGCGGCGCTCCGTCGACCGCACAAAGCAAGAGGGGGCAGTGCACTCCATCGGCCATGAAACTGGCGACTTGACAACACCAGACCCGCCCCTCCCAGCACTCTCACCACGAGCGTCTGCGCAGGCACGCCATTCTCTTGGAGCACCTGGGGAAGAAGGGGATCATGGCACAATGCAGATGTGGGGCTAGCTTGTCAGGGTGCCTGCTGCCCCCCGCTGCCCCACTGCTAAGCAGGCAGCAGGCGGCGAGCAACGTGGCGCAACGCAACGTTGCTTCCAGCAGCATCAGAGAACCCTAGGTTGCAAGCGATGCAGCATGCAACTGGTCGGCCGGCACAAGACAGTGGTACCAAAGCTTCCGGCAACTATCAGAAGCAAAGCACACCTCCNTGGTTGCGGGCAATGCGGTCGTTGGTGTCCTGATCGCGCTCCATGCGCACGAAAGCAACGGGCGGGTAGGAGCCCCACTGCACGAACAGGCAAGCAGGAAGGAGTTTTGTGAGCAGCGGTGCACTCAAGGCAACAACTGCATACTTAGAATCCTCACTGCAAGGGTGTGCGGGCAGTTAAGCTGCTGAATTGGCCGCATTGCAGCGCGCCATATGTAGCGCGCAGCTTCCCAACCCGCCCAGCGCACACGCAATGCACGTGCAATGCGGCAACAAACATCATTGCAGCTAAAGCAAAACCAGCGCTCATGTCGGTGCCGTCATCGTTGTCGGGGTCCATGGACAGCACCTCTGAAAAGGCGCTCACAGCACACATAAAAACAGAACCAATCAGTGCTCACATCGGTGCCATCATCGTTGTCGGGGTCCATGGACAGCACTTCAGAAAAGGCGCCTTTGATCTCCCCGGCCATCTCCTTGTTCAGCTTGAGCGCAAACGAGCCGCCGCTGGACACGCCGCCCACGTAGAGGGGCAGGTCCTGCAGGCAGGGGTTGAAACAGCAAGCATGGGTGTGAGCGGGCAGAGGCAAAAGCAGCGACAGCGAACGCAGCGGTGGAAACCCGGCGGCGGCGGCGGCAGATGCGTAGCGACGACTGGATGCAGTTGCGTCTCATGCAACAGAGTGCCGGGCTCACCTGCAGGCCCAGCTGCTGCAGCAGCTCTCGAAGCGCCTCTGCGACTCCATCCTTGTCATCGGAGTACCTGCGGCAGGGCACAATAAGAACTGGCTGCACTGTGAACCCAGAAATTAGGTTGCACGGCAGCGCCTCTGCCACCCCGTCGTTGTCGCCTGAACACCTGCGGCAGGGCACAGAACCGGTGTGAATTCTCTGGAGCAACAGTGCTGCTGACAGATGGCTGGGACAGAGCGCTCTGCCCAGATTACCACATCAATCATTGCAGCTTCCATGGCTGCGCCGCCAGTGTAGCCGAACATGCAAATGCGCTGCTCATCAAGCACCACCCCACAGCTCGCACTCACGAGAAGCACATGGCCTGGTCGTCCCCTGCCCCACTTCCAACAAGGCAGCTAGACTGGCAAGGTTGCTGTGCAGGCAGCAAGCAATAGAGAGCAGCCCAGACTCACGAGAAGCACATGGCCTGGTCGTCCCCCGCCCCCGGCTTGTCGCGGTTCAGCGAGTTGATGGCCACCACCGCGTAGCCCAGCGCCAGCGCCTGCTTGGTGTGGCTCACCTCCTCTGGAAGGCCTGCGGCGACATGGCAGGGGTACAGAAGGCAGGTAAGGAAGGTGAATGCAAGGTAGGGAGTGCCTGCCTGCTGTGGCTAGCCTCCTCAACAGGCCTGGAGAGGCAGCCAGGGGACTGCACAGGAGAAGGCAGGGCAGGTGAAAGTGGGACAGAGCCGGCAAAGCATCTGAAAAGCAGCGTGCCACGCTTGCAAGCAACGCGCACAAATTCCGAGAGCAGCGACAGGAATGCACTACAGGAGGGCAGCCATCGGCAGCAAACAGCAGGGAGGAAGCAGCTGGCGCGCACCGCGGCACTCGGGGCAGGCGGGCTGGGTGTACCAGCTATCATAGCCGCCGTGGGAGCAGCCGTGGAAGAACGCCACGGTTCCCTTGGGCGCCTGCAACACGGAGGGCAGCTGGGTGCAATGAGCAGGGTGGGAGCAGCCGTAGCAGCCGTAGCAGCCGTGGGAGAAGGCAATCGTCCTCAAGGGGGCCTGCAGAAGCTCAAATGGGAACAACGAGGGCAGCATGACGAGCGCAATGCGCAAGGGCAGCAAGCGAAACATGCGCATGATGCTTCGCGAGGCGGAGGAGGTGCCAGGGGTGTGTGCATGTTGTGCCAAGGGGTGTGTGCATGTCAGGCGGGGAAACTGGGCAGCGCATGGTAGGTGCAGTGCAGCACAGGCAGGGGGCAAGATTTGGGCCACGGCGGCCAGCAACACATACAGCAGGTGCTGGTCATGGCCATCAGGGCAAAGAAAACTTGCGCATGGTGGAAAGGGGCTGGCAGGCGGCGAAGAAACAGGCAGCTCCGACTCAGTTTGGTACCAGTGCGGCAGATGCAGATCGCATCCTGCCCCATCTCCCGCCCAGCCATCTGCTTCCAGACACACGCGCCTGCTCTGCTCAGCCCAGCAAAGCTTCGGCAGCTAGACACAGCAAGTGGTGGGAGCCTCAGTGACGCCCACGCAATGCCGACAAGAGCATGACTCGCACCTGCGGCACCTCGTAGTAAACAGTTCGGCCGGCGACGTCCGCCTTGGTGACGGTGCCGATGGGTGCGCCCTCCCGGTTCTTGTTGGCCGCAAACTGCAGCTCCAGCTGCCCGCCCTGCTCGTCGCCCTCGGCGGGCTTGACTGCGGCCGCAGCGGGGCGGGGCGCGCAGCCCGCCGCGNCGCCGCGAGCAGCAGGACCAGCAGCGTGGCGGCGGCGGCAGCGCCCGAGGGCGTGAGTCGCCGGCGCGCAGGGGCGACGGCCGCGCCGGGCATGGCTGCGTGCCTCGAGCGGGTGCTGCGCAGAACAATTGGATCGATGCAGGGCTCGCGCTGGCCTTCTGCAGGGTGGGGACGCGGGGGCGACATGAACATGTCGTGCGGAGCAGCGCCGAGCCGCCGTTGAATCACAGAAAGCTGTTGCATGCCATCGGCGGTGCGTGGCAAACCCAGCAGCCGCGTTCGGGGCCAAGCCGCCAGGCAAGTCACCTGAAACACGCTCCTCGTCGCCTTTGAACGCGGGAAAAAAGCCACGGGGGCCACGGAGGAACGCGGAGTGATTGATCGCGGCGACCGCGGCATGTTCACCGGCTCAAGAGGGGCGAGCCGCCCACAGCGCAGGCAGCTGCCGCCTTCGGTGACTGCGCAGCACGCGAATGCTGCAGCGCTCAGACGCTGAGGCTTCCCTTGATGTATGCTTCCATCTAAAGCGCAGCATTTATTGGGGTGTTCCCTCCTTGCATGCAGACTGGTCATGCTGTGAAAGCAGCCGCTTCTGGCGAGTGAGCCTCGGTGATGGGAATGCCACGTGCCGCCATGCACGCTTACAACGATTGCACATGAGTTGTAAGCCAGGCTTGTGCMGTGGCAGGCACCTGGCGGTGCACAAGACACACAGGGGGCGGTAGCGGGATACCGCTGCCGCATGCAGTATGGGAAGGGGCTGRCGCTCATGGCTCGGCCAGCCCCTTCCCCATCTCCAGACGCGGTTTCTCTCTCAGGCATCGATCTGCCTGGCACGCCTCTCAGGCGTCAGCCAGATCACCCACCAACCCACCCGTTGCAGGCAGGTTTGCATCCTCTTCTTGCACATGTGCTTCTTTGCATGTTGGGGGGCCCGCCTCCGGGGGGAGGCCAGGAGCAGGCAGCAGACAGCACAGAGTTGATACATTGGCAGTAGCGACATGACAGGCGCAGCAGTGATGGCAGCACTGCAGCGCAGGAGATGGTATACCTTATCGATTCAGATTCAGATGCCACGCAGCCGGAGCTGTGGCAGCATCTGCAGCTGGTCAGCTGCAGTACTTTGACAGCTGATTACTGTCTGCCTGATTGCATGATTGATTGATCTTTCACGGATGCCCTCTCGAGAGACTTGCGAAACATCCCACAGTTGACCGCAGTGTGTAACACACACACACACCGGACAGGGCTGCACAGCACAATGGCTGCTTCTGGCCGGCAGTGAATGGAGACTTAACATATACTTGTATACTTGCACACAGAGCGGTGCTTGTCAATACATACCCACCAATGAAAACGTGGACGACAGGATGACTACATGTCTTGAAAGAAGGGCAATGCAGCTGAAGGGGTGTGCTGAAAGAGGTGCTCTGGAAAAATGCAGAGGGGCAAACAAACGGCTGAGGGCCGTTGCTCAGGAGCATGCGTTGTGGGGATGCAGCACACATTGCTGCCGTGTGCGAGGTGAAAGATGAACTTGTAACAGTCAGACGGAACGGTTGTGATGCATGGGCTTGAAAATCGCAGCAAGCGATGGGTCTTGTGAGAAGGAGCCGCGATTCTGGTGGGACCGTACATGCAGGGGGATCACACACATATAGAGCGCTCAACATGCAATGCACGCTGACGGATCATCCAAGGGTCTTGTGCTGGTTTTTCAACGCCTTTTTGCTCACTCGCGCTCGCCGCGACCGCGACAGCAAAGGCCTTGTTACCTTCCACCCGGCGGCTAGCCAGCTGTGGGCTTCACGTTGGAGCAGGTGCAGGCGCCGCCGGCGTTGAGGGTGGCGGTCAGCATGGCAGACCGGCCGGCAAAGCCGTCCTGAGTGGTGATCTTGCCGTTGGCGTTGATCTTGCCATAGKTGAACATGTTGCCGCCGGCGGTGATGTTCTGAGACACTGTGAGGTTGCCTGAGATCCACAGATGGCGCAGCGCTGCGTGGAGGGCAGGGAAGCGAATGCGCTGTCGGTTAGAACTGCCGGGCGGCGCAGCCGCAGCAGCTGGCGGGGAAGAGGCAGAAGCGGCAGCAGCAGGCGCGGCACAGTTGAAACAGGTGCTGGATCGCCCGCGATAGCATGCCCTGGACTCACTTGTGATGCCGCCACTCACAACCAGGTGGCCGGCTGCAACAAGAAGGGAGGCAGAGCAGAGCCATCCGTAATCAGCACTAAAGCTGGGAATTGCCGGGCTGTGCCCGGGGCTCTGCCTCTGCCCGCCTGCGGCATCACGTGCCTGCCACACAACAGCCCGCATTCCCCCCCAGCTGGCTGGCCGCTAGATCAGTTGCGCTGGCTTGTTGTGCACTCAGCCTTGCACGCACCTTCAGCCTTGGATCCCACGTTGATCAGGCCCGCCAAGAATCCGTTGGGCCCAAAGCGCTGGCGGCCCAGGATTGTGGCATCCTTGGTGACGGACAGATTTTCAGCGACCTGGAGGGGGGNAGAATGTGGGCATGGGCAGGGCACTTTTGGCCTCAGCTGGTAGCAGGGCGGCGATGATACACCGACATATGCAGGGTGATCCGAGCTCCCATGAGAGCATGCAGATCGAGACAGTGCAGTGAGCACACCGTCAATTGTTGTCACAGAGTGACCTGCACTCACCGCCACGCCCTTCACAGTCAGCGACTGTGCCGCTGGGGCCAGCTTGGTGCCCAGGGCGGTCGTGGTGTTCACCTGCGCGTGACAGAAACTCGCTTTCATTCGTCAGCAGCTGAGCAGACCGGGGCGGGGCGGGGCGGGGGCTGCTTGTACCGCAAGCTCCTCTAGCTGCAAATGAACGTCCTCCAGCTACAGAAACAGCATGCAAGCTCAAGCAGCTGCCCTCCCATTTCTCACGGTAAGAGTGCCCAGAGTGGTGGCGCCCGCAGTCAGGCTGCTCAGGCTGGTGGCGCCTGTCACGCCCAGGGTTCCCTTGGACGCCAGCGCTTGTGTGGCGGTGATGAGGCGAGCGGTGATGACATCGGGCAGCAGGCCTCCAACAATGGTGGTTGGGCCCACGATGTTGACCTTGGCGGGCTTGGCTGAGCTGCCGCAGTTGGTGTCTCCCAGGCTGGTCAACCCTGCGACACCCAAAGTTCCCTTGGAGGCCAGCGCGCTGGTGGCGGTGATGAGGCGTGCGGTGATGACGTCCGGCAGGAATGGCTTCACCACGGTCAACGAGCCGCCGATGCGAGCGTTGCCGGTGANCATTTAGCGAGGCGAGCGTGGTGTCGCTCCTAACTGTGAGGCGGCTGATGCTGGCAGATGCCAGACTGGCGCTGCCGCCCACAGCCAGGCTCTTGGTGGACAGGCTGTCGGTAACGCGGAGGCTTGTGGCTGATAGGCTGCTAAAGGACGTGGAGCCGCCCACAGACAGGCTCTTCAGGCTGCACAGGGCGGTGGGCCAGGGGGCAGCGACAGGTTGTGAGCTGCATGGCATGCTGTGCTGTGGCGGCGCAGGGTGGCATGGCGTTGCACGCTGCGGCAACGCTGCCAGGTCAGCGGTGGCGAAGCGTGCCACCACGAAGAGCAGCACAGCCATGCCGCAGAGTAGCGCATGCATCAGTCCTCGCATTCTAACACAGGCCCCCGGGGCTGCGTTCGGCTGGCCTGCCGCCGAGCAAACACCACACAGCCTCCCAGCTACAACCAGCCACCCAAATAAGCCCCAAAGCATGACAATGCACCGAAATGCTAAAGCACACCTGGTGGCGCCAGTCACAGTGAGGCCTCCGGCGCCCACAGTGAGGGACTGCAGGCTCAGGCTGGTGAGCAGCGGCGCCAGGACAGCCGCCTCCCCAAGGTCGCTCGGTCCTCCGGCCACCTTGATTGCGTACGCTCCATTGGTCGTGCCGCTGCGAGTGGCGAGGCAATGCACGCAAATGTGAATGGGCGTGCAATATACGGCGGCTGCGACTCAGCTCAGAGCTATGCAAGGTCGGTGGCTGCCGGCCGAGCTCTGGTAGCCTGCTGCAAGCCAGGTCATCCTGCAGCAGCAGCCCTGCCTGGAACTCACTTGTTGACAACCGTCAGCGCTGCGTAGCCGCCGGTGCCAATGATTGTTGTCTGCAGGTGTAGCAGGCGCAGGAGTTGAGCAGCGGCCTCGTATATGTGGCACTGATCGTCACAGCGGCACTGATCATGACAGCGGCACTGGTCATCAAACGGCAGCCCTGCTGAGGCCCACCTTGCTGAGAGTCGTGTCGCCAGTCACGGTCAGGGAGGCCAGTGTTGTGGCACCGCTGGTGCTCAAGCCAACCAGCGCAGTGCTGCCAGTGACGGACAGGGAGGCAAGCTTGGCTGGCCCGCTGGCCGTCAGGCCGGCCAAGGCGCTGTTGCCGGGGACCGACAGGGAGGCCAAAGATGCCAGGCCACTGGTGCTCAGGCCAGCCAGCACACTGTTGCCATTGACTTTCAGGGAGGCCAAGACGGTTGCGCCGCTGGTGGTCAGTGCAGCCAGCGCGCTGGTTCCACCGACAGAAAGCGAGGCCAGGCTGGCAGGGCCACCAGTGGTCAAGCCGGCGAGGGAAGTGGCACCAGAAACCTGCAGGTGACCCACAGCGAGGCGGCGTTGATGAGTGTGCAGCAAAGGCGGGAACCCTGGAAGATCAGCGGAGCACGCAAGCTGCAGTGCAGTCCATGGGCCAAGCCTGTCCACACGCGTGCACTCACCGTGAGACCGCCTGCGCCGACGGTAAGCGAATGCAGGTTCAGGCTGGTGGGCGGAGTCACGTTCACTGTTGCGTCGCTCAGGTCGCTCGTTCCGTTCAGAACCTTGATGGCACGGGCGTTGCTGCCGGTATTGCTGCAGGAGCATAGGGAACAGGCGTTCACCTGAGTTGGCAGCACGCAAACAGTGGCCATTACTCTGCAAGCCAGCTGGCGATGTGGCAAGAAACAGTACCCTCCAAGCTGCCAGGTGCAACAGCCCAAACAGACAGGTTCCGCCCCAATGCTAGCATCAGTCCACAGGGCAGAATGGGCTCAGTATATGCAAGTGATCTACTCACATGTTGCTGACAATCAGCGCTGCCCAGTCGCCGTTGCTGATCACCGATGTCTGCGGGGCGGGCAGGGGCAGGGGCAGGCAGGGATTYTGGGAAGTCAGCAGACCAACAAYCATGCAGGCCCGCACACATGCAAGCGGCGGGTGAACAGGCACACACCACACGCCGCTGGCAGGCATGCCCCCTGCCTCACCTTGCCCAGAGCACTGTCGCCAGTCACAGACAGGGAGNCCAAGCTGGCTGCACCGCTGGTGCTCAGCCCAGACAGGGAGCTGCTGCCGCTGACGCTGAGGGACGTAAGGCTGACGGCACCGCTGGTGGTGAGGCCYGCCAYSGAGCTGCTGCCSSTSACYGTCAGCGATGCCAYGCCGGCWACGCCGCTGGTGGTCAGGCCGGAAAGGGCACTGTTGCCAGTGACACCCAGGGAAGCAAGGCTGGCTGCGCCGCTGGTGCTCAGCCCAGCCAGGGAGGTGCCGCCGCTCACCTGCYGGGAGTGTGAAGGCATGAGCAGGGCAATGGWGCATTACTGCTTACACKGCAGCCAGCGCCGCACACAGCAGGGTGCAGACCCCTGATGGCCCAAAGCAACAGCAACGCCCACCCACTGCTCACCGTCAGGCCTCCACCGCCAACAGACAGGGAGTTGAGGGTGAGGTCGGAGGGCACAGTCACACCAGTGGAGCCACCAGCTGCCACKGAAACAGCYACAGGGCTGCCGCTGCCGTCATTGGTCACCTCCAGGGCGGCATTGCCTGCAGGCAGGCAGGCCAGCAGGTGGCCTCGTCAGTGCTGCTGACTGCAACACGCAGCGCCAGGCGGCACTTGGCAAACCACAACCCAGGGACAACAACCATCAAGCTATCCCACAACCGCACATCCAGACCCGCCCACTCACCAGCGCCATCCTTGCCATTGCCCGTCACGCTCAGCGCTGGGCCATCCGRGGTGCGCTCAATGGACACACCGCCGGTTACACTGAGACCCAGAGCYTTGCTGCCCGCGTTGGCTGCACATGCAGGAGGAGGGGCGCCCAAGCGGCTTGAGCACGCAGCAGCCCGCTATACCAGCCGCATCATTTGAGATCCAACCGCACTACAACTGYGCCAGCTGCCCATTTGCAACCCATACGTGCCTGCTCAGCCGCACCAGGGCCCACACACAAACCCGCAGACCACTCACGGTTGCTGACGGTCAGCGCCACTGAGTCGCCATCATTGGTCACGCTGGTCTGCCCAAGCTCCGTCTTGCCGGCGGTCACCTTGATGGACCGCGCATTGCTGCCCGTGTCGCTGTTGCTCACCGTCAGCGCTGGCCAGTCGCCGTTGCTGCTCACAGACGTCTGCGTGGCAGGCAGGGGCAGGGGCAGGCAGGGATTATGGGAAGTCAGCAGACCAACAAYCATGCAGGCCCGCACACATGCAYGCGGCGGGTGAACAGGCACACACCACACGCCGCTGGCAGGCATGCCCCCTGCCTCACCTTGCCCAGAGCACTGTCGCCAGTCACAGATAGAGAGGCCAGGCTGGCGGCGCCGCTGGTGGTCAGCCCAGCCAGCGAGCTGCTGCCGCTGACAGTCAGCGATGCCAAGCCAGCTGCGCCGCTGGTGCTCAGGCCAGCCAAGGAGCTGCTGCCCGTCACGGTCAGCGATGCCAAGCCGGCAACGCCGCTGGTGGTCAGGCCYGAAAGGGCACTGTTGCCAGTGACACCCAGGGAAGCAAGGCTGGCTGCGCCGCTGGTGCTCAGCCCAGCCAGGGAGGTGCTGCCGCTCACCTGCGGGGAGTGTGCAGTTTTAGTGGGACAGTTTGGGTCGGGAGGTGTGGCTATTTGAACGCATTTCGAAACCACACATTCACGGCCTACCTCGACAGCTCCAGCCGTGACCTTCACAGCTCTGGCATTGCTTCCTCCATTGGCTGCAGCAGTGGTCAATCGTGGTCAGTGGGAGACGTCTTTGGAGCGATCGGAAGCTGTTGGTCTGTGCGTTGTGCCCACATAGCTGCACTACACAGAGCCCTGATGCCATCGCCACAAAGAAGCCCAGTGCACTAGCCGACCCACCGTTTGTGACAGACAGGGCAACGACGTCGGCATCGTAGGCCACCGTTGTCTGCCATGCAATTGACGGGGACAGAACGGCTGTGTCAGCAGCTAGCACAGCATCTTGACAGGGGCTGTGCAGTGGCATAGCCGTAGGCCCCAGCCACACCTGCGCAAGGTGCAGAAAGTTTGCAAACACAGACGCCTGCAATGATTGCTGGCTCACCCTGCCCAGCGTCGTCTCTCCACTGACTGTGAGGGAGGTCAGTGTGGTTGTGCCGGTCGTGTTGAGCGCATCCAGCGTGGTTGTGCCGCTGATGCTGGCACCGCTGTTGACGCTCAATGAGGCCAGCGTGACTGCGCCGCTGGTGGTGAGTGCGCCAAGGGCTGTGGTGCCGCTGACGCTGGCACCACCATTCACGGCCAGAGAGGCGAGTGTGGCACTGCCGCTTGTGGTGAGTGCACCCAGGGCTGTGGTGCCGCTGACACTGGCTCCGCCGTTGACGGCCAGTGAGGCAAGCGTGGCACTGCCACTGGTGGTGAGTGCACCCAGGGCTGTGGTGCCGCTGACGCTGGCACCGCCATTGACATTCAGTGAGGCAAGCGTGGCTGCCCCGCTCGTGGTCAGAGTGCCCAGGGATGCTGTGCCGGTAATTGTGGCGCCGTTGCTGAAGCTGGCTCCGCCGTTGACGTTTAGCGAGGCAAGCGTGGCGCTGCCACTGGTGGTCAGAGTGCCCAGGGATGCTGTGCCGGTGATTGTGGCACCGCCGTTGACGTTCAGGGATGCCAGGGTGGTGGAGCCGCTTGATGTGAGGATGTTGACGTTTGTTGTGCCGGTGAGGTTGACCAGGCCGCTGGTTCTCAGGGACGCCACCGTGGCGAGGCCAGTGGTGCTCAGGGTGTTGAGGTCCGATGCCCCCGACACCTGCAGGGTATGGCAGCGGGCACAGCATGTACAGCAGGAGACGCTTCCCTTACGCATGCGCGCGGGCTGGTACAATTACACATTGCTCACAGCTGTGGCAGGAAGTTAGCCTGCCACACTAGCATGGTGCAAGCAGAGACACAAGCCGAGCCAACTCACCGAGAGGTCTCCGTTCACGGTCAGCAGATTAAATACGCCGTCCAGCAGCCCCTTCAGATTGCGTGAGTGTGCTGCCTTGGTGCCGCCTTCCCCGGCATCGCTCCCGTGACCGATGGCCAGCTGCAGCCAAGCAGTGGAGTGGCAGCGCACACTCAGGATACGCGTGTTCCTGCCGAGCAAGCGGGCGCCGGCTCCAGGCAGAGTTGCAGGGGATGTACAGTGCTGAAATTTGAAAGCCAGAGGCGCCACACTCAAGGCACCATGGCGTGCAAGGAAGGAGAAGGATGCCTCACCGCCCGCAATGATGCGGCACCGTCAACTGCGAGATTGCCGGACGTCTGCACAGCAATTGGTCCAGAACAGGCGCATGAGAGCAGCATAGTGCCACAGCGACATGCTACAAGGAGCGGCGTGGCAAAGCAGCTCGCAATCACCAATTTAGCAGCTAGCTGCCGCATGTATGTGCCATGTGCAGAGCGCCGCTTGCCATGATTTCGCTGCTGTGAACTTCATCGATGCGGCCCCGGCCGGACACAAGCAGCACATCCTCGCTGGTGCTTCCCCGCGGCGCTGAGCCCTGACCGCCGCTGGGCGGCTGCGGCAAGGGGGCACAGCATGGCGTGGTGGTTGCACATAGAGATGCGCCTGCTTTCTTGCAGCAGCAGGGGCACCTCAGCGAGTGAAGCATATGGCGTTGGATCATCCCAGCGCCCAGCGCCACGACATGGGGATGCCAGTGCTTGGCGGGAAAGGACCGAGCCATTGTGCCATCACATCGGCGCAGCTGCCAAGCTGTGTGCGCAGCCAAGCACACCACAGCACGAGCGCACCGTGTACACAGCAGCGCCGGACGTGCTCGTTAGTGCTGTGCTTGGGGGGCCCGCCTCGACGCTGAGCGGGGGCCAGGCGGGCTGGAAGCGGGAATCGCTGGCGGGCGCCACGCTGTTCACCGCCTCGGCTGAGGGGGATACCAGCAGTTGTGTGAGGAACACGATGCGGCCATCGCTGTCAACGGCCATGTAGCTTAGTGGGTCGTCAGCAGGCTGCGAGAAGGGAGGGGAATGCCGGGGTTCGAAAGTGCCGGCGTCTGGGGCAAAGTGGGGCAAGTTGCATGCACGGCTGGCGGCGGGCATCCAGCGGCGGCGGGGGTGTGGCAGCGGTAGGCGGGCGGCAGGCGGGCGCACCCCGCTCAGTCCATGCAGCCTGCGGCGCGGCTCCAAACGGTAAGAAGGGGGCTCCTGCAGGTGCAACGACGTCAGGTAGAGACCTCCATGGTGATTGGCAAAAGCACAGGGCCTTCGATTGGAAGCAGGGGGCACGAGCGCCGGCGGCGGCGAGCGCCGCACCTCCTGCAGCCGGCGCCCATGCCGCCCCCGCTGCGGTTCCCGCGTTTCCGGAGCTGTGTATGCGCTCTGAAGCGATAGTATCTGGCGCTGTTGCGAGACAAGGCACACNAGGGTGACNTGCTTGCACCAGCGCGCAGGCCGCGAGGCCCGCGAGCTGGAGCGGTCTTCGCTCGCTGGTGTGCATGCGAGCGTTTTACAGTAGGTGGAGAGGCATGATCGGCGAAATTGGCGTAGTAGGGCACACCATGTTTATGCCCAGCGACGGCCACAGATCGCAGGCAGGGAATCCCACTCGGCCCATCAGCTACCACAGGCCCTTGCCCCCCATGCTCTCAAAACGAAGTGCCCCAGGCAGCCAGCGGCAGGCACAGATAACAATCGTGATTCTCAGGAAACAGCGCAGGCGGCGCAGCCC
Source organism: Chlorella ohadii (assembly GCA_025026875.1). Lineage (NCBI taxonomy): Eukaryota > Viridiplantae > Chlorophyta > Trebouxiophyceae > Chlorellales > Chlorellaceae > Chlorella > Chlorella ohadii. The sequence goes on from JADXDR010000123.1 coordinate 210,282, forward strand.
CGCAACTGTGCGCATGCTGGCGGCAGCAGCACGCAAGGACGGTGCTGGAGTAGCACCCTTGGGACGCCTCCGAGGCGTCTTGTTCTGAGTCAGAACAAGGTGGCGCTGGCGTCACCGGCCGCTGGGATCTGGCGGACGCGTGCTTGCCGACTGCGGCTGCAAGCAAACACTCCCGGATCCACAGATCCGCCAAAACAGGCACCTGGCTGGCCGGCCATGCCTCTGTAGCCCGAGCTGCTGCGAGGCGGGTCTGCCGCTTGGTCGTGGCCAGTGCCACTGCGTACAGCAACGCAGGACTGCCTGCGCTCATTAATTTGATGCTCATCAGGCAGCTCCGGCGCGCAGGCCTTGCACAACAGTGCGCCAGCTGCGCTGCATTACGAACTCCCACAAAAAAGGCTCAACAAGTCTGCCAAATACACAGGTGTGCTGCTAGGCACGTGCTGACGTATAGTAAAGAGAGACAAATCGAGCCACCGAAGCGCATTGTGGCAGCAGCTACAGCGCATACACCATCGCACCTTCCTTCTGCCCTCCGCCGCAGTGCACAGGAGAGTTTGCGATCATCNAATGCGCAAAGCTGAACGCGGCACATCGGGCTGCTNGCGGCACCAGGATCACGCCCAGGCTGTGTAACAGCATTTCAAGGCATGCNAAAAGCCCGCTCAGCTGGCGGAGATCAGGCGAAAAGGGAGGGAACGCGACGCAGCGGCAGGGCGGCGGCGGGAGCGGCGGCAGCGCCCACGGTGGCTGATCAGCACCGCAGCTCACCTGGTAAACCGCAGCTCACCTGGTAAATCGCCCGCGGATGTACATCATTCCGCTGCAGCTGACCAGCCCTCTGCCCGCTCGCCGCTGCCCAGGGTTCAACTCAGGAGGCAGTGGCTTGAGGCCATGGCTTTCCGGTATTTGCACACCACAGAGTTCATTGATGGATCAATTGGCGGCGCTTGCACCCCTTCAGCCGGGGCTCGGCCGGCGGCCACTCCCAGCCTGCGGGGTGAACGCATTTCTTAGCTCTTGGCGGAACATCATCATCATCCTTGTAGAGACCCACCTCTCTGGTGATAGGGGGCTGTCTTGCATTCCTGGATACCGCTTGTGGCAGCTGTGCCGCAGCGGGGCGCGCAGGGCATCGGGTGGCATTGCTGTCCTGGTGCATGAGCGCTTTGATGCCGGGCCCATCAGCCTGTGGGAACCTGATGGGCTGCAGGGTGCCTCCCCCTACCACTTTTGGCTCCATTTCGGTGGCGGCCGCCACCATCCCACGCCTCTGTTCCTGGCAGCTGCCTACCTACCCCCTTACCGCAGTCCCTACGGTCTGAAGAGCCCTCAGGAGCTC
>JADXDR010000124.1:14558-45490 GCA_025026875.1 Chlorella ohadii
CGCTCAGGCCAAGGCCGCACCGCCGGCAGCCAAGCCTGCCTCTGGCGGCAACGGCGGCAGCCCGACGGCGGCGCTGGCACGTGCCACGCCCGCTGCGTCTGGTGTGCCTGCTGTGCCGCAGACGGGCGCCGAGGCCAAGCTGGCGGTCGCCGCCAAGATTTCGGCTGCCCGCACGCTGGCTCGCAAGCTGGCTGAGGAGAAGCAGGCTGCCCTGGCTGCCTCCCGCCTGGCCTCGTCAAAGGCGGTGGATCCCGAGGCCGCCAAGCAGTGAGTTGGTGCCGGGGCGCCAGAGTGTTGGGTTGAGTTGGTTGGGGATTGGATTGGGGGCCCTGAAGGCCAGCGGATTTGGGTGGGTAGGTTGGGTGGACTGGGGATGAGGCTGGGATGGATTGATGGGGGCAGGGGTGGGATCATGTGAGGCTCCGGTTCTCCTGTTTCTGCCATCGCCTTTGCTTTTCATCCCCGCCCTGGTCTGCAGGATGATCCAGGCTGCCGAGAACGAGGTTGCCGAGATGGCTCGCGAGGCGGCCCGCGCCGACGCCATGGCCCGCGCCGCCCGCAAGGCGGAGATGGGCGACGCACAGCAGCTGGAGCTGCAGCGTCTCAAGGTGGGTTATGCTGAATTTGCTGGTCGTGCTAAGTTTGTTGCAACGTTGGAGATGGGCGAAGCGCAGCAGCTGGAGCTGCGGCGTTTGAAGACGCAGGGGATAGGCACAACTCAGCTGGGTTTGGTATTGGCTTGCGCCCCCTGCGTATCACTCTTTGTATACCCATGTGCATCTCTTGCTCAATTCCCTGCCAACACAGGCCGAGAACGAGGCGCTGCAGCAGCTGCTGGTGCAGCTGGCGGCAGACCGCCAGGCAGCCGAGGCCAAGCTGCGGGAGGTGAGTATCATTTTAACAGGTGTTTCGTGCTGCTGGTGGGCACGCTGAGCAAGTGCAATCATGGGGGATGGCGGAGAGGCGAAGCTGCTGGAGGTGAGGAGCGCTGCTGGTTCATGTTGCTGCGGCAGTGAAGCGTGAGCAGTGCCAGGTTTGGGCTGTGGCATGCATCTAGCAAAGCAAGGCAGCGATCCTCGAAACAAGCACGTACCCGCCCTTTCTGTCCACAGGTCAAGGAGCGCTACTCCAATGTTCCGGCTGAGGTGGAGACCGCGGCCGCTGAGCTGGCGGCCAGCCGCGACGTGCCTGCTGCCATCGCCGCTGAGTTCAAGGCCGAGGCGCCTNCCCCGCCCCCGCCCAAGCCGGCGGTCCCAGAGGTGGCTCCCTCTGCMCAGCAGCTGGCCCGCCTGGCAGAGGCGGCTCGTGCCGCTGGCAGGGCGGTGTTCACCCTGCCGGAGAGCTCGCAGCCGGGCCAGGGCGTGCCTGTGGGCAAGACGTGCACAGTGTACTACGATCGCAGCAAGGGTCCGCTGCCGGGCAACGCGGCCGTGGCGCTCAAGGTGGGATTGGCTTGGGGCCTGGAGCATGGATAGTTTTGAGGTTCAAGGATGTGTTCTCTGCGCTGGCCCGCAAGGCTCGGGGTGCGGGTGGCATGCCGGCAGGCCTCTGCATGCACGGGCGCACAACTGCATTGCTTACGCACTCATTGTGTTTCCAAGTTGTCGTTGTTGCCCTCTGCCAAAGGTCAGCTTCCACAAAGGGCAGAGTTCCTGCCAACTGCTCTGCTAACCTCACCCACCCCGACTCCATGTGGTTCACTTTCCCCACCACACTCAGGTCGGCTTCAACAAGTGGGAGAGCATGGAGGTGCTGCCCATGCAGCGCTGCGAGGAGCTGGCCGGCAACGGGGCTGGCGGCGACTGGTGGCAGGTGCGTTGATAGGATACAGTATGCACGTGTGGGTGTGAGAGTTGCAATGCAGCCGAGGAGCTGGCAGGCAACTGAGCCCGGCGGCGACTGGTGGCAGGTGTGTTTAACAGCAGCTGGCACTACCAGTAGATGTGTATGGAGTGGTTGTGCCGTGCAGGTGGGCAGGACTGCCCGGCCACTGCTGCCATGTGTGTGGCCTTGCACGCTGGGTAGAGCTGGGCCGCGGGGCTGCTGGCTGAAGATTCTGATGGCAACCGCACGCCCCTGTTCTCTGCTACACAGGTGGACCTGGCCCTGCCCGAGCTGCTGTCTCGCATCGACTTTGTCACCATGGACACCAACTCTGGAGCGGTGGACAACAACGGGTGAGCAGTGACTGAAAGCAACAACGCAGAATGCCAGCAAGTCATGTGGGGTTGGGTTGTCACCATGAAACCGAATCACACTCACTCACCAACAACAACAAGTCGCCACACATCCACTCCCTGCAGCGCCCGCGACTTCCAGCTCAACCTGACGGGGGCGGTGACCCTTCAGGAGCTGCAGATGAAGCGCCTGCAGCTGCTGGAGGCGTACGAGCGGCAGCGCCTGGCGGTGAGTGAAATGATCGAGTCAATCAGCATGTTCTGTTGGCTGTGATTTGGTTGGGCAGCTGCAGCCTTGTGGGACAGATGAACCATAGTGTGAACTGGGCCGACGTTTATGCTGAGTGGATGGCGCACCGCTGACATTTTTGCTCGCTTCTCAAACCAATGCAGGAGCTGAGGGCAGAGGAGGACCGCATCTATGCCGAGTGGATGCAGCAGGCGCAGGAGGCGGCGCAGGCGGCGCGTGCTGCCTATCACGAGCGCCGCCGCGCACAACTGCTGGAGGCAAGTTTGTTGGTTGTGCTCACGGTTTTGCCTGCTTTGCGCTGCGCTCGTTGTTGCTGAGTTGTTGTCTGCACAACGAGCGGCGCTGCACGCAGCTGCTGGAGGCAAGTCGGTTGGCTGGGCTTGCGGTTCTGCCTCTGCGCCGTGAATCCGCTTCCTGGGATGGGTTGTTGCACAAATGCGCTTGCGAAGCTGCTGCAGGCAAGCTATTAATTGTGCTTGGTTGGCGCAGCAGGCAGCTGGTCAGCGCTTTCACAGTGCACATGCATCTTGCCGCGTGCCGCTATGGGCCAGCACCATTGCTTATCACTGCCTCCCGTCCCTTCGTTGACGCAGGAGGCGCGCGCTGTGGTCGCAGAGCGCCGTGGCGCCGCGCTGCAGCAGATTGCGGCGGCGCAGCAGAAGGACGGCGTCTTCGGCTGGCCGGAGGGCGTTCCCGAGGCCGGTGCGTGTGCTGAGGTGTCGTGTGGGCTTGCAGGTTGTGTGCGCTGGGGTGTTAGTTAGGGTAGGGCGGGCTGCGCTGCGCATGGGTGTCGCAGCTTGTGCTGCAGCCCCCTCGTCGCACTGCACCTTGCCTTTCCTTTTCCCGCAGGCGGCACTGGCGTGCTGGTGTATACCAAGGGCATCTTACCCGCTGCACTTTGTGTATTACCACACAGATTTCGCCCCCTCTCTGTTTGCGCAGGCGGCACTGGCGTGCTGGTTTACAACAAGGCGTCTGGCCCGCTGCGCGGCTCCACCTCACCAGTCTTTGTGCACGTGGGCTACGACGGCTGGTGGCTCAAGGTGCGCTGCATGCGATTGACCCATGCCATTAGCCATGCTGGTCCTACCTGAGGATGCATGGGGGTTAGAGCGGCTGGCTCAAGGTGTGCCTGCATGCTATGCCAGGCCACAAAGGAAATGGGCACACTCGGCAAATCAGACGCGTGTCCTCAGTGCTGCCTTCTCACCACTACTGCTGCAACGTGTGTTTCCTTGATTGCAGGACAAGCGCGTGATTGCCATGCAGCCGCTGAGCGATACGCAAGTGCAGAAGTACAAGCTGCCGGCTGGCCAGTGGATGGGCGCGGAGGTGAGCTCCTGCCGCTGTTTGTTCTGCCAGCACCTGCAGATTGCCTGAAGCTGGTCCCGATGCTCCCCTCCACAACTCACCTGCCATGCCACCTGTGTCGTTCGTCTTCATGTAGGTCCCTGCATGGGCGACAGCAGCCATGCTGGACTACGTGTTCACCGACGACTGCCCCGCCTGTTTTCCTTGAAAAGGTTGCCTTCCTCGTGCGGTCCTATCCCCTTTCTTCCAGGTCCCCGCCTGGGCGACTGCCGCCATGCTGGATTACGTGTTCACCGACGACAGGCGCGCGGTGTGGGACAACAACGGCGGCCGCGACTTCCACACGCTGCTGAAGGAATATGCATCAGGTGAGCACATGGTATGAAATTCTGCTTGGTTGCGTTCGCTTAATCGCAAGGGTTTTGATCTGCGTTCACCTGGTGCGCTATGCTCCGGGTGCTGGTTCGCCKMTSRGSTTAAAAATTNAAACTCTGTCCNACCCANTNCCCTGTCCNNATTTNGCNTNGTGATATNCCCTCTGGCGCAGGCGACACGCTGGTGCAGCTGGTGTAGGAGGCCCTGGATGCCGCCACCCAGACTAGGATGATTCCGTTATTCCTGCATTCTGTTCCTAACATGTTTGCAGGCGACAAGTTGGTGCAGCTGGTGTACGAGGCCCTGGATGCCGCCACCCAGACCGAGACTGCGCACCAGGAGGAGCTTGCCGCCAAGCGCGCGCTGGACAAGGCGCACGTCAAGGTGGGGATGTTTATCAATTGAGTTGTCATTCCGGCTTGTGCTGCGTGATGGCTGCAAGTGCGCCCTGGACACGGCGCACGTCAAGGTGGGTTGATGCGGGAATCGGCATGACTGGTGGCCTCGTCAGGCTTCAGGCTGACTGGTGTTGTCTTCTGGCACCAGCCACATGTGCAATCCTAGAGAATCGATCATCACATAGCAATGCCTCCATTCCTGCAGGCCATGGCGGGGCGGCGGCGGCGCGAGCTGCGCTCCCGCGTGCTCTTCACCCAGCCCATCACGCCTGTGGCCGGCCAGCAAGTGGACATTTTCTACAACCCAGGTGCGGTGCTACGTAATGTGTTTCTTCGCAGTGGCCGGGCCTGCCCTGGCAGCCTTCCCTAATGTAGCCATCCAGTGCGCACCAGTCTTGAGAGCCGCATTTCATGCACTGCTAACCAGCCCTGTTATTCTTTGCGACATGCTGACCACCTTCCATACTCTCTATTCATCCTGCAGACGAGACGCCACTGCGTGGCCGCCCTGAGGTCTTTGCTGCGGTCGGCTTTAACCGCTGGACGCACGGCGGTGAGTGCTGCCGGTTGGATGGTCGTTTGCAGGACGGACCGAGCGGCCAAAAGGCCATTCATCTCTGATTCCTACCGGAGTCACGTTTCGTTCACGTTTGATTTCTGCCATTCCGGTGTGTCGTCTCAGCCGGCACCCTGCTCAAACCAACCTCAAAAGCCGGTTTCCTGCTGCTTTCCCACACGTTGCCTTGGTGCAGAGAGGGAGGTGGTGCCGCTGCAGAGCGTCATCCCCGGCGGCATCGGCTGGGAGAAGGCCACGGTGCAGGTGAGGGAACGCTTGAGCATCTGGCGTTGAATTGCTGGGTTGATTGGGAGTAAAAGCAAGCAGTGGTTTGAGCAGCCGCGACGGCCATGGTGCAGCTGTAAAACCAGCCAGCTGCCTTGCCCACCCCACCGCACGACTCTTGCAAGCACAGTTAGAATACTCCCCAGTTCCCCGCCTCTTATGCCCTGCCCCCCTTATGCCTTATGCAGGTGCCGCCCGATGCGCACGTGCTGGACATTGCATTCCTGGACAGCCGGGACAAGCACGTGAGGCTAGGGGTTTGGTCTATGCAGCGGCGGTGCTGGCTGTGTGTACACTGCGCTGGCTGACTCTGTGAGCCTGACCTGCTTATCGGCCACCCAACTTTGCATCGGACACTCACTTCCTATCCACAGGGCGGCTTCTATGACGACAACAAGGGCATGGACTACCACGTGCCCGTGGTGGGTGGTACCGGCACCGTGCCCACGCTGCGCGTCGTGCACGTCGCGGCCGAGATGGCGCCCATCGCCAAGGTGCGTGCAAGTGTTGCGCTGGTTGCATTTTCAATACTCTGAGCATATGGTACGGTGCCCTCGCCGTGCTGCCTTGTGCGCATTGCACGCTCCTCAGGCTGCCAGCTGCCTTAGATTGCTTCCCATTTCTTGACTCACTCTGCTGCAGGAAGGCGGCCTGGGAGACGTGGTGGCGGCGCTGGGCCGCGCTGTGCACGCTGCCTGTGAAGCTGATCACAAATCCCTATCTTCTGCTTTGATCCTTACAGGAGGGCGGCCTGGGCGACGTGGTGACGGCGCTGGGCCGCGCGGTGCAGGAGGAGGGGCACGAYGTMGAGGTGGTYCTGCCSAAYTATGACTGCATCAACTACAACCTGGTGCAAGTAAGATGGTGCTTCTGTGTACTGCTTTTGATTCAGTTTTAGCCAGGGAAAGCATGCTTGAAGTTGAGGTGGTACTGCCGAAATATGARTGCATCAACTACAACCTGGTGCAGGTGAGCACGGGTGGACCATTTCCAGGCCATTGAGCAGTGCAAAAGTTGGGGCTGCTTCTCATGCTTGAGACTGCACCAATTTTCATTCGGTTCTCACGCTTATACGCTTATGGTATGTTTTGCTTTGGGTTGTGATTCAGTTGCGCATGTCTCTTGTTGACATTTGACGCCACGCCCCTCGACCTCCCTGCCGCAGGACCTGAAGATGGTCAAGGACTTCTGGATGCCTTGCTATCTTCTGTCCTTCATTTCTGAGGGCCTTCTGTTTCTTTCTCTCCCCTTCTTTCCGCCTGCTTTCACAGGACCTGAAGATGGTCAAGGACTTTTGGATGAACGGCGTGCAGGTCAAGATCTGGAAGGGCAAGGTGGAGGGTGAGTGTCTCTGCCAGGATATGCGCTCACTTCCCCTCAGCTCACCTGGACATTGAAACGCGTGCAAGGCTGTGGCGGGCTAGGGTCCGGAAGGGCGGGGTGGCGGGAGAGTGCTCAGCGCCTCCTTTGACAGCTCCCTCATACATTTCCTCAGCATGGGGCGTGATTCGTTCCTGCTAACTCGCTACAGCTTGCGTTGCCGCTTCTTGCCTGATCGTCGCCCCTCTGTATGGTTGACTGCACAGCGCACAGGTCCACTCATCCCCTGCCCTCCCTGCGATCCCTGCCTCTGCCCCCCATNCCAGGCCTGAGCACCACGTTCCTGGAGCCCTGCAACGGCTACTTCTGGGTGGGACGCATCTACACCGACATCTGGCGCGACCGCGAGCGGTGAGCGTAGCTGCTGCAGCTCTGGTCTCGCCTGCTTCTGCTGCCTGCTGGTGCAGCATTGCAGTTGAGAGTTGCGCCGCAGTTGGCGGATTTGGCGGGGACAGCTTGCAGTGACATGGCTATCGCGTGCTGCAGCCGGGCATCCCCAATCCCACGGATGCCTCTGCGGCCCGCACTCGAGTACATCAGCTGCACCGCCCACCCAACCTTTGATTCCGCTTTTTTTCACCCTGCAGCTTTTACTACTGGTGCGGCTGCGCGCTGGAGTACATCAAGCACCACGCAGACGCGCGTCAGTGAGTGCAGGGCCAAATTGGGCAGTTGGTTAGCTTTCAGACATTCAGATTTGTTGTCCCACTGCTGGCTTGCGTCCAGCTTGGGTCACAGGCTGGCAGCGCGCTCTTGGCACACACCTAGCGACACATGTGTACTCTGCTTGCAGGCAAGTGGGGTTCCCCGGGAGCCACCCGCACCAGTGAGAGGACAGCCGGACGCACATAACATAGCCGCTATTGCATTTCTGCTCTGCCCGGCCTGCCAACACCCCCCTGCCTGCTGCACAGCCCACCTGCTGCAGCGCTGCCCCGCAGCACACTGGAAAGCTTGGAGGCCCACACAACCGCCCACCGATTTGCACCCGCCTGCCACCGGCCCACCGCTAACATCCTTGCACATCCCCATGCACCCCCATGCTGCTCCATACTCATTCACACTGCCCGACCACGTCCCCCATGTTCGCCACCCACCTGTCTGTCCTGCAGGCCCGACATTGTGCACTGCCACGACTGGCAGTCTGCGCCCGTGGCCTGGCTGGACCACGGCTCCTCTAAGTGCGCCTTCACCATTCACAACCTGAACTATGGAGCCGACCTGATTGGCCAGGTGAGCTGTGTTGTAAAGCATGAGTCTGGTCGGCCTGTGTGGTTGGTTGGTGAGGATCTCTCCTCATGGCAACCGAATGACAAGCCATGGGGCAGGTTTCACATGGCCCAGCTGCGGCCTCGCAGCCACATCTGTGTTTCAGTCGTTGCGGGCGCAAAATTACGGCAGGGACTATCGTGGCCGTGTGAGCGCATCGTGCTACAAACAACACCGCACGGGCTGATGTTCTTGCCTGCAGGCCATGGCTGCCTGCGAGGTGGCCACAACCGTGTCGCCCACCTATGCTGAGGAGGTGTCCGGCCACCCCGCCATCGCGCCGCACCACGGTGGGTTTTGAGGGCACCACAGCACCATTGGCTGGCTGCTGCGGCACACAATGGCAATTTGGAAATTGGCCAGCTGTCTCTTTCTGGTCGCCCATTGCCGTTCCCTCCCACTGCGTGCCAACATGTGCGCCTTCCTCTCACTTGCTAGCTGCCTCCTCAACACCCCCTGACGCAGGCAAGTTCTTCGGCATCCGCAACGGCATCGACCCCGACATCTGGGACCCCTCTGGTGCGCAGTTTTCTAGCACGGGTTCACAACAGATTAGATTGGTTGGAATGAGTCGGTTGACATACCGATCAAGTCAGATGGCATCGACCCAGACATCTGGGACCCCTTGGGTGCGCAGTGCTCCAAGTAAAGTCGATACGCATTGGTTGAACTCAGTTGGTTGAAGCGTATCATTTAGTCAGGTGGGCTGGCATCGACCCCAAAATCTGTGCATGCCTAAATCATCCGCCCAGCACCGCTCTTTGTCAGCACTGCTGCTGAAGCGTCCTGGAGGCTCCTCTGAAGTGTCCCTTGTTCAATGGCCCCACCTCCGCACCCTTGAACCGTCTTGGCTGCCCCTGCTGTTGATATACTGCAGAGGACCCGCTGCTGCCGCTGGGCTACACCACGTGGAGTTGCATGCATGCCGGTACCATACCAGCGCAGTATCTGAACCATGCGTGTTCTTGCTTTTCTGTTGCAGAGGACCCGCTGCTGCCGCTGGGCTACACCGCTGAGTCGGTTATTGAGGGCAAGGCGGCCGCCAAGGCGGAGCTGCGCAAGCGCATGCAGCTCAGCAACGCAGGTAGGTGTTTAGCAGGCTTGGTGTGTTGGGCTGTGTCGCTGCTCTGCTAGGACAGCCCCTCCTGCTTGTGACAGCACACAAGAGGTTGGTGTCGAATTCCTGCCTTTCTCCTTCTGCCGTTGTGGGCTGCGCTTCATCCACACTGTTCTACCCTCCTCACTATCCCTCAGATGTCCCGATCGTGGGCTGCGTGACGCGCCTCACCCACCAGAAGGGCATCCACCTCATCAAGCACGCGGCGTGGCGCACCATGGAGCGTGGCGGTCAGTTTGTGCTGCTGGGCTCGGCCCCCGACCCCAAAGTGCAGGTGGGTGGGACTGTAACTCGTCTAGTGGACGGGTTGTAACCCTACAGTGGGCGGCAGCTGGGCCACAAAGGTGCGCTGGCAAGTTTGTGGCGCCCTTGCAGCTCACCAACCGGGCGTCACTGGCGCTGCCCTCAACTCCCTGCCTGGCAATTCGTGCTTCTCTCTTGTTGCAGGCGGAGTTCAACGCGCTGTCGGGCGACCTGGCGAGGCAGTACCCCGACCGCGCCCGCCTCTGGTTCGCCTACGACGAGCCACTGAGGTGCGCCTCGTGCTTCAGAAACCGTTGCAGTGGGTTTGAGTAGAGTATAGTTGAGCACTGACTCTGGTTCGCCTACGGCGAGCCGACTGAGGTGCGGGCTGGGCTTGCCATGTGTTTGCCTATCATTGCATGCATGCTTGTGTGGTTGGCCTTTGACACGATGTTCAGATGTTGGCATAGCTTTGGGGTAGTCACGAAGAAGCAGCTGGACTGTAATCCCAGCACCCTTTTTCCGCACAAGGCGCCCTTTTGACGGCCCTCTCACCCTGCCACTTTTCCGTACTGGCCTACCGTGCTGCAGCCACCTGATCTACGCCGGCTGCGACATGTTCCTGGTGCCCTCGATGTTCGAGCCCTGCGGCCTCACACAGGTGCGGGTGCTGCACCATGTGCCTGCAAGTTGGCATTCACATGCCTTTGCGTCTTTTAGGGTTGCAAAGTGACATGGTTCTGGTGCCCTGGATGTTTGAGCCCTGCGGCCTCACACAGACGTGCACATGTTGCTGGCAAATCTGGTGATCCCCACATGAAGCTGCCCTCGCGTGCTGCGCTGTGCCATGCTCCTGCTGTCGCCGGCAGTGAAGCCCTGCAGCCTCACCCAAACACACAATGCACCCCCACTGCCACGCAGATGATTGCCATGCGCTACGGCACCGTGCCCGTGGTGCGCAAGACTGGTGGCCTCAACGACACGGGTGCGTGATTGGACGAGTTTGCTGCTGTTGCACAGAGGCCAACAAGGGTGGTTGACACAAGCCAGTCTGCTTTGCACTATGGCAAGGCCGGTTAAGACGACACCGGCAATGGGGTGCAACCTGCTTGGGATGAGAAGGCATTTTAGGATGATGAGTCTGCGGTCTGCTCGCGCTGCACAGTGATTCAAACTGTCATTAGACCAGCTCACTTTTCTGGCCCCTCCCTGCAACAGTGTTTGATGTTGACCACGACGCCGAGCGCGCGGCAGCCCTGGGCATGGAGGTCAACGGCTTCTCGTTCGAGGGCATGGACGCGCCCGGACTGGACTATGCCCTCAACAGGTGCGTGTGATTGCCTGGACTATGCGCTTTGTTATTGCCTGACTATGTGCTGAACAGCGAGTCTCGATGCACCAGCAAGCTATCAGCATGACCGCACATGCTCCCTGCATCGCTGCGCTGGGCTGTGCCTGTGAAAGTCACTAGCCAACTGCTTACACCTGCCGCATCCTTTCATGCCTCCCACAGGGCGCTGAGCCGCTGGTTTGGCGAGCGCGAGTGGTGGAACCAGCTCAGCAAGCGCGTGATGCAGGTGGGCAGCGGCTGTCATGGCTGTGGCTGGGTGGGAAGATGAGGCAAATTAGTTGGGGAGGTTGCTGAGGTGGACCAGCTCTGCCAGCTCAGCGCGTGATGCAGGCAGGCCATGCGGCTGCTTCTTGTAATACAATGGACAGCTTTCCATCCCGTGCGGTCAACAAATGTGTGAGGCAGGGCGCGCAGCCGCTGGCAACTGCACAGCTGCACATTCACCGATGTTTCTTCCTTCCTCGCTTGCCTGCCCGAAGATGGACTGGAGCTGGAGCATGCCCGCCCAGGACTACCTCGAGGTGCGCTTTTGGAAGCTACACTGCCTGGCAGCTCTGTGTTTGAACCGCCTTGCACACATGTCTCGAATGCTGCCACCTTACCNAACCNTGCTGCTGGGTGCTGCGTGTGCGCGCGACATGGCAGCGCTTGCAGCCCGCAATGCTCAACGCACCACACCCTTTGAACTTCCGGCTCTTGCCCTTCTTCCCCCTTTCCCGTCTGCAGCTGTACTACCGTGCCCTCAAGAAGTTCTAAGCAGCAACAAGACGACCGCTCTTTCGAGTTGGAACAGCCTGAATCAGGCTGCGCCTGCCGCAGCCCACCCATTGCATCATGCGCGCTGCTGCCGGCGGCGGCATCCCGCCGCTCACCTGCCGCTTTTCATCTTCTTCTGGAGCCGCCGCTGCTGTCTTCCAGCAGCGACGGCGCTCCCCCTTGCTTGCCCTTGCCAACACACCCACCCACCAACACCAACCGCATGCCCCCCTGCTCCTGAGCAGCAGCGGCCGCCTTGCCCTGCCGCCACTGCTGCCCAGGCAGCCCCGTCCCCCRCCCCGCCGCACTTCCCCCTGCCCCCAATTCCTTCCCCCGTTGTTTGCCGTTTGTTGTACCAATGCACCCACCCCACCCGCTGCCTGCTCCCTGTTGATCCGCTCGCATTTCGGACTGCTTACACTTCCGCTGTTCTGCCCCACTCCCAACCCAACCCACGCATCCCCTTGCACAGGCCACGGCAGTGGCGGCTGCCGGCAGGGCAGGGCCGGCTCCCCTCCCCCCGCCCGCCAGCCGAGTGCTGCTCCGTGATTTTCCTGTCACCTCCCCGTGCACGCACGCCATTGCCGTGCCTTTTCAACTGTCTTGCCTACCCGTTGAGTGTGATTCTGATAACTCAAGAGCAAGGCACACTCAACGTAGGTGGAAGAGAACGAGAGCGAGCATTGCCATGTGGCTGGGCGTGCAACCATTAGCATCCAGCACGTGCAGTCGGTTCGTAGCAAGTGCACCCACCTGCACTTGCTGCCTCCAGCATTCTGCCTGTTTTCGGTGCGGGACGGGCGGTGCCATGTCCGATGCGGGCCGGCGCTGCCGCCGCTGAGCAATGTTGGCATGGAGGCAGCCACACACCCCGCCTGTGTGCCTGTCACTCTGCCTGCTCACCTTCCGAGGCTGCCTGAACCAGGCCTTGGACAACAGCGCGGCCGCCATGGACGCAGAAGCAGCCATGACTCTGCAGGCGCTGCCCGACGACCTGCTAGTGCACATTTTCCATCTGCTGGACCATGACGACGAGCAGCCGCCCGAGCAGGCCAGGTGAAGCGGGAGGGGAGCCGCGGCGCCGCCGCCGCCACTGTCGCGGCGCAACAGCTTCAACCCAGCAGCATCCCTGACGCTGCTGCTGGCTACTGTCAATGGGCTTGTAGAGCTTTATCAGGTGCCGTGCTTGTTGCAATCTGGTGCAGGTTCCACAGCGCGGAGTTTTGTTGGGCGGTGCCGCGGGTGTGCCGCCGCTGGCGCCGCCTGTGCTGGGACCCGCGCCTGCTGGAGCGCATTTCAATCGATTGGTGGACCACCGAGCGTAATGACCACAGCTTGCTGGCCTTCCTGCGCTCGCTGTGCGGTTGGATGGCGGGAGCAGCAGGCCATGTGCGCGCATTGATGCTGGAGGTTGATCTGCCCTTAGAACTGCCAGCGGCGGAGCAGCACAAGGCGGCAGCGTTGCTGGCCAACATTGTGACGGCTTGTGGCAGGGGCGGCCTGCGCAGCCTGCACCTCTTTAACAGCCCTGCAGCGTCCGGCGCTCTCAGCAGCTGGCTGGGCATGGCGACTGATCTGCGGCGTCTTGAGCTGGCGGGCTGTTTAAGGGAGGAGCAGAGCCGCAGGAGTGACCTTGCTGCACTGCTGCGCGGCCTGTCACAGCTGGAGCACCTTGCACTGTCCGACATGGCATTTGAGGTGCCGGAGGGACCGGTGCCTGCCCTGCCCGCCTCCCTCACATCTCTTGGTCTTTCCTCCATGTCTGACTACGTGCCGAAGCAGGTGCGGGTGGGCTTGAAGCAAGCGTGTGGTAGTGAGCGTTTCCTGCAACCGGCCCGTGACAGCGCTCTGCACCCCAACAGCACAGGCTACCAGTGTTCCGCACCTGCCTGCCTCCCACACCTGCTATCCTTCTGATGCTGCCTGCCGCAGGTGGACTGCCAGTGCCTGGTGCGCCTGCAGGATCTGCGCGTGTACGAGTGCACAGTGTCTGCGGAGCAATACGAACCGCTGGCCAGCCTGCCAGCGCTGGCACGGCTGTCGCTGGCCAGGTGCTTGGAGCTTCCGGCCTGTCTCGGGCGGCTGCCGGCGCTTCGGCTGCTGTCCCTTTTTCTCAGCCCACAGCTAAGGCCTGCCGACCCCAATATCAACCTTAGCGACTTCCAAGCAGCCCTCCTGGACTCAGCACTCAGCACGCTCAGCCCAACGCAGCTGACACAGCTGCAGCTGGCTGACCACGATGTGCAATGGCCGTCAACTCTGCCTCGCTTGCGGGGCCTGCAAGTGCTGGGTTTGCAGCGCCATTGTCCGTCACAGCCTCTCCCCACTGGGACCTGCCTGGGCAGCCTGCGCTGGGCGGCACCACTCACTGCAGAGGCGGCCGCCACAGCGCTGCCTGCCCTGGCCACAGCCACGCGGCTAGAAGCATTCGCAGTGTGGAGCCATGCAAGCGTTGACCAGCTACAGCCAATCCTGCCCGACGTAATCGCCTGGGCTGCGCAGTAGCACTCGCTCAGGCAGCTAGAGATAGATTTGTGCATCCCCTTGCGCACTGCCCCCATCCTTGCGGCGATTGAACGAGCGCAGCAGGCGGCGCCTGCCCTTCAAGTGAAGTTTGGCTGCCGCCTGCGCAAACGGCTGCTCTTTGATTTTGACGCTTCATGTGTGATGCTGAGCGCATGAACGCCTAGCAGCTTTGCAGTTATAGCCTCCTCTAGGCCCCCAAGAACATGCATTCTGCTGTCCCATTCTGAAGCCGTTCGCCTCCTGCTCGCATGCATGTTGTCGCCCATCTATCCGTGCGCGGCCACCTACCAAGTCATTTCATGCATGCAGACGTCTTTTTTGTCACAAGAGCTTGCTTTCGTCTGTTACTTGTGATTTAGTTGTGATAAGCACATGCCGTGTCGGCCAACGAGCCGGGGCAGCTGCACGCTCCGAGGTTCCGGTGCTGCCCCAGGCGGCGGCAGGCGGCGGCAGGGTAGTGCTTTGTGGATAGCATGCTAGCTAGCTGAATGTTCACGCATGTTCGGTGCATGGGCGCCCGCTGATGGTGTGCAGTGGGTAAGTTGTTCAGGACTGCAATGATGCCGCTCATGCAAGAAGGCATGCCAGAATGAAGCAGTTATGCCGGGAAACCCTGCCTGCTCACTGTGCCTGCCCCTCTGCCAGAAGCCATCACCGTGGCGGTACAGACGTGTGCGTCAAGTATAGCCAGCTTGCACCAAGTGCGGCAGGCTTAGAGCATGTACAGGTGGCTTTACTTGCTGCTGCTGCTGCTGCTCAGCAGGGCGTGCCGCCATCAGCAGCCGGCAAGTACGGCCGTGTGCATCAAGTACAGCCAGCTTGCTGCAAGTACATGCGGCTCGTCACTGATCCAGGTGTGCTCGCGGCTTCAAGGATGTTGAATCTTACAGCTGTCAACTCCATTGCTGCCGGCAATCAGATTCCACAGAAACGCGGTTGCCGACATCAACGGCGCCGCCACCGCCTCTGCTGCTGCCCCGCTATGCCGTCAAGGGTTCAAACCGCTTCGCCCACAGGCCCAGCTCCACGCTGCGAGTGAGCTCAAGCGGCGGCGAACCGCCTGGCCTGTACATCCCTGACTGAAAGTCCTGGTGCATTTGCAGCGACTGCGCATGCACAAAGGCATTGGCGGGNCTGGCGGGCGGCTTGGTAGGCTTGCAGGGCGGCGGGTGTGGGGCCGTGCGTGCCTGCAGGGCAGGGCAGGGAGCAGAGCAGGGGGCACATTATGATTGAGTCAATGGAGAGCTATTCTGGAGTCTGAGGCTGTCAACAGGCTCAGGGGACATTGCAGCCATCCAAGACCCCACAAGTGACTTGCAGATACAGAAGTTGAATAGGCACTTCGCCTTCTGACCACCTCGCCTCACCTACCGCCCGCCCGAACTCCAAAGCGTCTTCGAACGCCTGGCTCGTGCCCTGCGGATATATTGCGACTGAGCACTGCTTCTTGTCAATCCCAGGCAGCCTTCCAGGCTTTGCACACACCACCAACAGCAGAGCAGCAGTGGCGGCAGCCACGTTGGCAGCGGCAGCAGTGGTGGCAGCAGTGGCGGGAAGTTGAATCATGTCTGCTGTTAGATCTAGAGCTGCAACTGCTGCACCACGGACTGCACCACTGCCTGCCGCTCGCCTGTGCAAGGAATTGAGTGGACAGGTGAGCTGCATCTCCCAGCAGCGCCACACGCCCGCGCGCCCACACCTGGGGAATGCCATTGGAGTTGCAAAGTCTGGTAAGGTTGTCTGTCAAGGCGCATACACGCATGCAACGTGTACATGTACATGTTGAGAATCACTGAAACCGCAGGCAGGCACATGCACTTAAAGGTGGGCAGGCGCTGTGTTCTTCCACTGCAGCCAGCCGGCCACAGACCGCAACAATGCCTTACCGTGCGCGCATCGGGTGAGCGGCAGAACTGGCATCGGGTGAGCGGCAGAACTGGCCGTGCTCCGTGACCGCCAATGCATCTGTGCTTGCAATCAGGTCAGTTGCCTGCGGGGGACATTCGGCGCAAATGTAGGGCAGCTTGTGTTGCAATGGTATGGACCAAACTTGCACCAAACACGGCATGCCGCAGCTGCACCATGCCGCAGCCAGGCGGGCGGCAGGCTGCACCTGCAATGCAGGCAAGCACTGCACAACTGGGGTGGGATCCTCTGCCGGCCCGCCATGGCACTTCCAGCGCACCTCTTTACACCAGCCGCCAAACATGCCGCGCTCCAGCGCTCGCGCTTTGCGAGCCTCCCCCAGTTCCCGCCGAGCAGCTGGAACTTGGATGTATGCCGCCCTTCCACCACCTATTTCTCCCAGCCGCTCAGCAGGGAANGGCGCAAAGGCCTGCGGGCNGGGTANGGCAGGTAGGGCAGGCAGGGCAGACGCTGGGTGTTGCTGCATGCAGTGCGTGGCGTGCAGCAGCTTGCATGGGCAATGATGACAGCAACCTTGCGGTTCAGCTGCCTTAGCATGACGCTCCCTGCACACCCTGCCCCCTTTGCAGCATCGCCCCCGCCCACCTGCCACACAACCTGCCCCGTCCCCGGCAGGGGGAAGGCGCGCAGGATGCGCGGCTGCTGCAGCCAGAGGCAATAGCTGCCTGGGCCCGGCCACCAGGATGGGTGCGGAGTGACACCCCGCCAGATGGCAGAGCCTGCGGCAAGGAAGGCAAGGTATAAAAGATCGGACACTTGAAGGCAACGGCCGCGGCCACAGCATCAGGCCAGCAATGCAGTTTTGCACCATTTTTTCCTGTCTGCACTTCCATCGGACAACCAGGCTGCCCAGCAGCTTGCGCGCCTAGGAAAGCGGGCGGACCATCCCCCAGCAGCTGCTGTCGCACGCCAGACTGCCCGCCATCAGCGCCAATCAGCAGCCGGGCCGTCACAGGCTGCCGCCGCCCGCCGTGGAAGTGCAGGGTCACCCCATCTGCATCCTCCTCAAATCGCTGCAAGGCCGCCTCTTGGTGCAGCACGCCGGGCGGCAGCGCAGCGGCAAGGGTCGCCTGCGTGGGCGGCAGGCGAGGACCAGCAGCTTGAGCAGCAGGCAACCGCATGAGCGCTGAAGGCTCAAACGTGGTACAGGCACGGCAGGGCGCCGGCCAGGGCACCCAATCCTGTCCAGTGCCCAGACCTGCAGCTGGTGCCAGGCAACGAGAGAGTACGGCCCATGCTGCCGCACAAAGGCTGCCGCCGCTCCGTCGTCCGCTGCCACGCTGAGCAGCTGGCCATCGGCAGTGAAGTTCCTGGGGGGCAGTACGGCGATGTGCATGCTTTGGTTGCACAGCATGCCATGGCGATGTCAGCAATGCCAGCAGCCCATCACTGCCATGCACGCTGGTCGCTTGCACCCCGCACCCAGATCTCTCCTGCACCCGACGCCTGCGGCGGTAACCACAACAGCGCAAGCACGAAAGCATGCAGACCTGCGCTCAGTTGTCTCAACATGGATGGCCTCAACCTGCCGCCCCAGGCATGGCTTTATCGCCTCCGGCGCCTGCAGCCAGGCGAGCAGGTGGCAGCGTGCTTCAATGCTTGGCCTTGCAGAGCCCCACCACAAGCAAGGCGATCCATCCCTTTAGCCCGCCTGCGGCTGCAACGGCATCGGGCAGCTGCTCCACGTCATTGCCTGCCGTCCCACGTAAGCCGCTGGGCTGGCTCACAAAGCGGATGGACCCCTGCCCGGTCCATTAACTCTTACCCGTATGCCATTAGGCTGCACTGCCAGCGAGGCGCCTCGAGGCCGCAACGTTGATCGCTCAAAGACGGCCACACGCAGGCCGGGCCTGCACAGCAGCGGTAGGGGAATGGCGCGCCGCACATCAGCTTATTGCTGACAGTGCTCAACGCACGGAGAGCAGCAGCAAAGCAGTTGGCACTCGGAGACAGCTGAATGGACTGCAGGGTTGGGACCCGTCACACCTGGCTACAAGCAGCGCATGGGCAGCGGCCAGCCCGCCTGGCCCGCCGCCCACAACCGCCACATCAAGCTGCCCATGAGCAGGGCCCTGCTGCACATCTGCGGAAGGAGTATATGCATCGCCAGAGCTCAAGGGTAGGGGCAAATCAACTGCAAGGCACGGCGTAGCAGCGGCGACGGCACCGGCAGCGGCGGGCCAGCATCCGCTCGCCTTGCGGCATGGACGCCATCGCGCTGCATCTGTGCTGCATCAATGTCCTGCAGCGATCAGTTGGCCGTGAGCGCTGCATGCACGCCCCTGTGCGCCGCGGTGGGGCGAACCGGCATCCACAGCCGCCCGCTTGAGCGCTGCAGATCATGATTCAAGCGTGTGGGCAACCAGCACAGCCATGCGAAACGCCCTCGCCGGAAATCGCTGCATTAGGCTCGGCCTCGCCGCCACGCTAGCTTCGAGCAGCGGCGTGCCGTCGGCGGCGTGCTGTTGGATCCGTTGTTTCATCTTGCAGGATGCACAGACCTGACCTGCCTTCAGCTTCGTATACTGATACATCATACTGATACACTGGTGCCAGATGCAATGTGCATATGCGGTGGGGAGCTCATCCAGTCCTCCAGCCAGCAACCGCCTGTTTGCCGGCGGCGGCGCATGCTACAACACAGTGCATTGCACGCGTGGTTATAGACAGAAATCCAAGGTTGGTGTACAGTACCGATAGAGCTCTCAATTAAATGTTGGAAGAGCAGTATTGTATCCTACTTGCAACCAGTCTGCACACACCTTGCTCGCCGCGCATGCTGCCGCCGCTGGGGCGGTGAGGAACTGCATGTGAGCGGCACCTTGCGAACGCACTGGCGCAGTGCTCAACGATGTCAACGACCGCGCACGCGCTCACAGGGCCGGCAGCAGCGACGGCAGGGCGCGCCGTCGGTGAGTTTGTGGAGCGGTGGGCCAGAAACGTGGCCTTGCTCTGCTACCGGCTCAATACCGTGCAGAGATCGACTCCTACTGCACGATGTGCGGCACAGACCACAACATGGCTGCTTCTGCTGCTGCTTGCCGCCGCCGCCGCCGCCGCCGCCGCCGCCGCTGCCGCCGGCATTGCCTGAGCCCACTAAGACTCAGCCGCATGCTCGCCCTGTCTCGCAGGCAGCTGGCGGCCCAGCAGGCAGCCCACAGTGCTCCGTCGTCAGCAGACAGCCTGCATGGCCAGCAGCGGCGCCGGCAGCGGCGGCAGCGGCACAAGCGAAGGTGCAGCAGCCGCCCCGGCCGACCTTGCTGCCTGGGATGCTGCTCGGCTGGCGGCAGACGCTCAGGCCATGGCGGCCATGGCAGCCAAGAGCGAGAGTGAGAGCAGCATGGAGGAGGCAGCGCCTGAGGCGGCGCCGCCTGGGGCATGGAAGTGGGCCATCCGCCAGCAGATCTGGGACATGATGGAAGAGCGGGACTTGGCTGATTTCCCCCGCCCAGGCAGGTTGAAACGCTGCACCCAAGTCGGGCGCCTTCACTTTCCTCTTCCATGCTTGCTACCTGCTCAGTCTTGTCCTATTTCCTGCCTTCTTGATGCTCCCCGCCCTCTTCTGCCCAAACCTGCAGTGCTGCACCCAGCTCTCTGGCCCCCTCCCTCTGTGCAGTGCACCACCGAATCCCCAGCTTCAAGGGCGCGGCAGAGGCGGCAGCCACCCTGGCCGCTCTGCCCGAGTTCACAGCGGCACAGTGCATCAAGGTCAATCCAGACACACCGCAGAAAGCAGGTGCGCTGTTTAAAGAGTGGCAAATGTTGCATGCCATGCACTGTGCCATTCATGTTGGAAACTGGCATGTGATGCATCCGCCCTCTCTTCCCCGCAGTGCGCTATGCTGTGCTGTCCTCCGGCAAGACGCTGCTGACGCCGCAGCCGCGCCTGCGCACCGGCTTCTTTTCCCGCCTGCACCGGGACGGCATCCCAGCTCAGGCGCTGCAGGAGGCCTGCTCCTCGGGTGCGTGGCGCTGTGCTGGTTGCAAGTGCCTGGTATGGTAGTGGCATGCCTGGTTGCAAGCACACCGCTGGGCTGTGGGACGGGTAGTGACATGCCTTAGTCCCCGTCCCTGACCCTACGGCTCTGCACCCATCTCGCCTCCCCTGCAATGCAGCCGGCGTGGTCAAGTATGGGGTGCCGCTCTCGCTGGATGACAAGATCAAGGTGGACCTGATTGTGGTGGGCTCCGTGGCGGTGGACCCCGAAACCGGGTGCAGGTGCGGCGCATGCTCCGTGTACTGTATCAGCTTGTCTGATCCATTCAGTGGCAGCTGACCCAGAAACCGGCTGCAGGTGCGGGGCTCAGAAATGCCGCCGAGTGCCCATGCCGCTGACCATGTCGTTTGCCCAGTGTATATCGGCAGCCACTCACTTCACCCAGCCACACCTTCTGTCTGAACTGCCGCCACAAGGCTGGGCAAGGGCGAGGGCTTTGCGGAGCTGGAGTACGGCATCCTGCGCTGGATGGGCGCCATTGATGAGAACACGCTGGTGCGCTGCGGCTGGCGGGTGCTCTGGTGGGCTTACTTGCAGTCCTAGTCCATCGCATGCTGTCAAGTTGAGCTGCGCGAGGCCTGCTAGTTGTGGCAGCAATGCCTGCTCTGTGAGTGTTTGCTGCTATGGCCAAACTTGCATGGCATCTCCCACTCTGCTCCCGCAGGTGGTGACCACAGTGCGGGACGAGCAGCTACTGCCGGGCGGGTCCATCCCCGCGTCCCGCATGCTGCCACACGACGTGCCCGTGGACGTCATCTGCACGCCCACCCAGGTGCGAAGCTTTAGAGCAAGGGTGCCGCTCAATGCTGCCGCACAATTCGCCTGCGTCCTGCCTTGCAACATGCTGCTGGCTGTGGCTTTCTACCTGCATGCGCTGCCAAGCGCCGCCACCCTCCCTCCCGGATCCCTCCCTGACTCCTCACTCATCCTTCCCTTGACAGGTCATCCGAGTGAGCTCGCCAGGCATTCGCAAGCCGCCCGGCATTCTGTGGGAGCGGCTGAGCCCCCAAAAGCTGGGCCAGATCCGAATCCTGCAGCAGCTGAAGCGCCGCATTGAAGYGGAACAGGGCTTTCCCCTGCCCACCGGCCCAGACGAAGTGCTGCCGCCGCTGGCGCAGCGCGGACAGCGGCGTGGCGGCGGCGGCCGAGGCAGCGGCGGCGGCCGAGGCGGCGGCCGAGGACGAGGCGGGCAGCGGGGCGGGCGGGGCGACGGGCGGTGGGCAGGGCAGCGCAACGGCGGGCGGCAGCAAGCGGGCCGGGGGCCAGCAGGGCAATGATTCGAGCTATCCTGCCTGCTCCCTGCAATGCCGTTCCCTCCACCACTCTAGTCCTGATCGCCCCTCTGTGCAAAGGCTGTGAAATCGTTGGGGTTACAGCGTGTTGAGGAGGCTGCGCAGTGGAGGGGGTGCTGCTGCTGGGGAGGCAGTGTGAGGGGCGGGCATGAGAGGGCTGTCTTGCGTTCATGCCGGCCAGAATGCAGGTCACAGAGGCAGAATGGGTGGGAGGGGATGTGCAGCGAGGAACGAGAGCGGAGCAGAGCAGGGGCGCACTGGGCTGTGCAGCAATGTGCGGCATCCAAATGGTGTACCAAAGAAGAGGAGGGGGCGAGAAAACAAGCGACACACGCGCCGGGGTGCACTCAGCGGCTGCATAGGAAGTTCGGAGGCAGGGGAAAGAACAAGGGGAAGCGGAAGGGGCAGAGCGCCAAAACTGCCCGAGCAAACGGGCCAACGGCGCAGCGGGCGTAGGGCCGGCGCCAGCAGGGGCAGTCAGCACCCAGAGGCGGTGCCGGCCCGCGAAAAATTACAGGCGGAGGGCGGCGGGCGGGCGGCGCGCCTGCGATGCTTTAAACCGCAGAGGGGCCGCCCGCTGCCGCAGCCGCCGCGCAACTCAGTAGACCGGGGAGACGAGGACTGTGCCGCTGAGCAGCCACTCAGCGGGCTGCTCAGCAGGCTGTCACAGGGGCACTTCACGAGGTCTCGGCGTTGACGAGCGTGGTGCTGCCGTTGGGGCTGCTCTTGTCGGCGGCCGCCGCGCTGCTGGCGTCCACTGCCYSGCCGCTGCCGCTGGCCAGCCGCCGGCGCGACTCCACCGCGGAGGCAGCCAGCTCCAGCAGGCCGGGCTGGGGCACACCCGCGGGCATCTGCGGCTTGTTCACCCACTCCTGCTTGGCCTGCAGGGTCTGCACAACAGAAGGGGCGGACAGGCATGGAACGGTCAGGCCGAGGCGGTGCAGCGATGGCAAATGCTGCTGCGGGGCGGGTCATTGAACGTCTGCCGCCCTGCATCCTTGGCTGGCCACTGCCCCGTCATCCTCCCCAAACCTGCCTGCCAAGTCGTAGCACCAGCAACTGCGAATAACAGCCCCGACCTGCTGCCATTTCTCCTCCACGTCGTTTGCACAGGGCAGACCAAGCAGACACACTGTACCACCAGGCAGCACAGAACACCACCACCAAAAAAGGACAATTTACCTGCTGCCACTTGTCCTCCATGTCGGCCATCATCTCGATGAACTTGGCATCATCCTCGGTGGGCGCCCACGTGCCTGCCTTGGTGGTGGCACCCGCAGCTGCGACAGGAGACGGGAGGAGAGAACCGACTGAGTTGAAGAATGAAAGAAAGAGGCTGGAAACAAGCTTTGGTGGGCGCCCACGTGCCCGCCTTGGTGGTCGCGCCCGCGGCTGCAGGGAAGGAAGGAGGGGCAGGCAAAGCTGGTTGAGAGAGCCTGGGTGGCTGCCTTGCAGTGTTCCCAAACAAGAGGCAGAGCACCAGCATGATGGATGATGTTCGGCGCCGAGGGCAAGGCACCATTCCAACACAAGACTGCGCACTCAGCAAATGTCCCTTTATAATCCAGGCCAGTCTATTCGCTCACCCTGCTCCAGCGCCGCGCGCGCGTCCACGTTCTTGCCGCCCGCCACCAGGAACTCCTCCCACATGCCCTGCAGGGATGCAGAGGGATGCGCCGGTGGTGATAATCAGACCCGCTGCAAGCCGCTTGGCGGCACACGGGGCAGCTCACCAGACCCAGCAGCCCTCAGTCTTTGCTTCCTCTTAAAATGCTCACCAGGGTGCGGAACTTCTTGTAGCGGTCCAGCTGGATCTCCTCCGCAGTCATGCCCTGGTACCTGCAGGCGGGACAAGGACCAGGGGCAGGAGGGGTGGTCGGAAACCGGGGCAGCAGGTGGGGGTTGGGCTGCTGGGCAATCATCGGCTCAACGGCAGCGTACATCTGAATTGAAACTGTCCAAAATGCCACACATCAAATCCACACACACCACAATACTCTGCAGATGCACGCTCCAAAAGCCGGGCATGCATTTTCCCGCACCTGCGGAAGTTGTCCAGGATGGCCTTGCGGATGGCGGGGAAGGCGCCCATGGGGTCGGTGTGCGCGGCGCCCAGCGGCTCGGGGATCTTCTCGTCCATCTGCGACAGGAAAATGAATGAGCGATGCGAGGGTTCTGTGCCAAATGAAAGTGCCGAATGGCGGGCGGCAGGCTGGGAGGTCGGTGCAGGCACAATGTGGCACAGCACACAACATTGAATGGGTGCAGCCCTGCCAGCGCCAGACATGCAGCTAGCTGCTGAGCAGCAGCGGCAGCAGCAGGGCATCACCAAACAGACGCCAGCTAGAGAGCGCTGTGCAGACTCACCACGCCAAACCGCAGCAGGTCGTCGGGCGTGATGCGCAGCGCCTCGGTGGCCTGAACAGGGGCAGGGCAAGGACAGGAGATGAATGCTGAGCGCAAGCAGAGCCAACGAAGCCCCCAGCGAGCGAGGTAGCAAAACGTATGCCACCAGGAAAGTTGACAGGCAACACGCATTGCGTGCTGCCTGCCATCCAGAATCTGCCCCGCAAAAGCAAACCCAGCAGCAAGCAAGGAGGCTCAAGTAAGGTGGCTCGGGTGCCAGCGCTCACCGTGCCCCTGCAAGACTCCCCGGCAGCTCAGCTCACCGTGCCCGCCTTCTCGCGGCTCTTCCACAGGATTGCGGCGCAGGCCTCGGGGGAGGCCACATAGTACACGCTGTTCTCCATGATCAGGTTGCGGTTGGCACAGCCTGGCAGGAGGGGACCAGGTTTCAAGGAGGTTGGGTTAGTAAGCAGTGGTTCTCCATAATCAGGTTGCGGTTGGCGCAGCCTGGGCAAAGGGA
The DNA here is from genome assembly GCA_025026875.1 of Chlorella ohadii. Classification (NCBI taxonomy): domain Eukaryota; kingdom Viridiplantae; phylum Chlorophyta; class Trebouxiophyceae; order Chlorellales; family Chlorellaceae; genus Chlorella; species Chlorella ohadii. The sequence continues at coordinate 38,635 of JADXDR010000124.1, forward strand.
GTATGAGGCAAAAAATGTACAACAATTGGACGCAGGCAGAGGGAACCACCAGGCCGCCGCCGCAGCAAACCAAGGCGCAGCAGGCCTGGCGCACCCGTGCCAGCCGGCCGTCGGGCACCAGCGCGCGTCAGAAAGCCCCAGGACAGCGCGCCAGCATCTCAATCACAGCCCCTTGTCGCACCGATGCCAGCGCGCCGCCGGAGCCGCCCTCGCTGAATCCACAGAAGCACCAGCAGGCCAGAAACCCTGAGCACCCCCNACCCTGCAGACACGGCAGGACAGGCATCCAAGATAGCACGCACCGATGGCCAGCGCGCCGCCGGAGCCGCCCTCTCCGATCACCACGGAGATGATGGGCACCCGCAGGCCAAACATCTCACGCAGGTTCACCGCAATCGCCTCGCCCTGCAGTTGCACACACGTGGCAGGGGGGAATGGTCAGCTGCAGCTGCAAGCACGCCCATGTGCAAGCACCATGGCCGAGCTCTCGGCCGCCGTGCACCTTGAAGAGCCCGCAGTCCTTTGCCAGTCGACGTTTCCCGTTTCTGCTTCCCCAAGCGAAGCGCACCTGGCCCAGCTCCTCAGCCGCCTTGCCGGCGTACGCGCCCGGAGTGTCCACAAAAGTGATGATGGGCAGGCCTGAGGACAGGGGGTAATGCACAGGGTGGCAGGGTAAGCAGATGACTTGCAGAAGCTCCTCAGTACGCTGCAGCACAGGCGATGCAGCACCGTGCCAGGATGCCCGCCCCAGGCTCCAGCAGAGGAGCGCAATGCGCATCCCTTCTGAAGCTGCGCAGCAAACTTGTCGGAGTGGCGCCAAGCCCAAGTCAGCAGCCACCTCCCCAAGCAAAGCAGAGGAGCGCAACAGATCAGATGGCACGCACCAAACTTGTCGGCGTGGCGCATGAAGCGCAGCGCCTTGCGGTAGCCGTTGGGCTGCGGCATGCCAAAGTTGCGGTAGATGTTCTCCTGCGGGCGGGCAATGGAAGTGGGTAGTCGAGATGTTAAGGCAAGGCCATGCAATGCGCCGCCCAGTGCTGCTCCGAGCTACCGTCAAATGGCGCTACCCTGAGATGCACGCTGCACATGCTGCAGCCCTTTGTTGGCTGACAACTTGAGCAATGCAGCTTAACCTTTTTCAAGCTAGACGCAGCATAGCCTCTTTACCCACCTTTGTGTTGCGGCCCTTCTGGTGGCCGATGAACATGAACGAGGTGCCCTCAATGCTGCCAATGCCGCACACCATGGCCGGGTCGTCCAGGCCGCCGCGGTCGCCGTGCAGCTCCACAAACTGCGGAGCAGGGGGCAGCAGGTCAGGTGGGTGCAGGTTAGGACAGGGCAGCCACGTCGCTCACGGTCGCCGTGCAGCTCCACAAACTGCGTTGGTGCAACAGCAGCAGTTGATTGGTTGCATGTGCGGAGGGGCAGGCAGCGAAGGCTGTCATGAATGCTGCAGGCCCCTATCAATTGGGATGGAATTGCTACAACCCCCTGAAACACCCACCAAACCAGAGGCCCTCCCTGCTCCTCCTCCCTTCCCCTACCTTATCGCTGATGTTGAGCGCAATGTCCAGGAAGGTGGGGCGGTTGGGGTGGCGCGCCACCTGCAGCCGCTGGATGGGCGTCAGCCGGCTGTACGTGTCCTTGCGCAGCTGCGGACAGAGGGGAGAAGGGTGCCAACGAGGGTGCGCATTAGGGCTGCAGTCAAGGGCACGCACAGCGATTGCCAGCAAATACAACGGGCGAGGGGAGACCACTGTTGACCAGGCCAGATTGCAATGTAGCCGCCAATTGGGCTGCAATGGCTGCTACAGCATGTCGTSCCCTGCACTGTGGGCCAGCGGGCAGCCGCATGCATGCCAATTGGCACTTGGGTTGGCCGCTGGCTGCTGGCCGTTGCTCGAGCAAAATGCACGAACGCATGAATGCCGCCGGGCTCTGCAGCACCCACCTGCTTGGCCCGCTCCTCCAGCTCCTTGATCTGGCTGCTCACATCGACGCCGTTCTCCTCCGCCACTTGGCGCACCTGCATGGGCGGGGGTGAGTGGGATCYGCGCGGGCGTGCAGCGSCWCCCCGGCGCCGCGCCGCCGCCGCCACTCGGCGGGGGCCCCACCCTGTGGTAGTGCGCCCGCGCACCTCCTTGATGCGGTTATCCAGCTCCACGAGGGGCTTCTCAAAGTCCAGCACCGTGGTGTTGGACGCCTTCTCCTTGACCGGGCCGAACCGCGACAGAATGGACTGCAGCCACTCGCGGCCGCCCTGCCGCACGCCCCCCTCGCGCGGCTTGGGGACATCAGGCGGATCTGCGCCCGCCTTGCCCTTGCCGGCCTGCCCCACCACGCTCAGCCGAGCGGGGCGCAGGGCTGCCGGGCGCAGCGCACGCCCATTGCGGGCGGGCAGGCGTCGCTGCTGCTCTCCGAGGCTGACGGGCTGCGCCAGGGCCGCTGCAGCCGCGCCGAGACACAGCTGCGCCATGGGGGTGCTGCTCAAGGGCGCTGCGGGGCCTCCAGCCGCGTGCAATTCAAGCGGCAGCGGGTGATGAAGCGGAAGCAGCGTCTGCAGGGCGCCGGGACGCCTTTTTTGGCGGGCCCCTTGCTCGATCAGCAGCTGCATGAGCTTGTGACGCAGAACCCTGCTGTTTCCCGAGCTGCAACCGCACCTTGGATGCAAGTGCCGATCAGCCGAGGCTGGCGGTCAACCAAATGGGTCGCCCGCCGGCCTCCCACGCCTGCCGCCGCTGCTGCCGCCCGGCTCCCGCACAAGATTCAATGGCAGCTGAGCAAGCCTTGTTTCACCATGCCCTCAAAGTCTGCTGTCAGGTGTAGTGCGCAGTACATGCTTCTTCAGCGCTGCGAGCGCGCCCCTCCTGCCCGACCGCCGCCCTGTCGCTGACGCACGTGCCCGGGCTGCAGTTAAACACCAATGGGCACAGGTTCGTTGGGGCAGCAGCGGTCGTGGGAGCTGGCAAAAACGCCGTCTGAAATGCGTCACTAGTCTCTAAGGGCAGGTGCGGGTTGGGTTCAACAGCCGGGCGGACAGCAGCAAGTGTGCAGGAGGCATCCAATCTGAGACGGAGTGCAAAGAGAGTGAGCTGGCTACCTAAGGGGACAAGCAAGGATGATTGAGTCGAGTAGCAGGGCCGAGTCAGGATGCGGGACACAGACAGGAGTGGGTGGTCAAGTGATACGCGGCGTCAGCAACAGCAGTGCGGGTGCCAAACCAAGGGGAGGGCCGGGTCGGGCGTGGCCAGCGCAGCTTCAGCAGCAGTTGGGTGTTCAGGGCGGCTCGACAAGCAGAGCAGCGAGCGCTGGCCAGGCCTCCGCTGGAACAGGCTCAGACTTCTTGCAGATAGGTCTTGGAGGTGGTGTAATAGGCAGCTTCGCTCTTCACCTTCTTGGCCTGCAGGGCAGTACAAGATAGGTCAGTGGGACCAAGGTGAGGCAACGCAGGAAAGAGGAGTTCATGCCAGTGCAGGCAAACCGGCAGCAGCAGGCGTGGTCAGACGGCAGCGGCGGCAGCAGCAGCAGCAGCAGGCAGGCCGGGAAGCAGTTCCAAAGCATGCGGTTCTACATCACACCCTACCCGTCCGCACCTGCCGCTGTTCAAACTGGGCGCGGTTGGCCACGATGCGCTCGATCAGCTTGGCTGAGGTCATGGTGTCGGGCGAGTCCAGCACCCTACAGGCAAGTGGAACAAATGTGCATTCAACCAAGAGCCCAGCACAGCAAGTCGGCCAAACATGCCGCTCACTTGAAGATGCCCGTGGCCTTTGACACTTCANGGGCGCATCAGCCAGCATGCCAGTGCAACGACCAGCAGTGCAGAGCACAGTGAGCCATCCCACACAGCGCTCACTTGAAGATGCCCTTGTCCTTCGGCACGCCGTACCGCTGCGCCTCGCTCTCCTGGCCCCGAGACGTCTCATGCACCGTGCCCGTCACCTGCACAAGACGGGGCAGGGAGGCGGGCAACACGAATTAGGGAAAGTAGAGGGACGACAACTTCCCAGGAGACAGCATGCTAATGCGGCGGCAGCAGATGGCATCCTTGCATGGATTGACCATGCACACTGGCTGGCTCACAGGGCAGCTTCCTAGTGACAAAGCCCAGCAGCTTGCTGAACAGCCGCACGCACCACGAGCGAGATGTTGAAGGTGGTCAGCAGGTCCTCAGTGATGACCATGGGCGCGCCTGCGGGGGCGGCAGGGCAGCAAACCTAGCTGGGTCAAGTCCTGCTGCTGCCGCAGGGCGCAAGGCGAAGGGAGCACAGCACAGCCGGGGGCTAATAATTGCAACCCAGCCCACGCCAGCCATTGGTGCCACGCACCGATGACCACTTCGTCCACGTAGCGGCAGCTCAGCACGCTCAGCGCGCGCTCATGCAGGCCCATGATGGGCAGGTGCGGGCCCCGCCGCTCCGTCACATCCTCGTCCGTGTGGATGCCCACCAGCAGAAAGTCGCCCGCCTGCTTCGCCCTCTGCGAAAGGAGAAAAAACGCAGCACAGCAGGGAGGTGTTAATGCTTTGTTGGCGTGGCCACCGGCAGATCGTCCCCTGCCTGCTTCGCCCTTCGCGGCACAGCGGGAAGGAACGAGAGGCAGCCAAGTTTGCAAACAGGCCGGCACCGCCGCAGGCGCCGAGGTGCTCTGAGCCCAGCGCCAACGGGTGCACGCATTCCTGCTGCAGCATGCTGGAGTCGAGGTGGAACTGCGCCTCCCGGCGACAGTATGGCTTTCTTCTTGCCTTCAAAATCTCCACATGCCCCACGTGGAACAGGTCGAACGCGCCGTCAATGTACACGATGCGCGCCCCCGCCGGTGCGCTCTTGCCGCTGCTGAACTGCAGCAGTACATGTGCAGAAGGGTGCAAGGACGTGAGTGAGCAGGTGATGCCGGTGAAGATCAAGTGCGGAGGCTTGCAAGCGGCATGCACAGGTTACGACGCCGGGAAGCAATTGCCCAGGGTGAGCACACAGCAGGCAGCCGCATCTATGGATCAAGCATGCAGGTCAGGCAGATGACCGCACACAAACAGGCAGCCAGGTGCGAGCCGCCTGCACATTGCAGCGCGCAGCCGGCCGCGCCACAAACGCCAAAATTAAAGCCTTAACCAGACCCCTTGCCTGCACGATGCGGCGGGAGGTGGGCATGAAGCGTGACACGGTGGTGTGCCGCGACGTGGCGGGCGTGCCCGGCTCCGTGTCGCTGTCTGCAGCAGGGTTTGAGGGCGGGGGGTGGGCGGTTGGTATGCTGGCCAGCGCGCTGCAGCGCGGGAGTGGCGTGCCCGGCTCTGTGTCGNCTGTCTGCAGCAGCAATGGAGGGCGGGGCGGGCAGTGGTGGATGCAGGCAAATGCGCTGCCGAGCGGTGGCGTGCTCGGCTTCGTGTCGCTGTCTGCACCAGCANTTTTAGGGTGGGGCAGGTGCGTGTTGCGGTGCAGCTGCAAGCGGGGCGACATGCTCTGCGCCGCATGTCTGTGGAGTGCCGAGCATCCGCAGCATGCCCAGCGTGCAAATCGTGCCCAGCCTGCACCTGTGTCGCCGTTGCCCAGGCTGAACTCCAGCGTGAGCCGCTCCTTGTCTTCCGCCGAGAAGCGAGCATTGTCGCGGCTGCACAGGCAGGGCGAGGGTGCTGGGTTTGTGTGCGCTCATGTGCAGCGGGTTTGAAAGGTCGGCCGACACAGCACACGGGAAAGCAGGCACGTCAGCTCAGGCCCACTGCAGGTGAGCGGCCCTGCAACAGAGCCTGGCAGGGCGTGCAACAGCCCAGTGCCGTGTGCACTGCAGGTGTGGCATCGCACCTGCACATGAGCATGCGGCCCACGATGTCAGTTGTGCTCACGCCCTCTGTCCGCTTGATCTGCAGCGCGCAGTGATGGACAGCAGCAGTGAAATCGAGCCACTGTTTGTAAGCATGCCGGCCGATGAGCACATGCAGGCCCCCTGCCATCGATGGCAACAGCCTTGCATAGCATAGCAAATCTGCAGGTGCACAGGCAGCAGCGTCACACAGCAGCTACCACACCCACCCACCATCTTGAACCGCCCCAGCTTCTTAGCGTGCGCGTATGCGTCCGTGCCGTCGGGCAGCAGGCAGGGATCGTCGCCATGCAGCACGTAGTCAATCCTGCGGCGCAAACAAATGCACCAGTTTGCTTGATTTGCAGCTGTCCAAGAGGCATGAACACATATGCAGGAGGCAGGCGATATGGCTGTGCAGCATGTGGTATGAGGCGGGCAGCACGCGGGGCTGAACTTGTGCAAACACAGGCCAAACCCGGCAGGCAGCTGCGGCAGCAAGCAGCCCTGCAGCTTGGCATGCGCAACCAACTGCGCACCTGTGCTTGGTGAACAGCTCGTGCAGGAACTCGGGTGTGAGGTCATACGGCACGTCTGCAGGGAGCACAGTGGCACAACTGTGAGAACCAACTCAGCTAGCACAAGACAGGTAGTATGCGGCATCGTACGGCACGTCTGCACAGGGTGTATGGTGCCGGTTGCAGGGGTGGACATGCGCAGCAGTAGCAGCAGTGCAGCAGCAGCAGCAGCAGCAGCNGNNTCGCCGCTGCTTGCTGTTGCTCACCCGTCAGCACCTCGTCCACCCACTTCACGCTCTCCACCAGCTTGAGCCGCTCCGCGTCGTTCAGGATGGGCGGCCCCTTGCAGCGCAGAATCTCGCTGTCAGGCACCAGCCCCACCTGCGCAGATTTCATGCAGGAGAGCAGGTACACAATGTGGCACTTTCCATGGCCTTGCCATGTGCCAATGCACTGCACAAAAAGACCAACGCAGCGGCAGCAGCAGCAGCAGCAGCAGCAGTTCCAGCAGCAGTGGTGGTAGCAGCCAACTGAGCCCAACC
>JADXDR010000124.1:45528-91924 GCA_025026875.1 Chlorella ohadii
CAGTGCCTTGGCCTGCCGCAGCGCATTGGCGTGGCCGTAGTGCATCAGATCAAAGCAGCCTGCAGGCACATGGGCAATAGCGCAACATTGGCAACGGGCAGCCAGCAGCAGCAGCAGCAGCAGCAGCGGAAATGCAAATGCCGCGGTAGGCGGGGGCGAACAGTGCAGTATGATTTAATCAGTCAAAGCAGCCTGCAGTCGGTTGGACGCCCAGAGCTGCGGTACATTTCAAGCAAAGCAACCAGCAGCAAAGGCGGCGGCAGGTGCAGAAGCAGGGTGCATGCGCAGTTCAATCAGGCTTGAAACATGCATGTGCAATCTCTTTCACACAACCATAGCCCAGCTNGCTTGCAGTAGCCGCAACACCGGCCCACCGTCGAGGTACACGCGCACTGGGCGGCGCGAGCGCCGCCGCTTGGCATGCCGCGCCAGCGCATTGGCCATCCACCCTGTCATCGTGCCTGGCCGGTACTGGTACTGCAGCGTGATGGCAGAGGGGATTTGGCAGTGATGGGAGCCAGGTTGCGCAGCAATACGAGCAGTGGGCTGGCGGATGCAGGCAAGCGGGGAGGCACAGTGGGGTTGGCGGCGGCAGCGGCGGCGGCAGCGGCGGCAGCGCACCCGACCTGGCCCCGATTTGTGGGGCCTCCCCGCCCCTCCCCAGTCCCACCTTGGGCGGCACATAGGCGTAATAGAACTCCCGGGTGAAGTGCCACACCACGGCGCCCGCCACGGCCGCCCCCGCGATGGTCAACGCCAGCGTCTTGGTGCTGGGTGCGTGCACGGGCTGAAACATGGCCGGAAGGGCCGGCCCACGCCCACTGGTGGACGGGGCCGAATCACTTCGGCTGCTCATCGCTCCAGGGGCCTTGCAAGCGGTGCTCACTGCCTCTGAAGCCGCTGCAGAAACGCTGAGCACAACCGGAAGGGCACCAGGCCCTGGCTGCCTCAAGACTCGAAAACGGGTGGCGGCTGGTGCAGACTAGGTCGATGGCCGCCCCCAGATCAGTTTAGGCGTCGCAAAGCACGAACGAGGGGGCCGCCAGGCAGCCACAATTCTCGCCCACAGGCAGATGGGCGCCCCATGCCGCACAAGTTGCGGCCTTGACACGTTTGCTGCATTGAAACYCCGTGATCGAGTGATGCAGATTTGATCCAGAGCACCTGCAAGGGTCACAACCTCTTTGCCACCAAAAGCCCCGCTAGCTTGCTCTCTCCTTTTCCTCGTGGCCCATCTGGGTGCACACACGACATTCCAGGCGCCTGCTGATCGCTGTTGAGCAGGGCAGGAGTCTATCTGCGCAGCACCGTTCACCACCCGCCGCCGCCGTCGCTGCCGCTGCTGCCATCTATTAGCAGCAAGCCCTACAACTGGCTGCATCTCGCATCGGGCGCCATGATTGTCGCAGCAGCCGTCATCGCACCAAACGTGAGCTGCTTGAAGGCTTACCTGCCGTGCAGCAGTTACGGCTGGCTTGCTGCGCCTGCCTGCCTGGCCCACCGTGCTATGCTGTGGCAGTCGATTTGGGCTTGCTTCCTTGCGTTCTCCTCTGCCGGTGCAGAACTCGCCGCTGTACCTCTCCACGTTTGGCGGGGACGACGAGTCAGCGCGGCTGTCCACCATGGTGCACTGCTCGCTGGACGCGGTTGAGGAGAAGGGTGCGCCCGTTAGTGTGATGTACAGCGTGCATCTTCTTTGAAAGGGCATTATGTGATGGCTCCTGCGATTACCACAGCATCGCGCAGTGCTCCCTACCTTGCACAAACACCATCGCACAATGCCCCCTGCTGCAGTGGCGGCGGGGCTTCGGGGTACCGCACCAGGGGACGTGCCTGATGCCTATCTGGGACTGTTGTCATCAGAGGATGAGCTCAAGGTGTTCGGCTACGTCACCAACACACGGTGCGTAGGCAGTGCATGGGCGAAAGCACTCTGCTGAGTACTGCCGCACTGCACGCTTGTGTTGGTTGAGAATGAACGCTGCACGTGTGCGGTCGCATCGATCAACCTGCCTGAAATTGCTGCCTGCATGTGCAGGGTCAAGCTGGTTGCTGTGGTGGACGACCCGATCGTGAAGGACGATGAAATGCGTGCGGTGCGTGCTGAGCCTGCTGCGCCATGCTCTGCACTGCACCAGGCTGCTGCGTACCCACACCCTGCCGCAGCACAACTGATTCTGATGTATGCCACGACCATCACACTCTCCGCCACCCTGAAAAGCAGATCTTCCGGCGCATGCACGCGGCATTTGTTGACGCGGCGTCCAATCCATTCTACCAGCAAGGCGCGCCGCTTGCCTCGCCGCGCTTTGACGCCAGCATACGCACCATCGCCACCTCACTGGGGGCTAGCTGAGCGATTTGCTCACACTGCATTTCACTGTCAATCAATGCCGTTTCTCAACACTGCCACTCTTTTGCTGCCGTCTTTCCCCCACCACCATGCTTGCCGCTCTTTGTTCCTGGCACACAGCACTACCAAAAGTCTCTACCCTCCAGCTTACATTGCAGTGCCGGTGGCCGCAGAACAAGACAGCTGTAAATAGCAAACGAAACGGGAAAATGCCCGCAAAACTGGTGCAGGCGCCGGGACACAGCACATGGGGCAGCGGGCGGCAGGGCAGGTAAAATGGGGGCGACGGCAGTCTCACGTGTTGGGTGCGCTACGGCATAAAATGCGGCAGAGGGGATTTCTCAGGATGGGGCAAGGGGTGCGGCCCAAGGGAGCGGCCGCATTGCATTGGGGGCGGGAAGGGTGGACAGCAGCGCGAATAGCTCAGGGCAAAGAACAGCAAAGAGGAGGGAAGAGGGCCGCGGCCGACCCTGCCGTCTGCACAGGCAAGTTTTTGCTGGCTGTGCAGGCGGCGGGGGAGGGCTGCAGCGGGTGGTTGGTGGTACAGGTAGGGTGCGAGGAGTTCCGCTGTGGGTTGCTGTTGCCGTAATACGATTTGGAAGGACGGCCTCAATGGAGGCGGTAGAATGGGGGCGGTCAGCGCCTCACCGGGTCGGCTGCTGGGCCCACGTGCGGCGCAGTGCAGGGGCCCAGCCAGGCCCTCTGGCGCCGGGTGCCGCAAATCGCCAGCTGTGGCGTGGCGCAGTGCCACGCCATGCTGTGCCGTGCTGCGTGGTGCTGGCTGCCAGCCAGCTTGCCAGCTCAGCAGCGCTCAGTTCTTGCGGGAGCGGATGTACTCGGCCAGGGCGTAGAGCGGGGCGGCCTTGGCGGGGTCGTACGTGGCCAGCATCGACTTGGCCTCCTCAATCAGCTCGTCCGCAATCTGTGCAGAGGGTGACGGTAGGGCATGGCGGCGTTAGAGGAGCGATGCAGCAACGATGATTGGCAGGGTGCCAGCATGCTCCAGGGGGGCAGGTGGTCTTGCCCGACCCAAATTCCAGTGCCTACCTTGCCAGCTTGCAGACACAGTCAACAGCAGCCAAGCCCTGAGGCAGCACGGAGCGCACCTTACCCAAGCACTCCCGGCCCACACCGCCCATACAGCAACCAAGCTCAAAGCAGTTGTTGAAACCATGACCGCACCTCGCGGGAGCGCTCCAGGCCGACGAGCGAGGGGTAGGTGGTCTTGGCGGAGGCCAGGTCCTTGCCCGCAGTCTTGCCCAGCTCCTCGGTGGTGGCGGTGATGTCCAGGATGTCGTCCACCACCTGCAGCAAACAATGGCACCAAAGGAGGTGAACAAACGAGCTCGTTCAGCACGCTATGTGTGAACAGGGCAAGCGGCCACAACCTGCCCCACCTCGTGTGTTGCGTACAGCACACCAGCTGGACGATTCAGCTGATCAGCTGCGTCGCTCAGCTCATGGGCTAGATTACCAGCTGTGCAGCTCAAAGCGCAACCGGCTGCGCACCTGGAAGGCGAGGCCGATGGAGCGGCTGTACTTGCGCAGGCGGTCAATGTCCACCTGCAGTAATGACAGCAGCGCAAAGGTTGGGCACATGTGATCATGAAGAGAGGTCGGCGCACTGAATCGACCCGTGACCACAGTGCATGCCAGCAAGCAGACCGGCCTGGCTGCCGCCACCCATTGCACTGCCGAATTAGCCTACTCTGATCACACTTCAAATAGTTATGTGGCGCACCTGGCTGGCGCCGCCCAGGATGGCTCCGCTGACCACTGCCGCCTCCAGCAGCGCCGCGGTCTTGTGCTCGTGGATGTACTGGGGGTGGGAGCGGGAGGGGGAGAGGGAGTAGGCAGGGTGAGGGCATGACACCTGGCAGTGCGCGCATTGTGTGAGCTCGGCTGCGCCTGCTCTGCTCCACATCTCTCCACAGCACTGGCCCATGGCGACACATGCTTGCATGCACAGAGCAGCTCAACCATGTGCTCACCTGCAGCGCCTCAATGCCCAACCAGGTGCCGTGCACCACAAACACCTTGACGTGCCCCCCTGACCATTGCCCCTCGCCCTCACCTGCAGCGTCTCGATGCCCACAGAGGTGCCCGCCCCCTCGCTCTTGATGTCCACCACCTGGCCAGCCACCAGGCCCTCGCTGCCCACAGCCTTGCCGACCTGCGGGACAGAAGTGAGCGTCAAGCACACGGCAGCATGTGAGTGTGGACTGCTGCATTCCTCAGCCGGCAGCCTCAATCACACTCCAGCATCCCCTGGTGCTCGCTTGCCTCCGCGATGACTTGCGGCACGCTCCCAACAGCAGCTTGCAAGCAACAGCAAAGCCAGAAAGTCATGGTGGTTGCTCACCTCGACAATGACCTGCAGCACGCGGGCGGGGTCCACCCCCTTGGTCTCCCGCGCAATGTACTCAAAGCTGAGCGACAGCAGCGCGTCGCCCGCAAGGATCGCAATCTCCTCGCCGTACACCTTGTGGCAGGTGGGCTTGCCGCGGCTGGCGGGAGGGGCGGGGTGGGAGGGGCGGGGGATGAGCTTGCAGGCCGGTAGTGGGCAACATGCTTGGAGCCGCAACACCGCCGTGCAGTTGCTGCTACAGGGGTCTGTGCATACCATCTAAGCGGCACACGGCGGCCTGCACCATGCACATCAACCGTGATTCACTTGCAGCCAAAGAAAGGCTCACCGGAAGTCATCGTTGTCCATGGAGGGCAGGTCGTCGTGGATGAGCGACATGGTGTGGATCATCTCCAGGCTGCACGCGGTAGGCATGGCCTGCACAGGAAGCAGGGGAGCAGACGCAGCAAAGCAGTGCGCTCAGCATGGTGTTGCGCATTACAGCAATGCCTGGGCAAACATGCTCGGCAGCCGTCGTTGCATGGAGCATCGCTCCCAGTACCATTGCAGCATGCTTGCAAGGCAATGCACAGACAAGACCAGCACCCATGTTGCTGGTTGCTATTTGGCTGCTATTCCCAAGTCCGCACCTGCTCGATGGTGCCGCCCACCAGCTCGCAGGCCGCCAGGCACAGCGCTGGCCGCACGCGCTTGCCGCCTGCATGGTGCGGTTGCAGAGCGGCAAGCGTTGGTTGCATCACCAGGATTGCGGTGGGAAGTGAGAAGCACAGCCAGCACCTGCTTGCCACCTGCACAGTGCACAGCAGCACAAGCCATGGGCATGGCAGTTGCAGATCTGCGCCCAATGCCGCGCTGTCTGCCGCACTGCCTGGCCAGCACCCACCCGCTAGGAGGGAGTACCGCATGGCCTCGTTGATGATCTCGGGGTACTGCAGCGGCACGCTGCGGTCCAGCGCGGCGTCGATGACCTGCGCACGCTCCGCCATGTACATCTTGAAGTCAAAGGTGGGCTTCTTGGTCACAGCCGCCGCATCGCGCACAGACACCTCGGCAACGCACGCCGGCCGCTGCAGACGGGCGACGGGGAGAGGCGGGTGCAGGACCAAGCGTCAGGAAGCAGGGAGAGAGTTTCATGAGCAGCAGGCAAGGCAAGCAGCACTGGTGCCTGCAAGAGCAGCCGCAGCAGCAGGCAGCGGCCGGCGCTCCGCCGGCGCCGCCCGCTCAGTCGCCGCCCAACTGCAGCCCACCTGCTGCACCCGCGAGCTGCTGCATGGCCGCCTGCTGCTGCGCCTGCTGCTGGGGATGGCCCTGCGAGCGGGCAGGGCACGCAGGGAGGTGGGTGGGAGGGCAGTGGCAGCAGGGCGCGCAGACTGCCCATGCGAGCCGCATGGCCCCTGCTGCCCGATCCCACTGCCTTGCACTCTCACCTGCTGGGCGCGACCACCACTTTGCTGCTCGCGAGCGCCGCCATGGCCTGTATCAGCGCCTCTCGCTCTTCCTAGGGGGCTGCGCGCTGCCGGGCCGCTTGTCGGGCCTCCTGCCACTGCAACAGTCGCGCGTGAACGCCACGACGAGCTGGGGCTGGGCTGCACAAGAGTGCCTTGCTCGCTGCTGTGCTCGCTGCTCGTCCTCCGCGCTCCTGTCGAGTCGGCTGGGTGTCCAGATAGCGTCGGTGCGTTTGCGGTGTGTGCAGGAGCGCTCTCGCTGCCGGCCTATCCCTTGCCCACGCAGCACTGCATGCGGATTTGTCCAGTTGCAGGTTGCAAGCTAGCGGCCCAACAACTGTTGTCACATGTTGCGATCGCTGCAAAAGTTCATCCAGGCACGGCGATGCCCTGTCTGACGCAGGTTGCCCGCCCGCCGCCACCGCCGCCTTGCGCCTTGCAGGTGCCTGGCTGGCTTGCCGCAGCACTGGTAGGTTTCAAGGTGCAGCACTGCTGGTGATGTTTAATGCAGCCGGTCTGTTGCTCAAGATTCTATCTTTACAGGTGAACAGGCACATGCATGTGTGCGCAGCTGCAGCACAGCATAGCAGGAAGGCAGGCATGAATAGCAGGGCTGGGGGAGCAGGTTCATGAAGCCCTGGTGGGCAGTCAAGTGAGGCAGAGGGTGAGGATGCGGTGAGTCAGGGGCGGCGGCAGGTAGACGCGCCGGGTACGCTGGGCATGCGCCAGGGCCAGCGCGCCTGCGCGCAGCCGCTGCACGTCCGCAGGCGGCAGGTGGCGCACCAGCTGGCGAGCCTGCTCAAATGATATGGCCAGCGCCTGCGGCAGCAGCGGCCCCAGGCCTGGGCAAGGAACCGGCACCAGCTGCCACTCGCCGGGGAGCAGCGGCAAGCGTTCAGCGACGACCACGGAAAATAGAGCTTGCACATAACGTGGCGCATGCACATTTCCCGCAACAGATGCCAGGCACTCCAGCACGGCGTGCGAGCTGCCGCAGCCTAGCAGGCACAGTGCGGCAATGTGATGCCCGTAGAGTAGAGCGGCGCGCAGAGGCGCCAGGTTTCCCGCAGTGGCGGCTTCAGGCGCCAGCTGCAGCAGCAGGCGCAGCACAGCCACATGGCCATTGCGAGCAGCCAGGCTGAACAATGTTTCGCCGTCCTCTGCGACGGCAGTCACGCAGTCAGGAGCGGCGCTGAGCAGCTGCTGCAGCGCAGCCACATGGCCATGATGAGCAGCCATGTGGCAGGGCAGCCAGCCGCCCTCATCAGCTAGCCGTGGCAGCAAGGGACCGACTGCCAGCAGCGCCTGTACGGCAGCGGTGTCATCATGACGAGCAGCGTAGTGCAAGGGTGTCCAGCCTCCGTTGTCCGTCTNGCNAAGCAGGGCGACAGATAAACCAGAGTGGGGCAGCAGCAACAGGGGATGCACGTGCTGCCACACGTAGCGCAGGCCCGGCAGCAGGCGCTGCAGCAGGCGCACCAGGCCGTTCATGGTTCTGACCGAGGCTACGATGCAACCAGCGCAGGCAGGCAGGAAGGGCGTGCACCTGGGGCGGGCATAAGTGCACGGGCACGCGAGCAGACGTGTAGACACCCTGGGCAAACCCAGCGGAACTCACCAGCGATGCAGCGGCTGGCACGGAAGCCAGTATGGCCTGCACAGCCTCCAGCTGCCCGTCATGGATGGCGGCATTCAGCGGCAGCCTGCCCTCATCGTCTTCCTCGGAAATCGTGTCAGGAGCGGCGGCCAGGATGGCAGGGATGCAGTCTGCACGCCCCAGCTTGAGGGCGATGTGTATGAGGAGCTGCGAGCAGTGGGCAGGCAGCGTGTGGGCAGCAGCTGCATCAAGTATCACGGCGGTTGCCTGGGTGTCTGGTTGCAGCAACTCGGCAAGCAAGCACTGAAGGACGTCCGGGCATAACAGGCATCCCTGCCGTGGGACAGCCGCACTGTCACCTGTCCATCACCGTCCCATGTCGAAGCAGCGGCAGGGGCGGCTTGCAGCAGCGCCACCAGGGCCGCCACATTCCGGGAGGCAATAGCGCAGTATGCTGGCAATCGCTGATAGCCGTCCATAGCCAGCGCAGCTGTGGGTGCAGTACTGGCCAGCAGCAGCTGCAGGGTGCTGATGTCGCCGTGTGCAGCAGCCAGGTGCAGCGGTGTGGATTCAGGCGGGGCATCCCATGGGCCTGCTTCACCTGTCACTGCTGTGGCGGTCTGAGGAGCGGCTGCCAGCAACAGCTGCACAAGCGCTGCATGGCCTGCATTGGCTGCGGCATGGATCGGCAGGAAAATGGCGTCGTCGTAGCTGCAGGCTGTGGCAGCCTGGGGTGCCGCTTCCAGCATCAGCCGCACGATGGCTGTGCAGCCATTAGCAGACGCCTCGCACAACGGTGTGAGCTCGAATCCCTCACGGCTAGGGACAGACGCAAGCCCAGGCGCCGCCTGCAACAGCAGCTGGACAGCTGCCTCACACTGGCACTGCACCGCAGTGTGCAACGGCGTGCTGCCACCGCTCGGAGCCGTTTCCAGGTCACTGGCGGGGATCAGCAGCTGAACCAGGTCCAGCCGCCCCGCCCGAATGGCCAGCTGCGGCAAGGTGGGAGGAGCGGGAGGCGGTGATGTGTTGTGACTAATGTGACCAATATTGGTCGCATTGCAAGCTTAAGCATATGGCACTGAATGCATCTCCTCAACCAGGGTGGCACAAGGGCTTTGGAACAAGCTCAGCATGCAGGGGCCAGCATGGGGCGGCGGCCGCACCTGCAGCGGGGTCTGCAAATCATCGCCACCCCGCTTCCGCGCAGCAGAGGGGTCTGCTTCTAGGATGGTGCACACATCCGCCTCGCTGCAGCCGTGGCTGACTGCCCAGTGCAGCGCTGTTGAGCTCCCCTCGCTACTGCAGCTGGTATCCTGAATGGTGCCCGCCCCCGGCCCTGCCAGCAGCGCCTGCACGGTCGCCAGGTGGCGGCCAGCGGCGGCAAAGTGCAACGCCGAGCGGCCCTCGGTGCAGCACACAGTAATGGTCTCAGGGGCAGCGGCCAGCAGCATCGCCACAATATCAGTGTGTCCCTCTGCTGCAGCGGTACTGAGCGGGGCGCGGCCTGCCTTGTCTTGAACCAGCGCTGATTCGCAGCCGTATGGTGAATGCAGCAGCGCCTCTACCACCGCTGCGTGACCGGCAGTGGCAGCTGCATGGATGGGCAGCCTGCAGCAATGGGCCGTTGGGCGGAGCACGGCTATGGGGCAGCTGCATGAGAACCGTACATGCGGAGCAGTCAGATGGGGCTAGCGGGCAGACGCAGCTTAGGTGGCGGGCGACATTCGCCAGTGCCATACTGCCGCTCCGGTTGCTTGGCAACAGCCCAAGCGCAGAACTGCGGCTCACCTGCCGCTGTCATCGGCTGCCAAGGCAGCTCCAGGCGCTGCATCCAGCAGCTGCAGCACTACAGCAGCATGGCCCTCGGCCGCCGCACCGTGCACCGGCAGCGCGCCGGCGCCATCGGTAGCGGCAACCGCATCAGGGCTGGCTTCCAGCAGCAGCGCTACTGTGTCAGCACAGCCTGCTGCAGCGGCCAGGTGGAGGGGGCACCGCCCCTCATCATCCTCCGCCTCAGCTGCCTGCGGTGCTGCCACGAGCAGCATGCTGACGGCCTGGCACTGGGCAGCCGCTGCAGCAAGGTGCAGAGGCGTGCTGCCAAAGCTGTCGCCTGTACCAGCTGCCGCTGGAAAGGCCGCCACAAGCTCCGGCAGCAGCTCATGCACGCCACTCTCGGCTGCGGCATGCAGCGGGAATTGCCCGCTGCCATCAGGCATGCTGCAGGCGGCTGGAGCAGCCCGGACCAGCAGCTGTGCAGCTTGCACCTGAGCAGCGGACAGCGCGGCGTGAAGCGGCAGCGCGCCGTCTGCCGCCTGCACCAGAGCAGTGCCAGGGTCGGCCTGCAGCAGGCTCTTCAACACCTGCAGTTTGCCAGAGGCAGCTGCCAGGTGCAGCGGGAGCCTGCCCAAGTCGGCAGGCTGCTGCGCCACCTCTGGTGCCAGACAGAGCAGCAGCTGCACGGTGTTCTGCATGCCTGGCATGCCGCTGGCCGCTGCCGCCGCGTGGTGCAGTGCGGCCCTGCCGTGCTGGTCAGCCACCTGCAAGTTGGCTGCTCCTGCCGGTAGCAGCAGCAGCAGCAGCTGGATGGTGCACGCATGGCCCAGCGCAGCAGCAGCGTGCAGCATCCGGACGCCGCTCGACAGGGAGGCTGAGCAGGAGGGGAGGTGCACACTGGGCGCAGAGTTAGCCGGAGCAGAGAGTCGAGGCATCACTTCAAACTGTGCGCATCGCCTGGCAGCACCTGAAACAGAGGGGTCAAAGACTACCAAGCAGCCACATGCAGATGCCGACCACACCTGGCTGCTGCTGCTTCTGCGCCTGCTGTGCGTGCTGCTGCTGCTGCTGCTGCTGCTGCTGCTGCTGCTGCTGCTGCTGCTGCTGCTGCTGCTGCTGCTGCTGCTGCGCATGCTCTTGCACTTGCTGCTGCTGCTGCGGCTGCTGCTGCTGCGCTTCTTGGTGCTGCATGGGCTGCTGTACAGGCTGCTCCGCCGGCTGCTGCTGCTGCGCAGGCTGCTGTGCCTGCCGCTGCGGCCGCGGCTCCGGGGCAGGGGCATCTGCCGGCAGCTCCAGCCCAGGGGCGCAAGGCAGGTGCTGTGGGTGGCAGCCAGCCAGCGAAGCGCAGGCCCGCAGCTCCTTCACTCGGCTTTTGAAGGCCNTGGGAAATAGCTTGCCGCCATCGGCAACGCTGAGCGTCAGACGCAGACTGCACACAGGCGGGGAGAGTGGCCAAATGCGTGTTCAGGTCACATGCTGACTTCCTCAGCTTGTGGCACCGAAGCCAGCTCTCAGCTCGCCGTCCCACAACGCTCCAGGCAGCCAAAGCAGCGCTCAGGCCCTTGTGCTGATGCAAACCCCGCGACCGCGCCTCACCCAGGCAGGGCCGCAGCCATTTGCGCTAACGGGCCCTCAGAGGTGTGTAGCCGCAGCTTGCTCAGCGTGGCCTGCACATCAAATGCCTCTTTCACTGCAGTGGGACATAGCAGGTGGCGGCCATGTGTCAGGCAACGGTTGCATGTGGCGCGGCAGCCGCCATGGAGACCTGATGGAGGGGGCAAGTCGGGCAGCGGCGGCTTGCATGTGAAGGCTAGGGGAATTCCAGAAAGGTGCATGCACCGCAAGTGGCGTTGGGGCGCACGGGCACAGCGAGCAAGAGGTGAGCAGCACTGGCGGCACATTCCTGGCCTGCAGCGGACCAGCTAGCACCCAACTGCTGTGGCACCCCAGGCTCACCTGCCAGCGCATCACACACCAGGTGTGCCAGCTCCTCAGAAGGCAGGCCCTTGAGGTGGAAAGTACGGCCGCGATGGTTGTAGGCCAGCTGCGTGCGACATGGAGCAGCAGGCAACAGCAGATCGATGCGCGGCAGTGTGGTGGGTGCGGCGCCCAGGCACAGCGTCTAAAGGCGCAGGCGGCTCAGGCCGGGCGGGCGAGAGGCGGCGATTGCATGGCTATACAGCCTCACATCGAACTGGCCATCTGGTGTGCTGTCTATGATGCTGCATGGCATGATGTCTGCTTTCCCAAGCCTGCGCGTAGAGCAGCGTGGATGGCGGCGTGGGCGTGCGTCAGTGGGCAGGCGACCCTGAGGCGGCGGCGGGAAGGGCGGCGGCGGCAACCGCCAAGCAGCGGCTGGAGGCCAGGGCGGCGTCCTCAGGGATGGCGGATCATCCTCCCATGGCCGTAGGAGTGACTGGGCGCCCCGCAAACCGCCTGAACTTCGAACGCGCTGAAAGACGACTGATCAGCACACCTGGGCCGTTCCACACAATTATAGAAGGTTGTATGAGCCGTCGATCAGGCCGTGGCAGCTTTCCGTGCTCTGGGAGACCCTCCCATGCGCCGCTGTGGAGGCGCGGCACCGCCGAGGCGAGCGGCATGTGGTGCAGGTCCTGCCCGACATCAGACGCCTGCCAGCCCAGCAATCAAGGCAAAATCCATATGAACTTTATTGGTTGCTCATGCCAGCACCAGGGCTTCCTCTTTATTCTGACAATAAGCACGCCGGCACAGGCATGAGCATTGAGCAGAGGCAGGGAGGCAAGCAGGCGCAGGTGGCAGACTGGCATGCCACAAGTGATGCCTCTATCAACCCAGTCTGGCCTGTTGAGTGAGTTTGAAATGGAAGGCAAGCAGCCACTTTCGGGCAGCACTGATGAGTCGCTATGTATTTACAGCGATCAGAGGGTGACAATCAGGGGTTGGGTCAATCAATAAACTCATCATGAGGGATGGATCGGAGGCAATGCAACGCACCATGGAGTGGAAAGGGCGAGGCTGCAGCACTGGCTCGCGCCAGCGCCAGCAGCCCAGTGCTTTGTCGAACATGCTTGTGGGACAAGCGCTTGAGGCCTGAAGGCAGCACTATAGAATCTGTGCACCGAATGCTGCGCTGGTTGCGCAATCAGGTAAGGACAATGCCATTCACTGCCCGCGCACCCACCAGCCTTTCGGTGCCGCTGGCCCGCATGGCTGCTCGTCCTGTGCGCCCGCCGTGCAGCGGTGCCTACGCTGCCCTTGCTGTGCAAACAGCAGGGCGCAGCAGCAGTGCACTGATGCTGCTTCAAGCCGGCACCAGGGGCAGCCCAGCTGCCTGGCACAGCTCCTCCAAATCCAGCATCTCTCGCTTCACCACCTTGACCTGTGTGTGCACCAATCAGGCAGGGCAGCAAGCGGGCATAAATTTAAACAGATAAGTCAAGCCACAAGGCTCAAGGGCTCAACCAGGACAGAGGGAGGAGGCGGGCATGAGCATCGATTGATTCAGCCGCGTTCGATCACCTGCAGGGCCGGCCGCTGCTGTGCCAATCCCATGAGCGCCTCTGCGAGCCTGCGCCACACAGGGGAGCAGTGGGTGTGCAGCAGGTGCGTTAGATGCTGGCCAAATGGGCTCTCAGCTTGCGATAGGGCGTCCGCAAGCCACCCCATTGGACGAACAGCTGCTGCATGTAATGCCTCGCCGGGCAACCTGAGCAGCCAGCTGACTTGCAAGCAGTGCGCACCGGTGCGAGCAGGCGAAGCAGGGCACGGTCAGGCGCCGGAGGCCCGCCATGTCGGCCAGCCCTTTCACAGCGTCCCTGCAGGGTGCAAGCAATGGGGTCAGAGAGTGACTGCAACCGCACGACAGCAGGCAGGAGGGCTGCCTCAGATGTAGCGCATATGATAGCAGTCAGAGTACAACAGGTAACTCACTCCAGGGCGGCCACGCTGTTCATGTTGGTGACCACGACGTGGCGCAGCCTGCAGCGGCACGATCACATGTCCACTGTCAACACTTCAAGCTGAGGAGCAGCGAAGGCTGGACGTGCAGCAGCCGCCGGCGGCTGCCCACTCCTCCAAACACACCCAGCAGAAACTGGCTGCCACTCGCCTGGAGAGGTAGCTTTCCTCCAGATCAAACACCCAGAGGCCGCCCACAGTGGCAGAGTCGGCTTGCAGGGTGTGCAGGGTGGACCAGAAGGGCGCCTCGCAGGCTGTGGGAGAGGGGGGAGGAGGTAAGAGGCAGGTGGCCAGGCAGGAAGGCGGAAGAGGAGAGAACCGGAGAATCCCAGCGCCCCACCACTTGTACCACCCAGCTGCAACATGCAGAGGCTCAGCGCCCAATGCAGTTGCCTGCCATCCTCACCGGAATCCAGCACAAACTCCACTCGCTCCAAGGACAGCACCTCCAGGCGTGGCAGCGCCAGGTCAGCAAAGTCCAGCTGGCGAAGGTAATAACAGGGGCCGGGAGGGGACAAATACTTGTCTCAGCTGCCCACAAACCAGCAATGGCATCCTCCGCACCGCTGGGCCTGCGCAAAGCTGTGGGTTGCCAGCCATTCGCAGTTGAATGCCAGGCACCGTGCCGCTCACCCCCCANCCCACCTGCGCCGGCTGGTTGCCGGTTGCCTCCAGGCCCAGCGCTCGCAGGCCGGTGAGGCAGGCCAACAGTGCCACATCTTCCTGCCGGAAAGCCATCACTGATAAGTCCAAGTAGGACAGCTGGGCCAGGCCACTCAGCTGGGGCGGCAGCGCGGCCAGGCCAAAGCTGCAGGAGGGGAGGGGAGCGGGGCGGGAGGGCGGGTCAGCACATGCATGCAGGCACAGGTTAGTTGGGTTCGCATTCAGCTGATGGCACGGAGGAGCGGTGCCTGTCTCCGCCAAGCAGTAATCTTGGCAGCTCCCCACACCAGCCCCAGACTCTTACCCAGCCGCGCCGCGCCACACGAGGCGTTGCAGGCGATTGAGGCACCCAAACCCTGCCAGGTCATCACAGCTGGCGGGCGAGTTGTACGAAAGGTCCAAATCCAGCAGAGCAGTGTGGCGGGAGCTGAACAGGTGGCGCAGCTGCGGCAGCGGCTGGTGAAAGCCAGGCTCCGGGCAGCCCAGCAGCTCGACGCGCGTCAGCCCGGTTGGCAGGCGCAGCAGCGGCTGGGGCTCTGCACTGCTGCACCCGTGCTGGGGGCTGCAGCCCAGTGCGCTGCTGCTCTCTGCCGTGGTGCTGCCATTGCAGCTGGGGCTGTGGCCGCCGCCGCCCGTCCTGCCAGTGTTGCAGCTGGCCGGAGTGCCCACCCTACTTGTCAAGCTGTCATACTCCAGGCACAGCTCTTGCAGGCCGGTCAGGTGAGCCAGGCCATCGCTAAGATCGATAGCAGGCGCCTGGATGGCCAGGCGGGTGGCGGCAGACAGCGGCAGGCACAGGATATCCAGCTGGAGGGCGCCGCTGCTGCCGCTGCCGCCGCCGCTGCCGCAGAAGGCCGTGCTCAGCTGCAGGTCAACACCGGTCAACCGGCTGCCGGCAGCACCCAGCAGCATGGCCAGGGACATCATGTTCGTGGCAGCATCAGGGGCAGTGGGCGGCTGGCTCAGCTGCAAGCAAAGCTCTGCCGGAGGCAGCGGCCGCGGCATGCGAGCGGCGGCCATGTTGGCGACGGTGCCGCCGCTGCCCAGCCGCCGCTGCAGCCAGGCGCAGAAGGCCGGCAGCTGCCGCGATCGATCATGCGTGAACTTGGCCTCCACCACGCCGCTTAAGGTGTCGGGTCGGCTCAGGACTCGCCGCCATCGTTGGCACACAACCTCGGCCACGGCCCTGCAGCACAACGGCGGTGGCAGCGGCGGCGAGCGGCGGCGGCGGCGGCAGGKKGGAGGCACCAGCAGAAYCGAGCTCGGATGCAGCCACGCCGCTCTAGAGTCATGACCATTGACTGGACACGCGCCAGGACGCAATGACGCACCTCTCGCGCGCAGCCAGGTGCCCCAGAACCCTGGTCAGGAGCTCGGTGGGCAGGGCGTGMACACCCTGCCGCTTTGAGCGGATCGGCATGCTGGGAGATAGGCGCCGAAGGGTTGGCGGGCTGCAAGCCTCGCCGTCCCAAGGAACGCCGTAGATGCACGGCCGCTGCGCCGGGCGGCGGGTTGATGGCATCTGATCGTAATAGCATTTGGCTGCGGCACAACTTGCAGGGCTCTCAATGGCTTCAGATCAAGCCCAAACGACGCGGTTCAATCATTGTATTACCCGGTTTATTCGAGTGTGCCCCTGAGTACAGTAAAACTTTGGCAGAAGATGAGCGGGTTCGTGGGCAGTGCAGTCTAAAGCAGGTGGGGAGGGGGCAACCACACATGAGCACGAGGCTGCTGAGTGACGAGGCACAAGCTATGACGCGTGGTTGGGGGCGCTCCGGTCATATGCCGCTACGCCCACTGCCACGCATGTCAGCACAGCATTGCGGCAGCTGCCTGCGCTCACCGCCAACCATTTGGCCTTGCTGCGCGACAGCGGCGACTGTGCGGCGGCATTGCAATGAGCAAGCAGCAACCCCCTGATTCAAGATCTGCAATGGCGCCCAAGTACTTCAGCATGGTAGCGGTCGTTGCCATGTCGGACTCCAGGGTGCATCGGCTGCTGCAGCGGCAATCACACGACCGCCGCCACCCACTGCCTGCTGCTCGCCGCAGCATGGCCATGCATGGGCAGTCAACGTTGCGCCCTCTGACTACACAGATCACACTTTTGACATCATGCTGGCCCTGTCGCAGGCGGGCCTGGCCTGCCGCCTCGCCCTGCCGGCCGCGAGCTCAGGCCTGGGCCTGCTGGCGCTGAGCCCCGCGCTGCTGCGCACGCTCAGCACTTTCCAGGAGCCTTCCGATCAGCAGCAGCAGGCCAAGGACAAGCGCTATGTCGACAGGCTGAAAATCACGGCTCGGGGCGGCAAGGGAGGCAACGGGTGCACCAGCTTCTACCAGGGAGCATCTCGGGGTGAGCTCCGGAGACTTTTGGACCTGCATGCAGGCGCGCAGCGATGGGGTCGGTCTGCTGCCGCCGCCGCTGCCGCCGCCGCCTGCTGGCTAGCCTGCGCTGTCTCCCTGCCCATCATCCAATTGCAGGCCGGCATGCCGTTGCTGATGGCGGCAGCGGCGGGGATGGCGGCAGCGTGGTCATCCGAGCAGTCGCCAAGTGAGCAACAGCTGTGGCTTATAGTTGGTGAACGCCGCTCAAGGGCGACAGCCCGGATGTGCATTGCCCTGCGTCCCTCCTGCCTGCTGCTCCTCCCCGCTGAATGTTCCGCCTTACCCATCTAACTGACATCCATCTCCTGCTTGGGCTCTCCATGATTGCAGCATGAAGAGCCTCGCGGGCGTGCAGCAGCTGTACAAGGCAGAGCCGGGGCTGCACGGCACCAAGCAGCGGCAGCACGGGCGGGCTGGCAAGGACACAGTGCTGCTTGTGCCCGTTGGGACTGTGGTGCAGCGCATGCCGTCTCGGCCCGGCGACCCTGTGACGGCATCTAGCACCGGCGGCAGCGCTGGTGGCGGCAGCGGCAGCGGCGCCGCTCCGGCAGCAGGGGCAGGGGCCATGCAGGGTGCAGCAGCAGCAGCGGGGCAGCAACAGGCAGCTAAAGAGGAGGAGCTTCCAGAATGGCTGCTGCGCTGGCGGCGGCCCTTCACGGGTGCAGATTACACATCAGCAGATGAGGACAGTGATTTAAAAGGCACCAGCAGCAGCGCAGCGGGGCTGCCGCAGCCCCCGGGCTGGTCGGATGACGACACAGTAGGTGGTGGCGGCTTGGCTGGCGCGCGGCATGCACAGCAGGCACAGCAGGAGCAGCAGTACGAGCTGCTGGCTGACCTAACTGAGCCGGGGCAGGAGGTGGTGGTGGCGCGTGGGGGGCGGGGCGGGCGGGGCAACGCTGGCATCAAGGCGCGGGCGCACCGGCCGGCGCCCAGCGAATCAGAGGTGAGGCAGGGATTGATTGCTCTGCCTGGGGTTGCAGCAGAGGCGTGATGGGTGTGGAGGCTGGCTAGTCTGCAAAACACATTCAGCTGCCACGACTGAGCTCACGCCCACCGCTGTCCATGCCATGCAGCGCGGCCAACCTGGCGAGATCTCTCGCCTCCTGCTAGAGCTCAAGCTGCTGGCTGACATTGGCTTGGTGGGCCTTCCTAACGCCGGCAAGAGCACGCTGCTGCGCGCGCTGACGGCTGCGACCCCACGGGTGAGGGGCAATGCGTGCGTTTGCATATGATGTAGCTGTGATGTGCTGGATTCGTGGGCAATGTGCAATGCAAGCCGGCGCAGGCGGCGTCTAAAGCTTGCTGTACATGCAAGCAGTGCCGCAGCGGTTGTGGGCACACACGGCTGCAGCTGTACAGCCCAATGCTTGCCTTGAGTCTGCCGGCCCCTGCCTTGCTGCACCAATGCAGGTGGGCGACTATGCCTTCACCACTCTTGCGCCGCAGCTGGGCGTGGTGCCTGCCCCCAATCCGATTGATGAGCCGATTGTGGTGGCCGACATCCCAGGACTAATCGAGGGGGCGCATGAGGTGGGTGGCTGGGGGTTTGTGCCACCCATGTTGCCTGTGGGCAAGAACATCAACTATACAGTGTGGTGGACAGCTGGTGTGCCGATGCTCTCCCTTACTATGGTGTTCCCTGCAGAACCGGGGGCTGGGCCACCATTTCCTGCGCCACATTGAGCGCACCAAGGCCATCGCTTTTGTGCTCGACTGTGCATCAGGCAGCAAAGGTGGGGTTGTCCTGCGGGCTTTGGTTGGATAAATCCCGTCCAACTCATCACATGGCGGCAGAATGCCATGCGGGCCTTGCATTGGCGATTGCCGCAAAGGCTGCCATGTGCAGTGGGCATGCACGGTGGCCATGCCCCACCTGCCCCGCACTCTGCCCAACATGCAGGCACACCGGGCCCCAAGGCCTGGGAGCAGCTTGAGCTGCTGCAGGCAAGCCGTCCGTTTCCTTTTCTGTGTGTTCTGCCCTGTTGGCTGCTGGAATGCACCTGCTGCAGGAGGAGCTTGACACAATACGGATTGCACATGCACCAGTAAACAGGGTCCTGCTACTGTTGGGGTGCAGGAGGAGCTAGAGGCGTACTCACCTCACCTTGCGGAGCTGCCGGCACTGGTGAGGATGCAGATTTTTCATATGCACAATCCTGCGCCATGCTGCTTTCTGCCCGAATGTTGGGCTGAACACTTGCACCTGCCTTATTGTGCATACTTGCAATGAGCATGAGCAATCCCGCCATCCCTGCTTGTCTGCTGCTCTTTTGCAGGTGGTAGCCAACAAGGTGGAGACGCTTTCCTCCCCCGGGCNGCACCCTGGCTGNCCCTGCGCAAGCACACCGATCTGCCGGTGAGGGAAGGCTTCAGATGTGCAAGCCGGGCTGCAATGTGGGTGCCTCCACAACGGATTGCKGCGCTGCAAGCTGCTGCTGCTGCTGCTGCTGCTGCTGCTGCTGCTGCTGCTGCTGCTGCTGCTGCTGCTGTTATGGGCCACGACAACAGGTGATGCCTCCTTAGATGCTGCCCAGCCATCACCCCATTGTCAGGTGATCGGCATCTCGGCCAAGGAGCGGTGCACCCTCCTGCCGACCGTCGGCGGCGAGCCGCAGCCCACCGCTGCCGCCTCCGTGCCCACCCGGGCAGCCGCCCTGCACTTGCTGCCGGGCCTGCAGCCGCTGCACTATCAGTTGGAGGCGCTGCTGCACCGGGCGGGGGCACGGCAGCAGCGGCCGGCATGGGCACAATTCGAGGACGCTTGGGCTGAGGGGCTGCGTGAATGAGAGGACCCCAGAATGTGTGTGGTCCCCTTTTCTGATTCATTCAAACTGCCAATCAATGCCATTCGGTTCCGACTGCTTAACTGCTCACCAATCAGCACATTATCGTAAATCTGCTGCTCTGCAGCTCCCTCAAGAGTGTGCAAGCATCGCAGCAGCTACCACAGTTCTCCTCAACCTAGGACGGGCTGCAACCAGCTCAAAACATGCAACCTGCTTGCTCTGCGGATACAATCTGATGCGGTGTTTACATTGCAAGGCCTGGATGCATCACCGTCTAGGCCGAGCAGCATGGCAGTGGGCCATCGCCAGCAGGGGCCCAGATGTGGCTAACGAGCGGACTGCAAGCACACGAACGGTCAGGACGCTCCAACACTCTCTGAAGGCCGACTGCTTGGCACGCCAGCCGAGCAGCTTTGTCGTGCTCAGAAAGCCGACTTCTTGGCGCGCCAATCTAGCAGCTCATCACCCTCCGCATCCTCCTCATCACTGCTGCTGCCCGCCTCCAGTGCCGCTATCGTGTCGGCCACCTGGGGTGTAGGGCGGAGGCAGCGGGGTGTGGCAGGATGAGCGGAAATCAAGCGATGTTTGCAAGCAGGGGTCTGCATCCGGGGCTATACCACCTCGCTGTTCCCACCCCATCTCCTTTCGGTTTACAGCCCTTTGGCCAGCAACTGGTCTGCAAGCCCCAGCCCCAGCCAATCCCGCCATTCCACCCACCCGTCGCTTCTTGGCCAGCTGAATCGTCGGGCGCTCCACCTCAGGGTCCGCAATGGCGTCTGCCGCTGCAGCCGCCGCCGCATCAACATCCTCAACTTGCCGCTTGGTGCCTGCTGCCCGAGCCTCTTTCAGCGCCTCCAGCTTCTGCATGCGGACGCTGCGAAGCAGAAGAGGGCGGCAACAAATAAGGTGAGCCTGCCTGTTGTAGCGGTTGCATGTGAGCGCACGCTGCAGGGCGGATTCGTTCAAGCCAGAGCCACACGCACCCATGCACACGTGCCCTGCAGCACCCAGACATCAACTCATGCCAAAGCAGTCGCACACGACCTCCTACTAAGCCTACAAAACACCTGAACAACCAATCAGTCACTCACAACTGCTCAAAGTCTTCACGGTCCCGCCGCCCCGCCGCCTCCTCCTCTTCCTCCGCCGCCTGCTGCTGCGCTGCCGCCGCCGAGTCCACCTCGACTTGCTTGATGAAGTCGGCATACTCCTGCAGGGCAAGCAATGCGTCCGCAGGGGTAGGAGCGGGCAAGTCAGCCTGCTTGCTGAAGGAGCAGGTCCGAGGGTCACTGTAGCCATGACATTCAATCACATCGGTGAGCAACCAGGGCAACGCCACCGGTAAAGCAACAGGGCAACGCCACCGGTACAGGCAGCACTATGCTTCGCTCTCACTCCCACATACGCCACCCGCTCCTTCTGCTGGCGTTCACCCAGCACAACCTGGCTCTTCCCACCTTTTGCAGGTCCTTCTCCGACTTAGGCACCTCGCCCCGCGCCTTGGCGTCCGCTTTCTTGTCCTCAAAAAAGCCTGCAGCACAGCAGAAGATGTGGCAGGGTGTGGGCGTTGTCTGGCGCAGCCAGTCGAGCAGCCGCAGGCGTGGGCACAGCCAACTGCAACAGCTGCTGGCACGGTCTGTTGCAGAAGCATGAGCCACGCAAACTTGCAAGCTGTGGCCTTGCAGCACGCAGCAACGGACACCCACAACCACAGCGCACCCTTTGGCAGCGGCGCAGCTCCCGCCTCCCCCTCTGCTGCCGCTGCTGCCGCCGGCTTGCTGCTGACGACCGTGCCGCCGTCTGCTGCGCCGCTGGGCGGCCCCACAACGCTGTCTGCCGCCGCAGGTGAGTGGTCAAAGAAACCGGCTGGCACCCCAGAGGCGCCGGCGCCGCCTGCCGCCTCGCGGCGGCTGCCGGGAGATGTCACCTCCCCTCCTGCTGGCGCTCCTGCTGCAGCCCCTGCCCCCGTGGAACCCTCAATGCTGACTGCCTGCTCCGCTGGCGGCGCCGCAGCGGGCGCAGCAGCCGGCACGGGCCCAGCTGAGCCCACAACTGAGGCATGGTTATCAAAAAAGTCGGCTGGCGGGCCGGCGCCGTCTGAAACCGTGCTGCGGACCTCCTCTTGTGCACCGCCAGCGCCGCGGGAGCCGGCCACGGATGCCAGAGCTGCTGCACCGCCGCCGCCGTGCCCGCCTTGGTTGATGGACGGCTCAGCGTGTGCCTCAGCGTGCGCCACCAGGCCTGCTGTATCGTGCAGCCGGGTGGCTTGCGAGTCAGCATGGTAGGAGGCTGCGGGCCGGTTGCCCTGCTGCGCTAGCGCCGGCATGCTGCGGCCTGCAGAGGGCGCCCGCGGCGGCGGCGGCGGCATGCTGCGTGCATCYTCCTCGGCGCTTCGGTAGCCGGCACCGGCTGCTGGCGGCGAGCGGTCGCCTKCTGGCTGTAACGCCGCTGGCGGCGCGGCCTGCTGCTGCTGCTGGGCTGCTAGCGCTGCCGCTCGCTGCTGGCGGAGCGCGCGCAGCTGCTCTTTTGACTGCGTGAGGCAAGGGCACAGAACGGCGGCGGTGAGCGGCAAGGGCGGTGGAGCAGCGGAGGCGAGCCTACAGGCGGCGGCGCAGGCTATAATGCAAGTATGATGCATTTTAGGCATGCTTCAAGCAGCCAAACGTCCAGCCGGGCGCTGCAGTGAGCGTGGGCGCCGCCCGAGCAGCCGGGAGGCACTCTGCGGGGCTGCAGCCATGTTCAGTAACACTCACCAGTTTGCCCGGTTTGCCGGACATGGCGACTCGAGCCCAAGGCTGCACGAGCGCGCGGCGCCAAGAGAAGGGTCCGTTGCACGCTGCGTGAAACCTCCTTGGCTAGCCTACGACACTGAAAGTTGCGATCGCAAGGGGCTGGAGTGTGCTGCAAGGCCGATGGCACTGCAGCCCTGCCGGCCGAGCAGAGATGCAGCGGCCTCTGCGCAGGCGCCTTGCAGCGCAGATCAACACTGTCGCACTCTGACATCGGGCTCAGATCAAGCCTTGAGAGAGCCGCTTTACAAGGCATTGAGCCGGTGGCGTTTGGAACACGGCGTAGAGGGCATTTCTGCCGTCACTGTGCCAACGATCGGCTGTGGGCAATCCAGCGATGCCATCCCTGGCGCAGCTGGCGGCGCTGCTGCTGCCGGTGACGGCTGCGGTCGCCGCCGCCTTCGCCGCCCTGGCTCCCGAGCCGTACATGGTGCGCCTCAGCCGTGCTGCCTTGTGCTTGGGGGACATTTAGGCCTGGAATTCACAGCCCGGCAATGCCTTAAGCTCTCCCGCGCACTCCATGCTGCAGGACGAGCCGTTTCACGTGCCCCAGACGCGGCGCTACTGCGAGGGGCGCTGGCGGGAGTGGGACCACAAAATCACGACCTTCCCCGGTGCGCAGAGCAATGTTTGATGTGTGTGCACGAGGCTTTGTTCTTGCATACATGCCTTTCAGGTTCCTTCCAGCCACAACCGCAGCTAGCTTCCCTTGCCACTTGCCTCTGCACTCACTGCTTGCCCTTTGCCTCTCCTGCCTCTCGCTCGTTCCCCTCAGGCCTGTACTTTTTTGGTGCCGCCGTGGGCCGGCTAGAGTATGCAGCCCAGCGGCTGCTGGGCGCTGCCTCCCCGCAGCTGTGCTCCGCCACAGCGCTGCGCAGCGTCAACCTGCTATTCGGCGCCGCCTGTCTGCCGCTCTTCCATGCGGCGGCCGCCAGCCTGGATGGACATCGCACCCCGGCACAGCTGGCGCTCATGGTGAGCTGGCTGCAGGGGGTGTATGCTGCACAGAAAGTGAGCCTGCTGCTCTCTCTCCCTGCCAAACAACACCCAAACTGCCCCCCCACTGCCCTTCCTCCCCCTGCCTCCCTCCATTGCCCCTCCAGACCGCAGCCTGCGCCCTCTTCCCCCTCCACTTCTTCTACCAGTTCCTGTACTACACAGACGTGCCCTCCCTGTTCTTCACGCTGGCCACGGTCCTGGCGGCAGCGCGCCGCCGGTATTGCCTGGCCGGCGCGCTGGGCGCCGCTGCGGTGCTCATGCGGCAGACCAATGCGGTCTGGGTGGCGTATGCGCTGGCCAGCGCGGTGCTGGATGAGTGCCTGCCGGAAGGCGGCAAGAAGCAGGCAGAGCGTCAGGGTGCGGCAAAACCGCGGCAGCGGGGTGGCAGCAGTGGCGGCAGCAACGATAGCAGCACGGCAGTCTCAGCAGCCCTGCAGGCGGCAGCAGGAGACGTGCAGCAGCTTGTGCGGCGGGCTTGGGTGCTCAAGTGGCACCTGGCAGCTCAGCTGTGGCCCCTGGCAGCAGTGGTGGCAGCTTTTGCGGCTTTTGTGGTGCTCAATGGCGGCATCGTGCTGGGTGACAAAGCGCACCACGCTCCTGTGCATCATTGGGCGCAGCCCCTCTACTGCCTGCTGTTCATCACAGCATGGCTGGCGCCTGCCTTTTGGTCGCCCCCAGCACTGGCCAGCGCAGCAGGCTCACTGGCGCGGGTGCTGCGCTGTCGGCCGGCTGCCACCGCGGCCGGCCTGGTGGCAGGCGCAGCAGCGGCGGCAGCGGCCGTGCACTGCGGCACCCTTGTGCACCCCTTTCTGCTGGCTGACAACCGGCACTACGTGTTTTACATCTGGCGCCGCATCGTCAACCGCACGCTGTGGTCACGCTATGCCCTTGTGCCTGCCTATCTGTACTCTGCTGCGGCCCTGGCTGCCCGCCTGGCACACCACGGCTGGCTGCGTGTGGTGCTTCTGGCTGGCGCCAGCTGCGTGGTGCTCATCCCTGCACACCTGATCGAATTCCGATACTTCACTGTTCCCTTCTACCTCACTTTCCTGCACATGCGCACCCCTAGCACCTCCGCCCTGGCTGCCATTGCCGCCCTGTTTGCTGCCGCCAATGCCGCAACCGTGTATTTGTTCCTGACGCGCCCCTTTGCATGGGCTGACGGCTCGACCGCTCGGTTCATTTGGTAACATGCGCACACGCAAGCTCACAGTGCATGCTCGAATTCAAGCGAAAACATGCTGGCAAAACGCAAACTCAAATCGGCACTACTCTTGCCCTGTCGCAGCATCGGGTGCCGCAGCTGCTGCTGCCGCCGCCTCCTTGGCTGCCCGCCGCGCCGCACCCAGCTCTTGGCACACGCGCCCGTGCCCGCCCTGCCGCCAGTTGGCGTGCAAGCAGGCGGTGCCGCAGTACCACACCGCACGGCAGGCGCTGTGCACAGAGAAGGCAACACAAAGGGGGGCAGGTGGCAGTGGCGAGAACATCACATTGTTGCTGGTTGCATTGCAAGCTCTAGCCCTGGCCGGAGCGATCAAACAGTTCAGTTGCATTGTCCTGTGCACAATCACGCACCTGCACCGCTTGCTGCCGGCGCCCTGCCCCGCCGCCGGCCCGCCCTCGCCGCCCAAGTTGGCGCAGCGCAGGTAGGCGCAGGAGCGGCCAGCGGCTGCCTGTGCCAGCTGCAGCTGCCTCTCTGCCTCAGCCGCAGGCAGGGCGTAGTACTGCTGCATCAGGGCTGCCAGGCCGGCGGCAGGCGTCAGCAGCAGTCGCAGCTGTGCCACTTGCCCGGGGGCCAGGACTTCCACCATTACCTGGTCGCACTGCAATCATAATGGTGCGACAGATCAGTTCAAAGTAGTGGACAGCGGTCTCATCAACCTTACCATGAACATTATGGCCACCCCCTCTGCTTGCCTGCTCTTTAAGCGGCACGGCTGCCTCCCTCAGCTGCCCTGCAAGGCTGCCTGGTGTGCCACTAGTTGGCGCAGCGTCGGCGGCCTCAATCGCCGCGCATGCCAGGTGGGTGAATGTTCCCCACAAACGGGTCCCCAGCAATGTGACCTGCAGGGCGGGACGGCAGAATGACTGCGTGGGGAAACGTGGTGCCATGCAAGACCATACCTGTACCGCTCCCATTCCAGCAACATCAGCAATACGCATTGAAGCTCCACCACACACCGCACACCGCACACCACACACCACACAGCAGCTCACCCGTTGTCCTGCATATGCGTGCCTGACACGCAGCAACTGCTCGGCTGTCGCAAACGCCGCTTCTGGCAAGCTGCTGCCTGCCAGTGCCGCCGCCAGGCGCTGCTGGTTGTCGCCGACTGCTGCAAGGTCAAACAGTCTGATCAGGCGGTTGGCCCGCTCCACACAATCTTCAGAATCCTGCAAGGCAGCTCATGCGTGGAAGTGCTATTGAAGGCAGACCTGATATGAACTTGCGTAGCGTGTTGCAAGGTGCAGGCAGGTAGTGCACTGCTTGCAGCCAGCTCCGCAAGGCATGACTGCCACACTTCAGCACACAACTTTACCTCCGGCAGCTGCTGCACCATTGTTTCCAGCGGTTCCAGCAGTGACGCGTCAGCAGCTGCAGGAAGTGCTGCTGCCGCAATCACAGTGGCCTGCCAAAAGATTCCGTTATCATCAACGTCAACCTCAGCTGCTCCTGGAGCCACCGCAGCTGCTGCGGTTGCCGCCTGCATGGCTGCCACATGTCCGGCGCACATGGCTTGCAGCTGGGCGCGCACCTTCCTGCACAAGCCAGTACGTTAAGCAGAGGCATAAGTCGACACGTAGATACGCAGTTGACATTATCGCAGCGCAAGCTACAGCCTGTGCAATGCGCCCATGCACACCCATCTGCTGCACATTAACCGCACATCTGCCCACTTGCCTGGGTGCTTCTGCCGCAAACTGCATAGCATCTTGTGCTGCCGACTGCTGTAGCAGCCGATGTATGTCAGTAGTCTGCACCAGCAAGGTGCTGAGGCACCATTGCAGCGTTTGCCACTCATCTGCGCTGAGCTGCTCGTTGAGAGGGCGCAGCGGCGCAGCTGGCAAGGTGAGGGCCGCGATCAAGCGGCACAGGCTGGTGTGCAGACCCCATAGCCGTGCGGGCAGGCTGTGCCAAGCAGCAGCCTCATCTGCGGGCAGTTGCGCTGTTGCGCTGAGCGGCTGCCATGGTGACGCATGTTCCAACTGCAACAGTTGGTGTGGCAGCTCCCGCTGAAGCAGACGAAAGAGGTCGGCATACGCTACTGCTGCCCAATTTGTGCTGCTGCCCGCCGGCTGCAAGCGAGCAGCCAGCTGAGTAAGGCAGGCCGGCAGCCGCAGGCTGGCTGCCACAGCGTCAAGCCAGGAGGCGAGCTGCTGCGCACTGCACTGCTCCAGCTCCAATGCAAAAGGCGGGATCTGCAGCACTTGCAGGCTTTGGCAGAGCTGGTTCAGGCGCAGGTCCGGAGAGAATTCGTGTGGGTAGGTTGCGGTGTCCTGCAAATCTTTGGTTAGGGCCACAAGGCTGGTTGCCAGGTGGGGCAGCACGTTGGTCGCCTGCCAAGCGGCCGCCAAAGCTGCCGCCTCTGCTTGGCTGGGCCCCTGCGCTGTCTCGCCCAGGCTGCCCGCTGTGGCTGCTCGCTGTACGGCTCTCAAGTTTTGTCCAATTGCTTGTTTGACAAGCGTCTCTCAAACGGCTGCCCGGGAGGCTAGATGTTCCAGCCACAGCGGGCCAGAGGTGCTGGTCGGCCGGCTGGTCGGCAGGGCGCACAAGATGGCCGTTGCATGCTGCAGCGCACCCTCCGCCCCGCCGCTCTGCAGCTGGCGCTGAATGGAGGGCGCCAGGCTGTCATGTTACAAGGTCATCAGCAGGTCGACCAGCATGTTTGCGCTGCTGCTGTTCTGCTGCCCTACCTCCGCTGCTGCCACCGCCGCTGCTGTGGCGGGAAGGCAACAGTCCAGCAGCACGCGTGCAATGGCTCGCTGCAGGGCCGGGTCGGCAGCAATGGCAGCGGCATGCCTGGCCCATGTGGCGATGTGGAGCAACGCCCTGACTAGGAACAGATAGTTGCTGCCAGTGGTGGATGGCAGTCGTCCTGCTGCGGGCATAGAGCAACTAATTGGTTCTTCTATCCAGCAATGTTGCAGCAATAACGCAGTGCATCGGCAGCTACCTAAGTCACTCACCTTCGTCAGAGCCAGCTCCTATCTGCGGCACTGCGATGGACAGTGCAGCCAGCCATGGCAGCAGGGCTGGAGGCTTGGCGGTGCTGTTGGCAAATGCTGCTGCCGCTTCTGGCCGGCTGCTGGGGTTCAGCAGCTCGCGCATCAGCAGCACAACTGACTGCAGCTGCCTGGATGCTAGGTTCATCAGCATCAAATTGTTGAAAGACACCGCATCGTTTGCGGCTGCCAAGGGCGCGGCAGCAACACAGACGGCAAGTGCTGTGCGGCCGGGCCCAAACACCAGGCTGCTCGCAGAGCCCAGCTTGAAGGCCGTTTGGCTGGACAGCTGTTCCGTCTGAAGAGCCAGTAGGATGCAGCTCTCGAGCGCGCCACAGGCAGACGTGATCTGTAACATAAGCCAGGGCGGAGCGCCGCCGGGCTGAGCCAGGCTGCGGGTGGCAGCTCCGGCAAACTCCAGCAGGGTATGCGCTGCTGCCGCCAGCTGCCTGCAGGCAGGGCACTAGTGCATCTTGTATCCATGCCTATTGTAAAACCAGTGACAGGCAGTGCACGAGTAAGAGTATCTGCATCACCTGTCCAAGCCAGCATGTGCGCTGCTCAAGCCAGCACAGTCCCCTTGCGCCACTTCGCCGAGGCAGACGACCATGCGCTCCGCGTCCGTTGCCGCTGCACCGTTGGGAGCCACGCCGCCAAAGTGCTGCTGCAGGCTCTCTAGCAGCTCAGTGATGGATTCCATGGTGAAGGACAGCCTCTGCATAGGAGGGTGGCGTAAGGTGGGGTGAGCAGGGCAGGCAAACGCGCCGGCGGCCCCGGCGGCGTGAGGGGCGCCAAAGCCGCGGAGGCGGCAGCGGGGCCCAGCCAGCAGCGGGGCCCAGCCAGCCAACCAACCAGTGGGCGGCTGGTTCACCTCTCTTGTCTGCGCCGTCAGACGGCCTCAGAGTCGCCAAGCCGCGAGAAAGCAGGCCGGCGGGTCGCTGTTGGGCGGGAGGTGCGAGCGTGGTGCCCGCTTGACTTCTCCAGAGGTTGAGTGAGCAACAGGGCTCGTTATAGTGGCTCTGGGGCCCCGTNCACAAGGGTTGCCTGAATGAAGCTGCAATTTCATGCGTTTTGCCTGCTGACCGCCAGCTTCATTAGTGCGATATTGATCAAAAGCGGCCCCAGCAGGGGCGCCCGGACCTGTAGGTCAGCTAGCAGTTGCTGACTGCCGCCGTTGGCGCCGCCGCCGCCGCCCAACGTCTCACCGACTGCCCCTGGGAAGCCGTGTGCTGACTGATGGCAGCTTCATGGGCACAGCCCTGCCCGGTACTGGTAATGCAGCAGCCAGCGTCATCAGCAACAACCGCAGCAGCAGTGGCAGCCTCGGCCCACGACCCGGCCGGCAATGCGCGTGCACCAGGCAAGAGCCTCTGGACATGGCAACTCAGAGGTCAGCTACATCGAGGTGCATTTACACATCTTGAACGTGTGCAGCACAAGAAGTATAGGATAACGCAATACAGCTCTCGCTGGGACCCAGGCCGCTCATGCGCTGCTGCCGTGGTCCAAGCCTCACCGGCGGTGAGCAATGAGCCGCTCGAACTGATCTGCTGGCTGTGGTCGTAGCGCAGCAGTGAGCACAGCGCCGCTCATGCGCTGCTGCCGTGGTCGAAGCGCAGCAGCAGCACGGTGCAGTTGTCCTTGCACTTGCGCTCGCGGATGGCCTCGTGGATCAGCCGGTTGCAGGTCTGGTGGCGGAGTGTGGGGGTCGACGACAAGGGAAGGTAAGTGAGGGTCAGGCGTTGGTCAAACCCACGCTGGAAAAAACAGCGGCACAAGCTACTGGCTGCGCGGCGGCGCTGCAGCACGCTGAACGCCGTCCGCCACCGCCACACTGAACTGGCACTCGGCCGCTGCACAGGCTACCCGCAGCATTGCTGATCTGCTGCTGAGCAGGCAGGTCATTTGTTCACAGCACAGCAAGAGCACCTGCTTCACGCTGTTCCCCTTGGCCTCCAGCTCACGCTGGGCAAAGTCCACGGCATCCTGCGGCCCAAACACGCCTGCACAGCAAAACAAGGTCGGCCGGAAAGGAATGATTTCATGGCACTGTCTAACGCCTCCGGAGGCATGAATATCAAGCCACACCTGCTTCCCTGCACAAGCAACACTTCTCCGCACTGCCTCGCAGCCAACTAGCCCCCGTGCAGCACCCACCCCAAAAGCCGTCACAGGCAAGCAGCAGGAATGCATCGCGCCGGTTGATCTGAAATGCCTGCACATCGGGCACAGCGCTCATGCCCTGCTTCTTGAATGCGCGGTCGCCAAAGGCGCGCGACACCTCGATGCGGCCTGCATGGATTGGGTTCCAATGGGTACTTGGGATGCACATACAGGCGTGCCAACATCATGGAAACAAGCTGAGCATGGGACCATGCTTTTGCAATCCGACACACAACACAAACCCACCTGCCAGCCGGCCGTCGGCGCTCACAAAGCTGCCCGCCTTCTCGATGCGCTGCCGCTCCGCTGGGAAGATGGCCTTGTGCTCCCGAGTCAAAGTGATGGCTTTCAGCGGCGGCAGCGCTGGCTGCCCTGCTGCCACAGGATCCCCGCCTGTTGGCGCTGCCGCTGCCACTGCCACTGCTGCCGCTGCTGCTGCTCCCGTGGCCCCAGCTGCAGCGGTGGGCCCTGCTGCCTCTGTTGCCTGCTGCTGTGCTGCTGCAGGAATGCCGGCTGCCACTGGCTGCCCTGCTGTGGTCTCAGCAGGCCGCCGCGCCAGCACACAGCGTGCATCACCCACATTTGCAACCAGCACAGTGTCGCCGAGCACCCACACCGCCACTGCAGTGCAGCCGTCTGGCCAGCTGGCTGCTGCACACTGCTCCAGCACCCGCCTGTCCAGCTCTTTGAAACCCTCTGCAACTGCTGCTTTGCACGCTTTCACGCTGGGCTGCCCGCTGCTCGGCGCGCCAGCCGCCTGCTGCTGCTGCGCATTGGCCGCACCACTGCCGCTCCCACCCGCAGCTGCAGCTGCTGCGGCAGCCACCCGTGCCGCCTCTGCAGCCAGGCCTGCCTGCAGCACGCTGGAGTGCAGGTTTTGGGCTGCAAACTGCGCCACGTTCTTGCCGCCATGGCCGTCAAAGATACCCACAAATGCCAGGCGGCATCCGGGGGCGTCAGCTGGTGCAGCACTCAAGTCGATGGCTGCCACATCTGCACAAGGGGTGGGAGGGAAAGTAGGCACAGCAGGCTGGGTCAGTGATCCGGTTGGCAGGCAGGCAGAATGTGCTCACATGAGCATGATGCATGGCAGCGAGCTGCAGCAACAGATGTCTGGCTACCTGGGTTGCAGGCAACAACTACCCATACTATGTACGGCCTCACCCTCCATGCTGAGCCTGCTGCCGCTGTCTTCGCTATACGCCGCTTCAAGCGCAGTCCAGCGCGGCCGGCCGCTCTCTTCCGCTGCTGCTGTGCCTGCCGACGGCAGCTGGACAGTGCTGATGTCGCTGCTGGAGCTCGGCAGCAGGTCCAGGCTGGCAGCGGAGCGAGCCTTCTTGCTGCTGTCGTCCGTGGCTGCTGAGGGCTTGCTGTCTGCTGGCCGCTTGGCCGGCGCGGCGGCAGCGGGGGCGGCAGCAGCGGCGGCGCTGTTGGCTTTGGGCGGGGGCAGCGCGTCAAACAGTCCCATTGTGCCAAGTAGGGGTGCCTGAAAAGGAGATGTGTGGGTAGTGACAGGCCTGGTTATGGTGAGGAGTGAGAAGTGAAGCAAGCGCGTCGCCGAGCCGGTTTGGCCCACGGTGGCGGTGCCGCCGGCCCGTTGCGGCGGCCGCCGGCCCGTGCTGGCCTTCACTGGCATGCCGATCCTGCACATCGCACTTTCACGCACCAATCCAACGCGGCGCTAAGCCGCCAGCGGCTGTTCGGGCCGACCTCACGAGTGTTTTAAGGCAGCAGAGTCTTCCTACACCTGCTTCAACATCGTCTGCAAGCTGACAAGACGTGCTGGATCATCCTCTAAAGACCGGCTGGGGATCACCACAGCACAGCGGCGGAGGCCGCCACTCGAGCCGTGTGGCGTCAAGCAGCAGA
This sequence comes from Chlorella ohadii, assembly GCA_025026875.1. NCBI lineage: Eukaryota > Viridiplantae > Chlorophyta > Trebouxiophyceae > Chlorellales > Chlorellaceae > Chlorella > Chlorella ohadii. Next base: position 76,894 of record JADXDR010000124.1, read on the forward strand.
CCTCCCCTCCTTCCAGTTAAGTAGCGGTCAGTGCCAGCAAACTGCAAGCATATTGCCTTTGTGACAAGGGTTTACACGTAGTGTGGAGAAAGGACTGTGTCAAGACAAACACAAGATTGGAGCCACGGGTAAGGAAGTGGGCATGAGCATTCGTTGTGCAGGGAAGGGGTGCATTTGCAAAGGGAGAGAGGAACGAGGGGAAGGGTGCTGCTGCAAAACTGAGGGCAGGCGGGGCCACGAATGGGATTCAGCCTGCCATAAATCTGATTGTACAATGGGGATTGGATGGGACGCAAGCTGCTGCTGTCGAGGCAGTGCAATTGGGGGCCCACACTAATGGCTGGGGGGCAACAACCCATCAAGCGCTGCTGCCGCCCTCCCGCACCAAGCCGCAGCCTGCTAGCGCAGCCTGGCTAGCGCGGTCTGCTGCCGAGCATGCTGTCTTGCACGCGGCAGCTTCAAGTGCCGCAGGCAGGGCGAACGAAGCAAGCAGCAAGGCTCACACATTTAGGTGCCCATGCCACCTCACTTCTTCCGGTTCAGCACCTTGTGCGTGATCTCTATCAACGCCGCCCGGTGCTCCGCCGCGTGCGCGGTGCCCGCCGGCGAGAAGCTTTCGATGCACATGGCTGCATCCGCTGCATGGAACGCTGCCAGCTCGCGAGCGCGCTCCAGGCCGCGCGAGCGCCGCACCATGTCTTCTGCCGCCTCCACATCGCCCTCCTGGAGCAACACGGAGCAGCAGTTGGGCGTGGGTGCGTCAGAAACAGGATTGAGAAGGGGAATAGGGGCGCAGAGAGGCTGGGCACTTGCAGTCAGCAGCTTGCTCAGCCATTACAGGTACCGCTGAAATGGCTCTCACTGGGGCTGGTGCCGTGCCATGCCATGTGCAAGCAGCCAAGGCAAAGTGCCAATGCTGAGGAAGTTTGCCAACCAGCCTCGCACCTCCTTGAACCGGCGCTGGATGAGGGGCAGCAGCTCGGGGAACTCTTCCGCCGCATACAGCGTGGGCGCGGTGGCCAGCCCGCTGCGCAGGTCGTTCACGGCTGGCTTGCCCATCTCGTCGGCTGCACTCATGGGTGAACACCAGGAGAGGCAAGGAGACATGAGCATGGGAGGGCTTGGCATGCAGGCCGGCCACTGAGGGGAGCAGATGTGGCACGGTGCTAGCAGCTCAGCGCATCACGTGCCATGATGCAACAGCCGGCCAGCAAGGAAGCTGGTTGCAAGTTGCCAAATCAAAGCAGCACCCACCGCTGGATGTGAAGTCCATGTGATGTCATCGACCAGCTGGATGACAAAAACGTTGTCAAAGCAGCAAACCAATGCAGCAAAACAACTTTGAACACCCACCGCTGGATGTGAAGTCCATGATGTCGTCGACCAGCTGGAAAGCGAGGCCCACGTGCCGGCCATACTCGCTGGCCAGGTGGCAGTCTGGGGGCAGGGGGGTTGGGGGGTGGGKAAGGACTGTGTAGCAGTGCAATGGCAGCTTGTTAGCACAAAAGGCTGGGCAGCAGTTCAAGCTTACAAACCCATAAACGGCCGAAGGCGTTGGCCAACTGCTGCTGTTGAAACCCAAGCAGGCGCCACAGCGCACCTGTAGGTTTGTGCCCGCCCAGCACCGCCACCGCCTTGCACGAGTTGGCCATGAGCGAGGCGGTCTTGCAGTACGTCTTACGCATGTAGTGGTCCAGCGAAGTGGCCTCCTCAGCGTCGGCCGTCAACTGCAGATAAGGACGAGGGGCAAGGCAGGTTTATTTGGCACGTTTGCTTGCGTGTAGTGGTCAAGTGAGGCGGCCTCCTCAGCGTCGGCCGTCAGCTGCAAGTGAGGGCAGCGCCAGAAAGTTTATTAGCGCAAATGAGGCATGAATTGCAGGGGGCTGCAGCGCCTGCTTGCAGCAGCCATGCTGCTTCAGGCCGCAGCTATGTCGAGCCAACATCGCCATGACCAGTGCTCTGGATCATTTGGCATGCACTCACCCGCAGGAAGCAAAGCCGTCCACATTCCATGCTTGCCTGCAGGATTTCAGCCGCCACCAGGTGCTCCAGGCTCTGGCTCATCGGCATGCGACTAAAACCTTCTGCCATCCAGCACCCCCACTTGCTTGCCTGCAGGATCTCGCCCGCCACCAGGTGCTCCAGGCTCTGGCTCATCAGCATGATGGCCTCGGGGTTGCGCAGCGCTGCAAGAGACACCGAGGCGCGCGCCAGCAGGAAGTCGCCTGCCAGGATGGCCACCTGAGAAGCGGAGTGGGTAGGGGAGGCATAGGCATAGGTGAGACAGAAGCGAAGGAACCAGCCATGCAATGACACAAATTAAGCGGAGGAATGCTGGCGCCGCAGCCATGCACCCACCTTGTTTCCAAACACCGCGTTCAGGCTCTTCTTGCCGCGCCGCGTGCCCGCCGAGTCGATCACATCGTCGTGCAGCAGGGAGGCCACGTGGATGAGCTCCGTGATTTCGGCGATGCGCTGCTGCCGCCGCCGCACGGAGGGCGGGTGCTCCGACGGCGGCGAGGTGTCGACGGTGAGGAACTGCACACAAAGGGCCAGGCAATACAAGAGCGATTAGGGTTCCACAGATGGCACAAAAGACTATGAGCGAGCGAGGCCTGGACGCAACTGGCCAGACGGCAGGCATGCCGTGCGCAGCAGAAGCGCAGCCAGACGAAGCAGGCATGCGCGGCCACAAAGCGCATATAACCCAATCGCGCAGCGGCGCCGCAGCTGCTCCCATGCAATCACAAGAATATCCATGCCTACGCCATGCCTGCATGCTGTACCTCGATGCCTGCTGGTGCGGGCGCCAGCGCTGATGACATGAGCAGCAGCATGGTGGAGCGCAGCCGCTTGCCCTCCGCGCCCGCCTGCAGGCAGTGGTGAAAAAGGCATGGCAGAGTGTGTTAGGCAGGTATGTCAACAAGCTGCACGCAAGAAATTGGGATCAGCAGCGCAGGCTGCAGGCTTGCATGGCACCAGCATTGAACCAGGTGCACGATGCACCGGGCGTCCCTCGCCTGCTTGTGAGGCGAAGGGTGCAGCCACGTCCCAGCAGCCATTCATGCCGGCAGATTTGAGCATCAGATGACTGCTGAAAACCCACGGCCCCATCCTTGCCTGGAAAAAGTACTCTGCCGCACGCTCCAGCGCGGGGATTTCGGTGAAGATGTCGCGCCGCAGCCGCTCGGTCACGCAGTCAATCTCCTCCCGCACCAAGCCGAAGGGCCCCTTGCGCTCCTCGCCCTGTGGCGCGGCAGATGCTACTGTGTGTGGCTGCGCTGCCGCTGCCTCCTTGATAGCTGGTTTGGGAGCTGCCTCGGCCTGCGCCGCGCCGCTTGTGCCCGAGACGAAATGCCGCCGCCACGCGGGGCCGGCCACCCAGGCGGCTGCGGCTGGTACTGCCGCTGCTGCTGCCGGCGCTGCTGCATGAGGGTGACGATGAGGGGCATAGCCAGGTCACAATTGTCGCCTGCAGCTGCGAGCACAAGACCGTGGCACGGCAGCAGGCAGCGGCCAGCGGCGGCGGCGGCGGCTGGTGCAAACTGTGGGGCGGCGGTGCGCCTGGCGGCGTGCCAACCCTAAACCCAGTCACCTGCGAGGCTGCTCTCTGCCGCTGGCAGGGCCGCCAGGCGCAGGCAGCGCCCCAGCTGGGCGCCCGCTCTGCGCATCGTTGGCTGAGGCTAGCGCCGCTGCTGTTGATATCTGGCGGGTCAAGTGCTCCGATGTAGCGGGCGATCGGGGCGCGGGGAGGGCGGGAGGAAGGGCTTTTTGCTGGGTGCGCGCCGAGGCCAAGCGGGCGATGCTTTGGTCTGTGCTCTTCCTCAATTGAGTGGCAACAAGCTGTTCATCGCCATCCCATTCTGCCTCCCCCCCTTGCTTGGCCACCTGCTGCGGGCGTGCTGCGCACAGCCTGGGCGGCCAAGCCCGCGTTGCGCGCCGCCACCGGCCTCTTACCTCGGGCGGCACCGCGTCGTTCGACTGCAAGTGAGTGCGCGGGGGCCCCAGGAGCATGGCGATGCTGTGGGGCGGGCTGTGGAGCCTCCTGGCCCGCTCCCGCTATGCTCGCCGGTCCAGGGACGCCCCACGAGCGGGCAGCAGTGGCGGGACGGCGGCATGGCGCGCTGGCAGCCACTGGCATCACCCCGGCGGCCGCCGCCTGCACGCCCCAGCCCCTGGCAGCCCGGCCTGGCGGCCCGGCAGGCATGCACTGCCCTGCGCCGCGCGGCCGACCCCCACSCCNGCCCTCCCGCCGCCGCAGCCTGACCCCCGCCAGCAGCCGCCAGATGGACACGCCGCCGCCGCCGCCCATGGACAGCCTGCTCGACTCGCCTGGGGGCCTGGGCACCGGCGCCGCTGCCTGGGGGCAGGCTGCAGATGGCGGTGAGTGGTGTGGAGGGCCATGTCGAGGCTGTGGTGCCATGTGGGGAGGAGCCAGCGGGTGGAGCACCGGCAGGCTGCAGCGTCAGCCCCACAGCTGCACTGCCGCTGCAGAGAACAGACTGCCCACTTTCCGTGTACTGGCTTTAAGGTGGCAATGCAGCAGTTGATATGTCTGCAGCCGCTGATGGCCGCATGGTGTGTGCCTGCTGGTGGCCACCTGAAGCCAACCGCCACCAACCGACCCTCTTGCTGCACCAGCACACTTGTCACCCCTTCCCCGCTGCCCCGTTCCCTGCCCTTCTGGCCCGCAGTGGAGGACATGCAGGTCAGCACCTCGCCTTACGCAGCCGCCCGCGCAGCCGCTGCAGCCCCCGCCGCGGCAGCAGGGCGGGACCTTGCACGCGCCGCCCGCGCACTGGAGCAGTACGAGGTGGGGCAGGGCGCCGGCAGCTTGGGCATTGTTCTGGTGGGGGTGGGGCGCAGAGCAAACAGCGGCTGCAGTACAGAGCACCATCCAGCTGCTGCCAGTAGGCATGCTTCACGTCGTTGCAGCCGGCAATGGCTTCATGTCGTTGCATGCATGCGGCAGTTTTCTACGAGCCACAGCTCACGCCTAGAGTCATGTGCTGGCGCCCGCCGCCCCTGCAGGACACGTGGGTCACGGTGTTTGGGTTTGGGCCCAGCGACCTGCCGCTCGTCATCCGCGAGTTCTCAAAGGCGGGGGACATTGCGCAGGTGAGGCCGCCGTGCCTGGCGGCGGCGAGGGCTGCGCCTTTTGAGGCTTGGCGACTGTGCTGCAAATCAAGTAGCTCAAATGTCAATGGTTGATGTGGAAAAAGTGGTTGGCTGCCTGTCTGCACAAACTGTGGAAGCAGTGGGTGCAGCCATGTTTGAGCCGGCAGCTGGAGCACGGCTGAAGAGTACGTATTCTGGCCTGCCTCCCCGCAGTTTGGGACGTTTGGGGAGGCCTCCTCGGTCAACTGGATCCACATCCAGTACCAGGTGCGCGGCACCGTGCATGCAGGCCTTCCAGTCATAGCTGGTAGTGTGGCCAACCAGCTGCATGCCGTTGGCGCCTGCTAATCCAGGCCCAGTGCCTCCACACCCACCGCTGCACCCTGCTCCAGCCTGCGCACGCACGCCTCATCCCACACCCTCCCTCACCCCACTCGTGCCCTGCAGAACAAGCACGCGGCGCAGCGTGCGCTGCTGCACAACGGCGAGCAGCTGAGCGCGACGTGCATGGTGGGCGTGAAGCCGCTGGACGCCAGCCACCGCGCCGCTGTGGAGCGGCAGGCGGGCGCAGCAGCCGGGGGCGCCTCCTTTGCCATGGCCTTCCCCAAGCTGCAGCAGCAGCGGCCGTACACGCTGGAGGCGGCCAGCGGCGCGGGGGCGGTGGTGCCGCTGGCAACCAAGGGCCTGGCGCAGCGCGTCCGCGAGTTTGTGCTGGGCTGCTGACGCAGGCCCGCCGCTCTGGCAGCTCCCTCTTAGTGTGCGCCTCTCCCGTCGCAGCTTGCTGCTGTCACCGTGCCCAGCTACTGTTCTCACCTTCCATCACACTCCGACACTGTTTCCTCGCTAGCTGTCCCACCGCTGCGCCCGCACGTTCCCCAGCTTACTCAGTTCCTAGGCAGCTGCCCCTCTGCAATACCGAGGCCGTGATTCACATCAAGTGCGTGCCAAGCAGCGGCAGGCTGGCAGGACGTTTTCAACGGCGCAGCCCTCGGCACCTGCTTGTCCAGGTTGGCTGCAGGCGCTCAATGTGCTGCGGAGCGCACCTCGACCTGTGCCTCCCCCCTGTGCACAGCTCCGCCCTGCCACTGCCCTTTGGCGTTACATCTTCTTCCACCAGTACAGGCCCACCACCAGCAGCAGCGTGAGCAGCATGCCGCCGTACACCAGCAGCTTGTCCAGCCGCTGCCGCCGCTCCGCCAGGCGCAGCACCGAGTCGGACAGGCCGATGCGGTTCAGCACGTCCAGCACCTGTGGGTTGGGGGCAGCATGCAGGAGGAGGGGGTGGGTGTGGGGCCGGCTACAGATGTTGGCGGCAGCTTGGATGGGGTCTGGGCAGACTGCCGTGATGTAGGCAGTGCTGTGGTCCAGCCTTGGCCTTGCACTCCTTGGGCCACTGCCCGCTGCGAGCCGTCTGCGCCGCTCCACCCGTATTGTCCACCCCAGCCCTGGGCCCGACCTTGCGGTGCGTGGCCTTGAGGCGGTCCCGCTGGCCCGACATGGCGCCGATGATGCCCACCCCCGTCTCGTACGCCTCCTCCAGCACCTGCAGGGAGGAGGAGGCTGGGGCCGTACTGCTGTTTCACAACTGCTGCTCAACAGCACCGCTAAGAAACCATTTCACATGCATTTGCACTCATTGCAAGCAGGGCACCAGCCCACACCGTGCATTGCCTTTTGCACACGACAAGCGTGCAGCAGCCGGCACAGCGCCCCCACCTGCTTGGAGCGGTGCACGTGCCGCGCCGCCTTCATCTCCGCATCCACGTCCATCAGCGGCCCCCCCCCCCCTGCTCCCCGCTCCATCAGCTCCCGCCGCTGCCCCCAAGTAGGCGGCATGGTATGGACGGGCAAATTAGCAGATTGACGCATGGCTATAGAGTGAGCGGCACGGCATCACACAATGAGCTCGCACGTCAGCAGCAGCGGTCGTGACTCTACCCACTACAGCGCAAGAGCTTCCCACAGCAACACACGCATGCAGCAGCCGAGCCGCACCTGCGCCTCCTCAACGTGCCGCCGCTGCTGGCGGTGCCCAAACCGGTCCATCCCCGCCCGCAGCGCATCCGCCTCCTCGGCTACCTGGCGTCAGGGGTCAGATCGGGCAGCGGAGTGATGCCAGGCAGGCAGGCAGGCACAGCATGTGCAAGGTGCCCTGGGCAGTGGAGCAGGGGCAGCCTAGGTGCGCGGCTTTGACACTGATTCAGGCCTGCAATCAGATCAAGCACTGAACCAGAGCAGTCACATCAGCAGCGGCAGCCAGCTGCAAGTCATAAATGACAATTCCGCCATGGGTCAGCAAAGCTGCGCGCCCAGTCCACCCTGCCTCGCACCTGCTCCACCTTGCGCTTCCACAGGTCGCGCTTGGCCGCCGGCTCGCGCAGCGACTGCATGCGCCACACAGCATCCAGCTCGCCACTCAGCCGCTGCAGGGGGAGCGGCACGCAGGGGTTGGGAGGGTCGTATGGAACATCATGTGCAGCAGAGGCACTGCCTGACGCATCGTGGGTGACTACAGCCTTGCGCCCAGCTCATCGGCTGCAGGCTTGCCTGCCGCGACCAACCGCAGCGCAACCACCTCCCCCTTCTGGCCACTTCAAGCCAGCCCGCCGCACCTGTAGCTGCTGCAACTGCTGCTGTAGTTCCGCTGCCAGGCCGGCAGGCACTATGGCTCGCGCATTCTGCAGGTCAACGGCAGGCAGGCGCGGGAGAGGGAGCGTCAACACGAGTGCGCACTATTACTGCCATGCCCAGCCCAACTGTTGCCTGCAGCTGCGGCCCAGCCTCAGCATGACCAGCGCACCTGCTCTGCAGTCTCTAGCCGCTCCAGGCCAGCTCGAATGGTGAGGATGAGCTTCTTGGCCTGCGTGTGCAGCTGCTGCAGGTCTGCCATCGTGCCGCCGCTGCCGCCGCCAGCTGCCGCCACTGGCGGGTCAAGCCTGTTCCTGCGATGTACCTGTCGGCTGATCTGTTGCGCCTGATCACTGGGTGTTCGGCTGGGGGTGCAAGAGGCGTGCACAGCGGGCCTGGCGCCGTGGAACAGTTGCCGCGGGACGCTGGAGCCGGTGCTGGGCTGTGCGTGCAGCGGGATCAAGTTGGGTCGTGTCTGAAACTGCGCAAGGCAATCCCGGAATGCGATCCAGCCCGCCTCCTGCGCCCCATGCCCACGCTGCGCTTGCTGCGCCTGCTCGCCGCACATTCCGCCGGTTAGCGGCGCGATTGGGCAACTGTGTTCACTTGGAGGTTCGCGCAGAAGCGCTCCTTGCCCCCAGAAGGTGCATGTTGAGGGGTTCCTCGCTGCTCCCAGCCCTCCCTGCCTTCTCTGCCGCTCGTCAGCTCGTGCACACCTTCGCGTGAGCACTGTCAGATTGATGATTGGCGATGCAGGCAGCATGCAGCTCCCCCACCGCGCGCCGCCGCCGCTCAGCCGCCGCCAGCACCCTTTGTTTTTCCGCCTCGCCCGTGCACGCTCACCCACTACCCTGATCTCTTACCTTGCCCCTCCCTGCAACCACTTTGAATCCGCAGGCCTCGGTTTCCAGCACCACTCCGCCGCCTGCTGGCCACCCGTTCCGCAGCAGCAGGGGCAGCCGCAGCCATGGCGCAGGACCCTGTAGGCAAGGCCAAGGCGCTGGTGGCGGAGCTGTGCGCGGGGCTGTACAGCCAGGGCCACGTCAGCGGCACCGGGGGCGGCATTTCCATCAAGGTGGACACGCCGCAGGGGGACCGCATCGTCATGGCGCCCTCTGGCGTGCAGGTGGGAATGGGAGGGTGGGGCCCGGGTGGGGACGGTGGGGCTGCATTTGTCACTGCAGGATGCATGCCGGTGCTGGTTGTGGCTGTGCTGCTGCCCCGCGTTTCTGGGCAGCACGCAAATGATATGTGCTGTTATGAGCAGCTGTGCAGTGCTATTGAGCCTGTGGTCGCAGCCCGGGCACTGCCTTGCGCACCGGTGCATAGGTACAACCATTCCAGCCCGCACCCGGTGCCGCAGAAGGAGCGCATGCGTGCGGAGGACATGTTTGTGCTGGACGCGGCTGGGGAGGTGGTGCACACGCCCGAGGCGCGGCCGCCGCCGTACAAGGCGCCCAAGCTGTCCGAGTGCGCGCCCCTCTTCATGTCGGTGCGTGCGCTGGGTGCCGGCATGGGGCTAGTGTTGGGGTTGGTCCTGCATGGCGGCATCAGAATCAAGCAGCTTCAGTTGGTGAGCGGGTGTAGCATGACGCAAGATTGTACTTGCATGTGCTGCATGCCAGTGCTGGCCTGACAGGGCACGCTTCTCACCCAAGTCATTGCAGCTGGCGTCCCTCCATCCTGCACACTTGCTCACTGCCTTTGCCACACCTCCCCCTTGCCTCTGGCAGGCGTTTGAGTTGCGGGGCGCACGTGCCGTGCTGCACGGCCACTCCATGAACGCCTTCCTGGCCACGCTGCTGGACCCGCACGCATCCGAGTTCCGGGTGACGCACATCGAGATGATCAAGGGCATTGTGGGCCAGGTGCGGCGGCTGTGCCTGTGTCTGCGCCCGCTGCCCTGCACTGCCTGCAGTGGGCACCTGCATGCCACTTGCCAATGGCTGGCTACAGCAGCATTGGGTCGCAGTGCCCAGGTCCCGCCGCAGCCCGCAGCCCAGGGCAGCACCTGGCCCTGATTGGCAGTGCCATGTTGAGCCCCTTGCTGGCTGGTCGCTCTGTGACTGCAGGGCTTCTACAGCGTGCACACGGTGCCCATCATTGAGAACACGGCGCGCGAGTGTGAGCTCACAGACCGGCTGCGCGACGCCATCCAGCGGTGAGCAGGTGTCCAGCTGCCATGCCAGCCATAGAATTAACGATGCCCTGCCTGTGCTCGCTGCAGCCCGTGTTGTTGCGCCATCTGTTGCCCCATAGTGCATCGTCTCCAGCAGCCAGCTCACTGCCCACCTGCCCCGCCTGCGGCAGGTATCCCGAGGCCAACGCGGTGCTGGTGCGGCGCCACGGCGTGTATGTGTGGGGCCGCAACTGGATCGAGGCCAAGACGCAGGTGGGGGCGGGCTGGAGGGTGGGGCACACGAGAATGCCTGTGGCGCAGCGGGGTGCATGAATTGCCCAGTGGTTAGGCAGGGCAGTGATACCTTCGTTTCCACGGTGCCCAGCAGACTGGATTTGAATGCACTCCACTACCCTGCTGCGCCAGCTGTGCCTATTATGTGGCCGCTACTAATCACAGTGAAGTGCAAGCCCAGCCGCTCANCCCCGCCCCCACCCCTCCCCTGNCCCCGCAGTTTGAGTGCTACGAGTACCTGTTTGAGGCGGCGGTGCGCATGCGGCAGCTGGGCCTGGACGCCTCGCGCGNCCCGNCCCCTCCCCTGCCCGCAGCGGTGCAGCCAGCGACCGCCAATGGCACGGCGGCCGAGGGTGGCGAGCCTGCGGCCAAGAAGGCGCGGGTGGAGAGCGGCACAGTGGCTGCCGGCTCGGCCACCGCCACTGCCAGCGGGCGCCTGCCCACGGCCGTGGTTCTGGACATTGAGGGCACCATCGCCGCCATCTCCTTTGTCACAGACGTGCTGTTCCCGTATGCACGCCAGCGGCTCAGGTGTGGGCAGGTTGCCGGATGGTTGCGCGCTTCTTACGCTCTGGTATCCTGCCCTGCCCTGCACCTGTGCAACCTGGAACAAGAGTGCCAGGCCCATCTGCTCCATGCCTGCGATGTCCATGAACAACTGCACAACCCCTTCCGAACTCATCCGGCACCAACGTTCCTCTGGCGCCTGTCCTGCGCTCCTACCTGCCGCAGCTCCCACCTGGCCTCCACCTACGACAGCGAGGAGACGCAGGCGGACCTGGAGCTGCTGCGCCAGCAGGCGGCCCAGGATGCGGCCGCTGGGCTGACGGTGCCGCCCATCCCGTGAGTGCCACCACCACGCTGCTGCCTGGGGCTGCAGGCTGGGGTGTGTCGCATGCGGCACGGGTTGTAGTGCACGGAGCACTGCTCAAGCACCCTTGATGAGCAGGGTATGTCAGCGGCCAGTGCAACGCTCTTCCCCATGCCTATTTCTCCACTGCCGCCCGTGCTCTGTATCCTGCCTGACCTGGCCTGTGCTCTCACGTGCTGTGGCAGGGGGCCGGAGGCGGGGCGCGATGCCGTGGTGGCGGCGGCGGTGGCCAACTGCGAGGCGCAGATGGACGGCGACCGCAAGACAACGGCGCTCAAGAGCCTGCAGGTGTGGAGCAGGGCAGGGCAGGGCACAGCTCAGAGCGCACTGGCTGCGGCGGCGGGTGGTGGGCTCTCTTCATCGCAGCTTTGTTGCTGCCTGGTAGAGGTTGCATGTGTCGTGGGTCTGCTCTGTGCCTCACGCTCGTTTCCATGCCTTGGGCTGTGGATTCAGGCGCTGAGGACCTCTCGCCCTCCACCTCTCACTCGTACACCCCTTGCAACCCTGGGCGAGTGCAGGGCCACATCTGGGCGGGCGGCTTTGCGCGCGGCGAGCTCAAGGGCGAGCTGTTTGCCGACGTGCCCGACGCGCTGGCGCAGTGGCGCGGGGCGGGCATCAAGATCTACATCTACTCCAGCGGCAGCAGGTGGGTGGTGCCGGGTGGCGGTGGGGTGGCACAGGGTGCTGCAAGGGTGGCAGCAGCGGGGCCGTACAGAGCGGTGTGCTGCGGTGCGGAGCGGTGTTTAGCAGCAGCACAGACGTGTCCCTGCCGCGTTGCACCCCCTTACATGCACCGTCTGCTGCTGCTTGGCGCCTGCCATGCCTGGTGCAGGGGCGCTCAGAAGGACCTGCTGGGCTGCACCACGGTGGGCGACCTGCGGCCGTACCTACAGGGCTTCTTTGACACCACCTCGGGGCCCAAGGTGGGCTTGGGAATGATGCAGGCAGGGGAGAAGTGTGCAGGCAGGGCCCAACACTGGTTTAAACTGCTCTGATGGTGCGATGAAGCGGTTGGCAGGAGTATTTGATTCGGTCAGCCAAGCAAGGGAGAAAACTTCTGCTTTGCCTAGCCCTCCCATGCGTCACAATGCCCCGTGCCCTGCAGGTGGAGGCGGCCAGCTACCGCAACATCGCGGCCTCGCTGGGCGTGGACTCGCCCTCCGAGCTGCTGTTCGCCACCGACAACCTGGCGGAAGCGCAGGCGGCGGCGGAGGCCGGCTGGCAGGTGGTGGTTGCAGACCGCCCCGGCAACAAGGCGCTGCCGGCGGGGCACGGCTTTGCGGTGGCCACCTCGGCGCAGCAGTTCCTGGCGGCCTTCCGGTGACGGCAGGCAGGACGGGCGCGCCCCAGATTGCCCTCTTTTGCACCCTGGCGTGATCTGAGCTGATAACACAGGCCTTTTGTGATCAAGCCGGCTTTGAGATGGGGTGCTCGGTGCGACTCCAGCCCTCCCGCCAGCCTGGAGTGCCCATGCGCTCGCCGCCAGCTGCTCCTCTTCCGCCGCTTCCGAGACCTTGCTGGGCACTCAATTGACACGAATGTCTTGAACACATAATCTCGACGGCATACACCAGCTCTAGCGCTCGTTGTTGCGAGCCGTCCAAGCCGTGGCCAACCAGCTGAGGCCTCGCGACACGTTTGAACGTGCACTAGACACACCAGGACAGCAGGAGATTGGTGAGTGCGCGCTGGCGACCTTCAGCGCCACCGCTCGGGCTTGCGCCTCCCCGCCTGCGGCCTGAGCTGGGCGGCTGCTGGCTTCCGCAGTTCTTGAAGTGCCGCCAAGCACCTCAGGCGGGCATGCCGGGACGCGCGCTGGTGTTGAGGCCACCGCCCCACACGCCGCTCAACGCTCGCCGGCCGTTGCACCTTCCGCACCAAGCCCCGTCTAACCCATGCCCTAACCCCTGGCTTTCATGCAGGAACTTCACTGCCAGCGCAAACTACTTTTATCTCCAGCCAGCACCACAGCACATGCTGAAGGCCGGCCTAGAAGCGCTGGCGCGGCTGCAGCTGGAGGGGTACCATGCCCGCCCCGAGGCAGCCGTGCAGCAAGCGGCCCAGGAGCAGGCAGCAGCGCAGCAGCCCGGCTCCGCAGAGGTTGCAGGCGGGGAGCAGGGGCCGCTGCCGCTGCATGAGCTTCCGAGCGATGTGCTCGGCAAGATCATCCAGGTGGGGGAGGAGCGGGGCCCTGCCTCGCACTGCTTTGGCTGCTACGCGGCACTACCAGCCGGGCCATCGCTTTCTCTGATAAAGCTTGCCCTCTTTTTGCCCTCCTTGTGCAGCACCTGAGCACAGCAGACATACACAACCTGCTAACGGCGTCCCGCGGCCTGCACGATGCGCTGCTGGACGATGCGCTTTGGCACACGTTGTGCATCTCGCGCTGGGGCGCCCTCACAGACGTGCAGCGCTGGGTCGTCCCCCCGCTGCCACCAACCACCCCTGGCACGCCCGGTCGTGTCACGCTGCCGCTGCCTCAGACGTTCCGGTAAGAGGCTCGAGTGCTGAAGCTAGCAGCAGGTGCTTTGATGGTCATGGCTGTCCCAGCTGTGCATCTGCCACGGCGCCTGTTGCCCACCCACATGACTGCTCTTCGTCCCTGCTGCAGCAAGCTGTATGTGCTGCTGCACGAGACCGCACCCGTCGTGGGCTTGTGGCGGTTGGTGGGCGAGGGCCCCCGCGGCGCACTGATTTGTTTCCGGTGAGACTTGCAGTGTCCTCAGCGGGAATGGTTTGATCGTTGCCTGCAGCGTTCAGAAGGGGTGGCTGCATCATGCGGTGGTTGCCGCCCATCTGTGGCATCTGAGATCACACAGCTGACCCCACCAGCTGGTCTGCCATACCCCATGTGCGCAGGTGGACGCGAGATGGCATTGAAGGGGTTGAGGTGGAGTGCCGCAAGCCGCTGTCGGGGCGCACCGACCCCGTGCCCTGGGCACGCATCTGCCCCGCCCGCGGCCTCACCACAGCGGTGACGGTGGATCAGGAGGGCGCCTACGCAGCAGTCACGGTGTACGGTGCACAGGGGCAGCGCATCCTGCGCAGCCCATCCGCAGAGGCAGCCGCCGCGGTGGCGCTGCCGCACTCGCAGGTGCGTGCGCGGGCTGCGTGCAGGGTGGGGCTGCACCAACAGCCTGGAGGGGAATTGGAGGAGACAATGTGTTGTGTAGACTAATTGCACAGTTATAAACCAGCCCCCTGCTGCACTTTGGCTGGCAAGTCGCCTTGTGGCCCTGCTGCCCCTGGAAGGCCGGCCGCTGTCCTCATGCCCCATCCCGCCCGTTGCCTGCCTCCTGCAGGCCAGCTCCTCGCCGCTGGGCAGCTCCCCGCTGGGCTCGTTTGAGAGCGAGTGGCTGGCCTTCATGACCAGCTCCATCTCCCACGGCCGATCCAAGCAGCGCAAGCGCTCGCAGCGCGGCATGGGCGGCCCAGGTGCGGCAAGTGCAGCCTTGGAGGCAGTGTGCACTTCTGCCACTGCTGCTGTTACATCGCAGCTGCTGTTTTGGTTGACGATTGGGTGCAGGCAGCTGCCCCACCTGCCTGGTGAGCATGCCCAACCCCAACCTGCGCCCCCCTGCCCCGCTGCAGCACGGCCCGAGGGCCCCGCCATCTACCACCTGAAGCGCGTGGAGCAGCCGCAGCCGTCATCCAAGCACCCGCACTGCGGCCTGTGGGCGGGCGACTACGGCCCCAGCGGGCTCGAGGTGAGTGCAAGGCAGGGCCCCGCTGCCAACACCTGCACCTGCGGCTGCTGTGCCATGCCAGTCGAGAGCGCATGCCTTGCTGCCGTGGTTGGGCTGTTGTGCGTTTGATTCCAATGGAATCATTCAATCATCAGCACCTTGCCGCCGGTCCCAGCCGCTCTGCCCAACCACTCCGACCGCCCTGGCTAAACCCACCTGCAGGTACTGCAGCTGCGCTACGACTTCAAGGGGCGCGCGGCGCAGCTGCAGGCGTGGAAGGTGACGGGCGACGAGTGCGTGCCGGCGGGGCAGTGC
>JADXDR010000124.1:104253-131049 GCA_025026875.1 Chlorella ohadii
AGCGCGGAGGTGTCGGCGGTGCTCCACGAGCTCACGGCGGGGCCCTCGGTCGCCCGCCCCGCGCCCAAGCGCTCCTTCCTGCCCGAGTTTGCCGACCAGCGCAACATCGAGCTCGACAGGGAGATCCAGGCGAGCGGTCGGAGGCGTCGGAGCGGCCTCCGAGGGAGGGCAGGCTCGCCGCCGCCGCCGCCGCCGCCGCCGCCTCCACCAGGCCTCGCTGCCGCTGCACCTGCCGCCCTGCCGCAGGCGCTGGAGGCGGAGCTGGAGCGCACGCAGATCTCGCTGGACGAGAATGAGGAGCACACGCGGGTGCTGGCGGAGCACTTGGACTCTGTGCGGCTGGAGATCAAGCACACGCAGGTGCAGCGGTGTGGAGGGAGCGGGTGCACGGGGAAATGGGTTGGGCCTCTGCTGCTCACGCGAGCTGCGTCAGCTCAGACAGCCTTCACCGACAGCAACTGCATTCTTCCCATCCACCTCTCTCAGTCACGGCTGACGACGCGCACGCGGGAGGTGGAGGGCGAGGCCCACCTGCGCGCCGTGGCGGAGCGCGAGACGGGGCGCCTGCGGTCCGATGCCGCACGCCTGGCGGCGCGCCGCMCTGAGCTGGCGCAGCGCGTCACAGCCATGGAGACGGAGGCTTTCACAGCGGGGGAGCGGCTGGACCAGMTCCGCCTGGTGCAGAACTGGAACCAGGTGTGTGGGTGGCTGCTGCTTGCACTGGGAAGGGCTGGTGTGGGTGCAGCGGCAGGGGGGCATGCTTGCAGCTGCCGTGCTGATGCGGTGTTGACTTTGATTCAAATGGCCGCACACCATGTTCTGTGAGGCTGCTGTGAACCTCTGCAGGAGGAGCTGGAGCAGTGGGCTGCAGCAGCCAAGGCAAAAGNAGAGGACCGGCTGGCGCTGGAGCGCTACCGCCGCCAGGTGGGCAGCAGTGTAACCTGCGTGATGCCCTGTTGCAAGCTCCAGGAGTTTGCCAACCTGTGCTGTGCTGCTTGTAGCACTGAATCTGCCGTGCTGTTGCTCTGCTGTTGGCGAGCTACCTGCTGCTTGTTGTGTACCAGTGGGCCTGGCTGCGCGTGCCCCTGCTGCTGCCGCCGCTCCTCCTTCCGACACCCACCGCTGGTCGCATTTCTCAGCACCTGGACCGTGCTCAAGCTGCTTCTTCCACCCACACTGATTCATGCACTCTGACTCATCCGACAGGACGAGGCCAAAGTCAAGGAGCTGGGCATGCAGCTGGAACGCGCCACAAGGGAGGTGCACCAGGGCAAGCGGGACCTGGAGGACGCGCTGACCGAGACGCAGGTGGGTGCAGGGCGCAGTGGTTGCCAACCAGGATGTGGTCACAGATGTGCGGCGCCAGGCAGGAGCATGCAAGCATATTGCGGGCACTGGGCAGGGCACGCTCCTCGGCCGTGCATGCGCAGCTGTGCAGGGCGCTGGACTGCTGCTGACCTGCCCATGTGCCCAACCTCACTTCTGCCCTGCAGGCGGCCCAGGGAGAGCTGGGCAAGGCGGCCCAGGACTTCCGCCGCCTGCACGCTGAGCGCGCCGAGCTGCTGGCACAGTGGGAGGCGGTCGCAGAGGCGGTGCGGCGGCGCGATGCCGACATCCTTGCAGCAGGTGGGTGGTGGATGTGAGGGCAGGCAGGCAGGGTGGCTGGCAGGAAGGCCGATAATCCAAGCAGTTGCCAAACATTTCCGGCTGTTGTTGAGGCTCCTCTGCTGACCAGTGGTTGCACTACCTCCAAACTGCACTGCATATCCGCAGGCCAGGAGGTGGCTGATCGCAAGGCGCGGCTGGCGGGCCTGCAGCTGGAGCTGGCGACCCAGACAGCACAGCTGGATGCTGAGGTGGCGGCAGGTGCGCTGTGGTTGGTGTTGCACGCTGCAGCCATGCATGTGTGTGCAGTGCATCGGAGAGGTGCATGTACGCTGTTGTTATTCACGATTGGCGGATGTACCAAGCCAACAACTGTGTGCCGAATCCACAACAAAAGCGCACCGACGCTACCTCTTTCTGTGCAGGCGCCGCTATCCAGAAGCGCATTGCAGCGCACGAGCGGCGCATCAAGTCTCATTACGATGCCTTCCACGCCAGCCAAGCATTGGCAACAGATGCAGAGGATGCGCTTGACTTCATGGCAAATTCTCTGGGTGCTGCCGAGGACGAGGCGCAGCGTGGCACCGCCGCGTGCGGCCACCTGCGGGCGGAGCTGCAGCGGCGGGCGGCGGCGGTGGAGGCGGCGCAGGGCAAGCTGGAGGCGGCGCGCGTGCGGCTGGCACTGGAGGGGCAGCAGCTGGGCAGCCTGCAGCAGAAGGTGGGCGGGGGGAGCGGAAAAGGGGGCCGGAGGCGATGCAGGCATGGGAGAGAGACGTTCTTGCGGCCGAGCAGATGGGAGCATTGGCAAGTGGTGACCACCTGCAGCTCCTGGCAACACACACACACCACCACCCACACCCTGTCTGTTCCCTGCATCACACAGGTCCAAGAACTGGAATCACTGCGCGCTGAGGAGGCCAAGCGTGGGGAAGCGCTGGAGCGCGAGCTTGCGGCGCTGGCGCAGCGCCAGTTCCGCGCCTCGCAGGCGCTGCACGAGGCGCAGGTGGGCGGGCTGTTGCCAGCCGTGGGGCTGGGAGGACTGGAGGGCGGCGGCATACGGGATACTGTGTGCTTGCTCTGCACGAGCAGCCTGAGCAGCCGCCGCCAAACCTGCTCCTATGCCAAGACACCTTGACTGCTGGATTCATAGCCGTTCCAAACTCCTGCCTGTTGCAGGAGGAGGGCAAGCGGCTGGCCTCTGAGATCAGCGGGGCGAGAACGCAGGGGCGCAACCTCAGCCACCGCATTGGGCAGCTGGAGGAGCAGCTGGTGCACCAGCAGGTGAGTGCGAGGGCAGGGCTGCCAGCGCTTTTGGTTTGGTATTCTCCCTTCCAGCAGTGATGCCGATGGCAGTGGCCGTTTGGTAACGTTGCAAAGGCGCCATTCTGACAGCTGCCATGGCATGCGCTTTGCCGCTAAACAGATTTCCCTGATGTTCCAAGCGGTTTGTGAAACGCACATGCATCTTCTGCCACCCTGCCCACTGCTGTACAGGAGGTACAGTACAATGCCGACTTCCAGGTGGTGCAGATGGAGCGGCGGGTGGCGCGCGCAGAGGGCCACCGCTCCAAGGACGAAACCGAGGCGCTCACCGCCCGCATCAAGGGCCTGGAGGCGCAGCTGCAGGTGGGGCCCAGCTGCTGTATATGCTGTGCTGGGGTGGCTGCTGTGGTGCGGGGATCGGTGCACACTGCGAGGCGCCTGCAAGCTTGAGTTTCTGAAATTGAGTTGCATGGCACCAATTCTCCGTTAGCTGCCACTTTGTGCAGCGTCTGTATGTCAGATTACCCCTCTGCTTCACACACCCTGCACCAACCTGCCCACTGCAGGAGGCCACGTCTGCCCACGGCATGCTGGTAGAGGAGGTGAAGCGCACAGAGGACGACTATGGTGAGTTGCACATTGGTGGCAGGGGTCAGAATGCAGGATGTGTAGGCGGGTAAAAACTGCGTGGCAGCTTGATCAATGGCGGGGCACTTTCACCCGCTGCACTGGCAGACTGCCGCCTGGCGCCCCACCTGCCACTGGTTATCCCTCCCCACTGCCGGCACCACACACCCCTCCCGCCCTGCCCGCCTCCGCCTGCAGCCCGGGCGCAGCGCGCCAGCCAGGCGGTGCAGGGCGAGCGGGCCGGCATCATGGATGACATGGCTCGCCTCGCAGTGGAGGCTGCGGCGGTTGGGCGCGCACTCAAGGTGGGAACACAATGCGGCTGCACACTGTCTCTTGGTTTGGACCAGTCATTGGCATGCAGCTACAAGTTGAATCAGTGGGCGGCAGTGCAGGCAGCTGCTTGTTTAGACCATGCGCGCATGCCCATGGCAGGCCGCCGCAAAGGAGTGGGAGGGCAGCAGGGTGCTGCCTGGCTGACCTCAGTGCATCTTCTCTGTTCCCGCAGGCCACTGCGAAGGAGCGGGAGGGCAAGCTGGTGGAAGTGGATCTGAAGAAGCTGGAAGTGCGGCGGCTGAGGACCGCGCTGGGCAGGCAAGTGTGCATGTGGCTGGAGACAGCCAGATGGACGGCTCACGGCTGCTGGGGGAAAGGGGTGCCATGGGATGGGTGCGCCAAGCAAGGATGCGCCGCCGGCAGTGAGCTGTGCACCCAGCGCGCCCTGCACAGAGACGGTGAAGCTACCAGCTGAAGTCCAGGGACAGCCACTATTCCATCTCTGCGCTGGTGCGTTTTCTTCTCCCCTGCAGCAAGGCGGGAGAGGTAGAGAGCCTGGAGGCTCGGCGGCGGGCGCTGGAGGGCGGCATGCGGGAGCGGCGGGCCGAGGTGGAGGTGCAGCTGGAGCTGATGCAGGTGGGGCGAAGTTGATGTGGAGTGCTTTGTTGCATATGCATTGTTTGAAACAGACTTTGACCATGGTGWMTGGGGTGGGCGGAGTTGCTTTGTTGCATATGCATTGTTTGAAACAGACTTTGACCATGGTGTGTGGGGTGGGCGGAGTTTGAGGTGCAGCTGGAGCTGATGCAGGTGGGTTCTTGGAACGGTGTGCAGCTGCTGGGCTGCAGCATGCTGCATGCGGGAGTACGCTCGGAAACGGAGCGTGCAATCTGCTACACACGCTAGGTTTGATGGAGTGTCCTTCCGTGAACCTGTCGCCTGCTCCTGCCCGCCACACCGCAGAACGAGGCTCGGCTGCTGCGGGACGAGGTGCACCGAGTGACGCTGGAGCTGCAGGTACGGTGCCGGCAGTGTGCTGTTGTTTTGGTCTGGTGCACACCGCATCTGTGCCAGAGATCCCTCCGGAGGGCACGAGATTCTGGCCAGCTTGCGCGTCACTTGCGACGCCCACTCTGCAAGTCACGTGCATGTTCTCATGCACTGCCTTGTGTGCAGGCCCGCCAGCTGGCGCTGTCCAAGCTGCAGAAGAAGCACGAGGCGCTGGTGCTCAGGGGGCGGGGCCAGGAGGGTGAGCGGCGCAGCAGGGTATGCGGCGGTTGGTTCAGAAGCTGGGCGGGTGGCTCTGATGGTGGTTGGGCAGACGGGCAGGCGGCGGAGCCAGCGATCGGGTCGGCAGCTGGATTGTTCATCGATTGGCACTCTGATGCCCTGCTGCCGCAGGCGAGGAGGCCCACTCCCAGGCCTACTACATCATAAAGGCGGCCCAGGAGCGGCAGGAGCTGGCGGAGCAGGTGGGNCGGGGCGAGCAGCTTGTGGCTTGTGTGCCTGTTGTGCGCGTCACAACCGCTGCCTAGCTGTGTGGGTCTCTGCGCTGCTGCTCAACACGCCCGTTCAGCAGTGGGGGAAGAAGCAATCGCCTGATGCCCACACAGCAGCACATTCCCACGCATAACCAAGGCTGCTATTGGCTTGCTTCTGAGCGCAGCCCACCATTATGTGCACTTTCCCCCTGCAGGCGGAGGCGCTGCGGGCCCAGATCGGGCAGGCGGAGCGAGAGTGCCGGGCGCTGGAGGGCACGCTGCGCCGCCTGCTGGGCGCCAACTCAGACTGGCACTACCAGGCCAGGTGTGGGGGCAGGTCTGACGCTGCTGCAGTCGAAGTATTCATAGGCGCTGCAGCACTGTTCAGAGCCTGAGCTTGGAAGGGATGGCGTTTCTGCTGGCCCCGCTGGCACAGGCCCAACTGCAGTACATCAGCCTGCCCCTGCACGCCGAAGCCACATTGTATTGCCTGGTCCCTCTCAAGCAGGCACGCTGGGGCGCACGAGCTGGTTGAGGAGCAGGCGGCCCTGCGGGTGCAGCTGGATGCGGCCACTGCCCAGCTGCGGGGCAAGCAGGCGGAGGAGGCGCGGCGAGGGGCGGAATTGGAGGAGGTGAGGCTGAGTGTCCTGTCTACTCACTGCAATATTTGTGTTGCGGCTTGCGCTTGCAGCAGGATGCTCGTCTCACTTTCCGCTGTGCTGGCGGGCAGTGGCAGTGGCAGTGGTGCCTGCTCACCTCCCTCCTGGTCTCCGGTCCAAGGTCGCCTGTACCCAGCAGTTGCTGACCGGCACAACCTGCCCCTCCTGCCCCTGGCGATTTCCTGCCCCGCAGATCAGGGCGCGGCTGGCCAATGCGGTCGCTGAGGAGGCGGGCATGAGGCAGCGGCTGGAGGGCCTGCTGCAGCAGAAGGTGAGCTGGATCACTGCCGGGTCACTGCTGGATCACTGGATGGACTCGGGTGCCGCATGCTACCTGCCAAATGCTGCCAAGGTGTATACTCAGCCCACCACATCTAGCATCATGCATGGTCTTCGTGCACCTTTGTTGGTGCTTAACTGTAGGTGGCGCCTCACCAGCCGCCCTGCCACAACAACCTAACCTTCTGCAGGCTGAGGCACAGGCGCAGCTGGCGGAGCAGCTGCAGCGGCGGCAGCGGGCAGCGCAGCGCGCCACCCGCATGCTCAAGCAGCTGCAGGCCAAGGGCCCTGCTGGCTGCAAGCTGCCGGCGGGTGTGAGCATTGATGCCCTGGCGGCGGACGTCCGGCTGGCGCAGGTTTGTTCTGCCATGCTTGAGTTTTAGAAGGCTGGAGGCTGGGAAGCTGCTGCGACTGCGACAAGGAGCAGCAAGCCGGCATGCTAAACCGCAGCCGCTGGCATGTGCAGCATGCTGCGTGCATGTGCTGCACCGCCCTCCTCGTGCTGGCTTGGAATATTCAACGCTTTGCGTGCCCATGCACCATGCAGGTCAAGGAGGCGACGCGCGGCATGCTGGAGGCCCTGCAGTCGGTGGCAGCCGAGCACCCCCAGCTCAACCTGCTGCAGCGGGTGGAGAGCGAGGSGGGCGTGAAYCTGCCCGCCGCTGAGGCCAGCTGTGCCTCCCGCCCCAGCTCGGCTGCGCCCTCCGCCCGTAGCGGGCTGTGCGGCAGCCCCAGCCGTGGCGGCAGCCGGCCGGCATCTGGCGCAAGGGGGACACCTGTTCGGCTGGCTGGCTGCCGCAGCCCCAGTGCGGCTAGCGCTCGGAGCCCAGGGGGCAGCCGGCCGGGGAGCTGTGCAGGCAGTGTGCGGTCGGCAGCGGCTGCGGGAGTGGCGGCCSGCKGCCCSGGCTCTGCGCGCTCGCCTGCTGTGCAGACTGTGCAGCTGCAGCTGTAATGAGTTTTGTGTCATGTCAAGTTCTCTTGTCCTCAACCTGATGTGAGCGCCTAATCATGCTGGGGCGGAAGCCGGGCTGTAGCAGGCGCCGACGGGGCAGGGCCACCACAACATTCCAGGCACATACTCTCTGCTTGCAAGCAGGTGCTCAACCGCTCCAATCTAGGTGCAGCTGGCATGCAGGCGGCAGCGCAGACTGCGTCCGAGGGGCGGCCTCACCTCCACACGCACCAGCAGGCGCCAGACAAGCCTCCACACCAGCGCCACATGCCGATCAGCCAGCCGTGCACCACCAAGGAGGAACGCTGGAGCTGGGGTTGGGCCACAGCTGCTGCCGCCCCCGCCGCCGCTTCCGCCGCCAAGCACCGCCGCCAAGTGCATCAGCTGTGAGAGACTCCAGCATCTGCCTTCTTGTTCCCGCCATGCAGTGCCAGGAGGCGGCGCTGGCGGCGCTGCGGGCGCAGCGCACTGGAGGTGCAGGCGGTCCAATGAGCCCCACTAGCCCGCTTCCACCGGCGGGTGGCACCCCTCCAAGCGGCACCCTGGGCCAGTCTGCCTTCAACACAGCTCTGGCGCAGCGCGGTGGCCAGTCGTTCAGCCCAGACAGCAGCGGTGATGTGGCCTCGCCGCCCGACACGCCAGCCAGCGCGCTCAAGAGCCCAGCAGCCGCCGGCGCAATGCCCGTGAGCGGCAGCAGCGGCAGCGGCACGACGCCCAAGGCGGTGCGTGTTTGGCTGGTGCAGGCAGGGATGCGCATGCTGAAAGAGTGTTGATGTGCAAGTTTACCTGGTGGTTGAAAGGGTGTCTGTTTATGTGCAGCCTGCTTGGCCTGCTTGTCGGCCTGCTCGTCCGAGGGCTTGCCGCAAGTGTTGCATTTGCACCTGCCAGCCGCAGGTTCGGTTTGACGACCAGCGCGACAACCTTCACGTGGGCCTGGACTCCGGTGCGTCCTCTGCGGTCAGTTTGATGTGGATGGTTTTGTCTTTGGAACGGCTGAGCCGGGCTGGTCTGGCTGGCTGCCTGGGGCCAGCGGTCGCCATGCAGCAGGATTGCCCAGCAATGATGAAGTGCTGCCTGTTACTCTCTTGATGCTGGCGGCCCACCCACCCCCTTATGTGCACCCCGCAGGACTCACTGCACCGCTCGTATGATGAGGCAGTGGCCGGCGGGCGCGAGCCGCCCACCGCCAGCGGCTTTCATGTGGTGCACACCGCGGGTGGGTGCGCCCATGTGGGCGTGCCCTCCCGCAGGCGGCCGCCTGGAGGCTGTCTCCTCCCTCGGTTGCTTTATTCACTCCTTCTGCATGAAACTTTCAGCATTTCTTGCTTTTCCTTGTGCACCCTGCAGGCGGCCGCCTGGAGGCTGTCTCCTCCTCTGCACGCTGGGAGGACGTGGTGGGTTACAGCCGCGCAGTCAAGCGCGGCCCCTTCATCTACGTGTCAGGCAAGCGTTGGAGTCCTGACTGGCTTGTCTGGCTAGGCTGAGTGTCACTGCTGGATGAGCACAGCAATGGAAGCAGCTGCAGCGCAGCAGTCCCAAGAGGGAGGGTACACCAGTAAGCTGGCCGCAACTGCAAACCAGTGCACTTGCAGGCACGTCAGCCGTGGACCAGGCCAGCGGGCGGGTGATGTACCGCCGCGATGCATACAAGCAGGTGTGTGACGTGCTCTGCTGTGCTGCGCTGTGCCCGTGCTTTGCGTGCTGTGTCGTGCCGCTCGACACCTGGTGCAGCACCAGACCGGCGGTCGGTTCGTGCATGTTGCTGGAAAGTGATGTGCTGTTCTAACGATGCATCGTGGCCGCTTTGCCTACGGCTTTGCCACTCCCTGCCACCTGCCTCCCATTCTTGCCACAGACGCGGCTGGCCTTCACCATTGTGGAGCGAGCGCTGGCGCAGGTCGGCGCCTCGCTGGACGACGTGGTGAGGAGAGAATGCTTCGGAAAGAAAGATAATGAGTTTGGCTGGGGTAGAGGGAGCGGGGCAGCGCATTGCTGGACGTCGTGGTGAGCAAGAGGCTGTCCACTGGAGCAGGTTAACTAGCGCAATACCGCTCACGTACCGCTTGGGGAATCTCACCACGCCACACAGTTGCTGCCCATAACAGTCTTGCGCGGCTAGCACTGTGAGCTATGAGTGTGAGCGCTAGCGCACATCCTTTGCACCACGGCCTTTGCGCTCACAGTTCTTGCTGCACCACTCCCCCGTCCTTTCAGGTGCGCACCCGCCTATTTGTGCGCAACCTGCAGCGAGACGGCGAGGGCATCAGCCGGGCGCACGGCGAGGTGAGGGGTGACATTGTAAGGACGTGGCATGCTGGAGGATGCAAGGGGCAAGCTTGCACACATCTGTTTGCATATGCATGTGCGTGGTTGCCAAGGTCCAGCAACTTGCATGCAGCGGGCGGCGCTCAGCAGGCTGCCACTTGCTGCCCCATCTCTCCATTCCATTGCTCTTTCGTCGCAGGTTCTGGGCCATGTGAAGCCCGCAAGCACCATGGTGAGCCAGCTTCGGATGCGGCCTCAGGCAGCCCTAAATTTCCCTGAACACAACGTCACTCTGCAAGCGGTTGACCTTACCGCAAGCGCCCAGGCTTGGCACCACGCAGGCGGCAGCCAGCAGCAGCGGCGGCGGCGGCGGCGACGGCAGCCGCCCTGTTCATACGCACGCTGATTCATGCACCTGGTGCTGTGCAGGTGGAGGTTGCCCGGCTGGTGCACGAGGACATCCTGGTGCTGATCGAGGTGGGCGCCACTGTAGCTTTGCATTGAAAGGCAGGGCAGAGTGTACGTTGGGTGTAAGCCCCACGTGTCGAGGCGGGTCCGGGAGATGCCAGAGCCCTGACCCCATCGTGCCTCCCCAGCTGCCACACTTGACACGAGGCATGTGCCTGGTGGGAAACGCAGCGATGACCCACACATGCACGTTCTGACCAAATGCACTGAGTCCGCAATGCTCGTCCCCTCCAGGTGGATGCGATCCTCAACTTGGACATGTGAGACTCAACTGTGACACTAAAGGCTGGCACCCAAGCCCCTGTGCGCTGGAGGATGGTGCCACCTGGCAGCATACCACAGCCGCAACTTTGGGCCCTCAGTATGCCTCTGTGCAACAGGACAGCCAGCTGCGGCTGTGCCAAGCCTGCAGCTGGCCTTGCAGGCATGCCTTTTCCCCTCTGCTTGCCATTTTGGATGCCTGACTTCCTCTGCTCAATTTTGGACCAGTCCCTGCCTGCCGCTGCCATGTGCACGTCACATGATGTACTGTAAGCTGTTTGGGAAAAGTCAAGCAAGCAAGTCAATAGCGCAAAGCAGTATAAGTCGGACAGGCAGCAGGGTTTGGAGAGTTGGAGGTCAGCACCAGCAGGCAGTCACTTCGCTGCCACAGCTGCCGATGCGGCCACCGACTGCCTCGCTGCGGCAAGCGGTCGTCGGAACTGGCCGCCGCAGCCAGCTGCGGCTAACTGCCAATGAAGTTTCTGCCGCAGACACTCTGGGTTGCGATGCCGTTAGCCAGAAGCGCTCCAGCGCTCAGCTACTGAAGGGAGCAGCTGGCGCCGCCATGCTCGGCATCATGCTGCGCTTGTGTCCAGGCCTTGCAATGGCACCGCTCCTCCTCTGGCACGCCTGCCAGCGCCGAATCAATGTGCTTGCCGCATCCCACCCTGTGTGGGGCGGATGGATGGGGCGAGTGGCAGTGGTGGGTGTTGAGGGGGGTTGGCCNAGGTGAGGTGCAGCGGCAGAGGGGCACAGGAAGAAGGTAGGGCGGCAGCTGGGCAGGTCTTCTACTGCTTCAAAGCCATGGCATGATTCAGAGCATGCGCTGCTTACCAGGTCTTCTTCCTGCACTTCACACACCAAAACTGGTGGCACATGGCGCCGCTGCGCAGGAGTGACCAAAAAGGAAGAGGGACCGTCGGGCAGAGGGACCGTCGGGCACAAGGCGGCGGCGGCAGCGACGGCGGCAGCTGGGCAGCGGCGGGTGCTGCCGGCGTTGTTACCTAGTGCTTCTGCGGCGCCTTGCCAATGTCGCAAGGAACCGGCCCAAGCCCAGCGCGCACCAGAGAAGGGAGGGTTGGTCGGGCCTTGGGGTTCTAGCTGCCGACGAGGCTGCACTGGGTCTGATGTCGCTACGATCGGTCTGCGGAAGGTTTTGCTGGCGTGCAGAATAGATTCTCGTTTCGTATAGCGAGAAGACGTGCTGCGGCCTGCTGAGGGCGCCTTGCCACACCCCGCTTGCTCCTTTGATGCGCTTCTGAGTGGGCGCAGTTGTGATAATTACAGTTGCACAGCCACTCGCCGCACCACAGAGTTCGCTGGCAACTCGCTCGCGCAATTGTAAGCCTGAACAGCCGCTTGCTGCGTCCCACATCAGCTGGGGATCGGTTTACAGCCAAGTAGGCCACGCCAACAGCCCGTTGGCAGCCCCTCCGCACCCCACTGCCGCCGCTGCCGCTCGCGCCTTCCAGCAGCTGGCGGTCCAATGGCAGACCGTGCCGCCTGCCCGTTCCATGCGGGCGAGCAAGAGATGCACTTCAAGACCGGGGTGTGGCAGGCGGTGGAGTCGTTAGGTAACGAGCAAAGCCGCCTCTGCCTCGCCGTCGTTGCCTGCCTGCGGGCGCCTTTCAGACCCCACCTGCCGCCAGCTGCTGCCGCCAGCTGCCCTGCCCTTGGTTGCTGCCTTTGCCACGCCTTCGCTTCTTCCACCCTGCCATTGTACTGCAGGGCGGCGCATGATAAAGCCGGCCATCGGGCCGGTGCACGCCGACCTGCTGCGCACGCTGCCCATGCTGCTGGTCACAGCACAGGACAGCGGCGGCCGGGCGTGGGCCTCTGCTCTGGTTGGCAGCCCCGGCTTCCTGTCTGTGGGAGATGACCCCTCCCTCCTGCTCATCTCCTCTGCACGCTTGCTAGGCGATGGTAAGCAAGCTGGCTGTGCAGGTCAGAGTGCCTGTGCGCGCCTGATGCCGCTACCTGCCTCAAAATGCTTTCTCTCCTGCCTGTGACCTTGCTCGGCACACGCCGCCGCTGCCCTCCCTGTGACCCCTGCCCCGACCCACCTGGCCTGGTTGCCACCCTCCATCCCAATCAGGCATGCTGGCCTTGCGCCCCGGGCAGCGCATCGGCTGCCTGGGCATCCAGCTGAGCAACCGGCGGCGCGTGCGCGTCAACGGAACCATCGAGGCAGCAGAGCGAGACTCGGCAGGGCGGCTCAGCCTGTGGCTGCGCGTGCAGCAGGCATACACCAATTGCCCCAAGTACATCCAGGCAAGGGCTCGCCTGCTAGGGGAGGGATGGTGCTGCGGCAGTGGGCACTTGCGGGCTGGGGAGGCGAACAAACAGAGCGAGCGGCTTGCACACTTTTCAGGTGAAAATCCAAGTTGCATGGCTGGTTACATGGCCGATTTACTTCGACACTCCTGATCGCAGAAGCGTACGCTGCAGCTGGTTGACGCACCCCCAGCAGGCAGCAGTGCCGACCCCGAGCGCGGTACCGGCACGCTGGGCGCAGCGCAGCAGGCCATGGTGGCTGCCGCTGACACCTTCTTCATAGCTTCCTCCTCCGGCCCGCTTTCCTCGAATGATGAAGAAAAGGGCGGCGATGCAGCAGCGCAAGGCAGCCTGCCGGCAGTGGCGGCAGCGTTCGGGCATGATATATCGCACCGGGGCGGCCCGCCCGGCTTTGTTCAGGTAAGCGGGTGCGTTTACGTGCGTGCAAGCCGCCACGTGTGGGGCCAGCGGTAGTGCGAGTTGCGCTGTTGGCGCAGCAGGCGCCGTGTGCATGCTGCTTCTGGGCGTCGCATGCCACCAGCCTCCCCTGCTGCCTGCTGCCCAACCTGCGATCTGCATCATGCACCATGCAACCTGCAACCTGCTCATTAAGCGTGAGTGCCTCACATGCAGGTGGAGGAGCAGGGGCGGGTGCTGCGCTGGGGCGACTACGAAGGCAACTTCATGTTCAACACGCTGGGTGAGCTAGGCGCTGCACCTGCAATTCAATCCACGGGGGAGGCTTGGAAGGCTTGGGCGGCACTGTTTGGAACACAAAGCGTGCGGCGGCACCACGTGGCAGCAGACGAAAACTGTTTCCTTAAGGGCTTGAAGGGAACAGCTATGACCCCGATGTCAACGCAGCCCGGCCATTCCTGCTTCCTTTCAACCTATCCCAGCCCCGCCAACCCTTCATCCCACCCTCCCCCAGGCAACCTGCTCGTGCACCCTGCCTGCGCGCTCCTGTTCCTGGACTTCAGCAGCAGCGATGTGCTGATGGCGGCGGGTGACGCAGAGGTGCTGCACAAGGACCGGGAGCTGCCTGGTGCTCATGTGAGCTGCTTTGACACTCAACTGTTGGGTGTGTTTGCTTGTGTCAGGCGGCGGGTCAAGTCAAGGAGGTGCTGCACAAGGGCAGGGAGCTGCCCGCTGCTGCTTTGAAGTTGTTACTTAGCCAGCTTTGTTTGTGCGACGCGTTCTAAATCGCAGCGTGCATTGCCAGCGGTACGCAATAGCCAACAGCAATACCTGCCGACCCCCTTCACTTTTTGTTGCCCAACCGTGCAGAGGGCGGTGCGGTTCACAGTGCAGGAGTGGGCCCACCTGCGAGGGGAGCTGCCGCTGCGGCAGCAGGGAGAGCCGGAGCCGTCACCCTTCAACCCATCGGCTCAGTAGGACAGTGAGCAGCAGCTAACTGTCCACTCAGTCACCAAGCAACCTTCTCGAACAGCTGCAACCCACAAGTGCAATATCGCATCAACAGTTCTGCCGACAATCCTGTTTGATTGATCCTCCTGTTGTACAGTTACAGTTGTACTTCTGTTGGCGGCCACTATAGGAGCCGCATGTCGCCGTTGCCATGATGCATGCCCTGCCCTGCCCTGCCCTACCCTACCCTTCCCCGCCCCCATGCATGCACAAATATGCCACGCTCACTCTCGCCCCGCATCTTTCACACCTCATGTCACAAGTCTGTGCCATCCGGCCTCTTACATTTCCGGACATCATCAGCAGCCTACAGCACATGTGCACGCTCACTGCATTATCTTTGGCTGCCTGGCATATGCATGCGGCAGCTGGCCGTCTGCCTGCAAAAAACAGGTATCAACGCACGTTCACCGCGCCGCGCATGTCCGTGACAAATTTGCTGAGGACGCGTCCAAATGCGCGGCGGGAAGGTCGGTCCAGCGATGCAGCGCCACCCACTGAAGCCACCAGACCGGTCAGGGCCGCCTGTGCCGAGGCCTGCAAGGCAGGGAGTGTGGAGGTGTGTGGAGCGTCGCCATCGGGACAGAGCATAATCCAGCAGGCCGGCCAGCACATTGGTCGCATGTAATTGAAGGGCTCTGCTTGGAGGCAGCACTGCTGCACTGCCTCCCACAGTGCTGCAGAGCACGCAGCCTGCCTTGCACAACAACAGCCGCCACTGCTCACCTTGGCTGCGTCGTCTGCGCAGGCGGCAAGCAGAACTCCTACTATGCACCGTATCTTCTTCCTAAACACATGGCATGCCCCATTCAATATCGAAGCGCAGCGCTCACCTTGGCGGCACCGTCTGCGCAGGCGGCAAGCAGGGCGTCGCCGCTGCGCTGCAGGGCTGGAGGATCTGAGAGCGCCAGCGGCAGCACTGCCTCTGCTGCGTGATCCACGGCCTCTAGGCCTGCAGCTAGGGAGGATGGGAGCAGGCGGATTGGAGCAGGCGGAAAGCTCAAAGACGTGATGACGAGCAGCACTGGTGTTCACGCGGCGGCTGAACGCACTCATCACGTCTGCAGCAGCAAGCTGGCATGCATCCTGATCAGCCTGGGACGCGTGCACCTAATGCCACTAGGCATAAACCACCCAGAACCGTCATACACCCCCAACGGCTGGCGCACCTGCGTCGCCATGAATCAAGCGCTGCAGTGAGGCGCCCAGCAGCCCACCCAGGGGAGTGGTCCCGTCGGGGCCTGCTGCGGAGCGGCGGGCGGGGAGGGGTTCAGTCAACAACCAGAACAGAGCCAGGCAGCTTGGGCACTTGATTCTGAAACTGGCGGCCGCAGTTCYAAAACATGGCTCACCGGGGGCGTTGTTGGGCCCCAGGCCCGGGCCGCCTGCCGCCACCGACTGCACGTGGAAGCGCGCCAGAGCCGCCGCTGCCTCAAACACCGCCTGCACACACAATGGAGGAGAAGTCTGCACGTGAGCGTGGCGGTTCAGCTGTAGACGGGGTGGGATGTGAATGGTCGCGCAAACGCACAGCATATCAGCTGTCCCAGGGACTCGCTTGGCCAACCGCGTCACTCCCTGTGGCCCCTCATCCCTAGCAACGGAACCAGACAGTCAGCTACAAGCAGCAAAGCATAGTGGCAGTTTGCCGGCCATCCGGCCATCAATAAGCGCATTCCCTGTCTTGCCTGTGTGACCTCGTCATCACCGGTCGCCCCCACGCCAAATTGCAGCGTGGACACCAGCGTTTGGAAGACATTGGGTGGCAGCACCGCCATGCGCTCCGGGTACACCTGCAAAGTGGGAGGGGCAGGGGGCTTTTCGGTCAGGCAGGTGACACATGGGATGATGTGTCCATTTACCAGAAGCAGCGGCATGCACCACGCTCCACATGCAACTTCAAAGCGCGGCCAGGCTGACACATCCACCTCCAGCATGTGCACGAGCAGCGCAAAGCAGGCTCGGCACAGCTTGCAGTCTAGGAAGAGTGGTAAATACCAAGCAAGTGATGTGATATCAAGATAAAGCTGCTGACCTCCAGCATGTGGGCAAGTAGCGCAAAGTAAGCGCGGCAGAGCTTGGGGAACTTGAGCAGCTCGGGGGACAGCAGGGGGACAATAATGTCCAACCCGGCAAATACGATCTGCAAGGAACCGAGTGAGCAGTGATAAAGTGTGGTTTAAGGCACACTCAATTCGAGCAGCTGCAGGGAGCGGAACAGTGATGTCCAGGCCCGCAAACACAATCTGCAGTGCAAGGGAAGACACGAACGAGTGCACAAGCCAATGCTGCATCTCCAAACCGCGTCACCCAATGACAGCGCAGCACACTGACAGAGCGAACAGCACATCCAAGTTGCCGCCAATCCTCAGCAACCCCCTCCCTCCCCTCCCTCCACCCCTTGCACCTGGGCCACATCCACGGCCTCGCCATCGACACCCGCCGCCGCTCCTGCTGTACCGCTTTTCACGGGCGCCTGGTTGGCCCAGTCGGCCTGTAAGGGGGCAGTTGTGGCCGGTAGGGACGCAGCTTTTGGTGGCACGTACATCTTGCAGTTGGTTTGAGCAGCACCGCTCCACGTGCCAGCTGCGTGTCCGCTCGGTTGCAGCGTGGGCTGTGCTGCGCGCAAGTGATGGCTGGCCGCTACACATGCATATGCACATGCGCAGCCACCAAGCCTACCCCGCTTTCCCACCTGCGTCAGCTTGGTCAGCAGCTTCAGCAGGGCTCGCAGGTCGAGGTAGCGGTCGGACAGAGCCTCGGCCGCCAGCGCCTTTGAGGCCGCCACACTGATCTGGCCCTGCATGGCGTCAGAGAAAACAGGTGTCCAACAGTATTATTTAGCAAAGCTACTGGGTACAACCTGCTATGCTGCCACGCTGACCTGGCCCTGCATGGCGGCAGGCAGGGCAGCCGCACGACCGCGTTGCTGGCTGGCCGGCTTGTTGCTGGGCCTGTCCATAGTTCAAAGCGGTGCCCCGCACTGTACTCTGCACAACACACAGCATGCAGAGGCATGGGTAAATTCTAAGACCAAGTGACCCTTCACAACCAACTCCTTTCCATTCCCCCTCACCAGGTTGTGTGCCGAGTAGAGCTGCAGCAGGCGCAGCGCCCAGGCGCACAGCGCTTGTGCATCAGGCGGCGGCAGGTAGGCCGCATGCGACTCCACCACATCACCGGCCTGGGGAGAGAAGGGGGGGAGTGGGTTCACAGGTCGGAAACATTTCGACTAAGATTGAGGCAGCAGGTAGGCTGCATGCAACTCCGCCACATCACCGACCTGAGCAGAGAAACGGGCAGGACGACACAAGATGAGCCATTTTTGGNTGACCGAGGTGACGGGTGAGCTGCTGCGCGGCATGCGGCATGCAGCAGCCAAGTACGAACAGCTCAGACGCCAGCCTGGGCGGCTCACCAGTTTGAGGATGAGTGTGACGGCCACGGGCTGGGTGCGGCAGGCATCAAAAAGAGTGGCTAGGGCAGGTGCCGCGGATGTGAACTGCAGCCGAGCAGCCGGCGGAGGGCGGCTCTTTGGCGATGGAAGCTCCACGCACGCAGCAATCAAAGTGCACGCAACAATCAAGTGCCGGCAATTGCCCTCCCTAACTAGCCCCCAGTCAAGGCAATCTACCCCACAGCCCGCCCACCCGCCCATCCCACTCGCCTGCTGGAACAGCGCTGCCTGAGTGGCGGGCGTGGTGCCACGCACTGCCCCCCTCAGTCGCTCTAGGAGCGACACCACGAGGTGCAGTCCATCTGCGCGCTGCAGCGCTGCGCGCGCTGAGGCCTCGCTGGCGCCGGCCTGGCGCAGCTGTGCCGCCGTACTCTCTAGAAGCCTGCCCGCCCAGTTGCCGGCATCGCCGGGCAGGCCGTGGGCGGCAAGCAGCAGGGACTGCAGCAGGCGCCGCTGCACCTTTTCTGCCAGCTGCAGCAGGCCGGTGTCGCCGCGGCCGACCGCATCGCACAGGCTGCCCCATGCTGCGGTGTCCAGCAGCGCAGCGCACACAGCGGGGCGGCGCACCAGGGAATGCAGCAGCTGGCCGCACACCACCTGCAGGGGAGAGAGGGGCAAAGTGGCATTGGAGAACGGAGCGGGTGTTGCGGGCCGACGGGTTTGGTGAGGCAGCTGCCGCATGCCAGCAAGTCAGCCAGGAACCAATTTGCAACGGGCAGACTGAGCAGACTTCTCAGCTGGGAAGTCACATGCGAAAGCTAGTGAAAGCCATGACGCCCGCCCATGCGCCAACCAGCCACCCAACATTCAGCCACCCATCCGCCCACCTCGTGCAGCGCTCGCTCTCCTGGGTATCCAGTCAGCCCCGCCAGTACCAGGCTGACCAGCAGCTGGGCAGCCTGTCCGCCTCCCGGCGACCCCGCGCCAAATGCGGAGGCCAGGGCTGGGGAACCAGGCTGCTCTTGGGGCATGAGGTATGTGTCTGCCCAGCGGGCCAGGGAGGCAGCTGACACCTCCACCAGCCTGTGAGGCAGGGAGTAGGGTAATCAGGTTAGGCAGGTTGAGCATCCACACGCAGGGGCAGGACTGTGAAGGATCAGTGCTGCAACCTACCAAGCGATGCCTTGTGCTCCCAACATTCCACCAACCCGCAAGCTACCAAGAATCAACAAACAAGCAGGCAGACCCAGCACCCACCTGGGGCTGGCGGCCACCTGCCCCACATGTGCCAGGCAGTGGTTGCCAACCGCCAGCAGGCCAGCAGAAAGCTTCTCCGCTGGGTCCCCTCCCTGCCCTGCTGCTGCCGCGGCCTCGCAGGCTTGGCAGATGGGCAAGGGAACCAGGGGTGTTTCGCCGTCGCCCAGGTCTGCTAACACGTGGCTGCACATGGCGGTGAGCCAGCACAGCTGCTCTAGTGCAATGCTGGGGTCGGCACCTGCAGCATGGCAGGTTGTAGTGGGCTTCAGAGGCATCAGGGAAGGTTGCACAGTCACACCGCTTGCAGACAAAGCAAACTTACCAACCTTCTCTTGCCGCTAACCGCCTGCATACATCCCGATCACAAGCAGCAGCACCTGTCAACACGGCACCGGGCACCTGTCCATGCACACTCACCCGACTGCAGGCACTGCTGCAGGGCCGCCAGAGCCGCGGCCAGCCGGTCAGCCAGACGGGTCAGCGAGAGGGCGGCAGAGGCACGGCCGAGGGCCGCCACTTTTGAGAGCCACTCCTCACTTTGCATGGCCTCCCCGCCCTCGTTCTCCTCTGAAAAGCAATGAGGGGGACCAGCGTAGCAGGTGGCGCAGGCACTTTCTGCAAACAAGCTCAACAGCCAGCCTGCCGGACATGGCACGACTCAGACCACACTGCGTGTACACACCCACAACCACGCAGCCCCAGCCCCGCCCACCTTCGTCCTCCTGCGCTTCGGCCGCTGCCTGCTGCAGTCCCGTCTCCACAACCGCCGCAAACACGGCTGCTGCTGCGCCCACCGCTGACTGTGAGCCGCCCATTGGTCCTCGGCAGGGGTCCGCCACAAGCTCCACCCACATATCCAATAGAAGCTCAGAAGCTTCGCTCTCCCACCAACCGGGGTCGCTGCCCGCAGCCGCCAGCACAGCGGTGGTCAGCTCTGACAGCAAGCCTAGCAGGCCGCCGCCGCCAGCTGGCATGCCCAGTGCCGGCGATGCGGCGTCAAACCCGCCTGCTCGGTGCACCCGGGCGGCGGCCAGTAGGCAGCGGCAGGCAGAGAGCAGGCGCTCTTCGCCGCCGGCCGCCGACTGGCGGGCAGCTTC
The DNA here is from genome assembly GCA_025026875.1 of Chlorella ohadii. Taxonomy (NCBI): domain Eukaryota; kingdom Viridiplantae; phylum Chlorophyta; class Trebouxiophyceae; order Chlorellales; family Chlorellaceae; genus Chlorella; species Chlorella ohadii. Next base: position 123,843 of record JADXDR010000124.1, read on the forward strand.
GATGGCTGGCCCTGCTGGCGCGACCCACGGCAGCACCAGCTGCAGCATGGCGTGCAGATGCTGCTGCTGCAGGTTGGGGCCCTGCGGTGTGGAGCAGGGCATGAGCGGGAGGCAAGTGAATCGAGGTGTGCCCCCGAGGAGCCGAGGAGCGGCAGCATGCAACTTGAGCGAAACAGTGCACAGCCAGCGCACGTGTGCCTGCATGCTGGCATGGACCAGCCAACCCACGCGGCATGCTGGCATGGACCAGCCAAACAACGTGCAGTAGGCGGCACGTCGTGCCCATGCTGTGCCCTGCTGCAGCCGCATGTTAGCACTCACCGGGGCCAGCCCAAGCTCCACCCTGCCAGCCTGCTGCTGCTCCGACCCAAAAACGGGGCCGCTCAAGCCGCACAGCCCTTCTAGCACCCGCTGCACCGCCGCCTCCAGCTGCTGCTGCCTGCGTGGCAGGGATGGGACATGCGAGGGGCTTTGGAAAGGTGTCAGCAGCACCGCAGCAACATGTAGCACCAGCGCGACCACCAGCAGCGTCCCAGACTGCGCCCGACATAAGCTAGGCGCACCCGCGGGCCTGCGCCAAGGGCGCCAGCCACGCCCAGGCATCTGGAGCCAGGAAGGCTTCCGCCCAAGCGGCGGGCGGCCGCAGGGAGGTGGCCTCAAAAGCGGGCCGCCCAGAGTCCAGCACCCGCCAGACCTCGCTGCCGCTGGCTGCACGCAGGGCGGGCGAATGGGTAGGGGGTCCAGCACTTGGAGGGGGGCCGATGGCAGCTAGGTGTCAGCTTGCATGTGTGCAGTGGACACATTATTCCTTGCTGATGCCATGCTGCGCCAATCACTACCCAGCATCAGTGTGCACGTCATTCCAGATGCCCACCTGAGCTGAACGGCCAACCAAGGATGGCTCCTAGCAGGCGCAGCGCAGCGACGCACACACCCCCATCGGCTCCGCTGGCTGCCGCAGCAGCGGCCTCGCGAGCGGAGGCCTGGGCGTGCAGCAGCAGGCCATGCAGGTAGCCTTGCTCAAGCGAGGAGCGGCACTGTTCGTGCAGCTCCCTGCACAGGGCGACGGGCAAGGGATTGAGAGGAGATGTGGATCTCAGGCAGAGTGCACGTGTGTGGGCTGGGCTCGCCAGCACAGCACGCGAAATTGGCCAGCAAGCCGGTAATGCGCACCAGCTAAGCCCCATTTGGCTGGCGGTGGAGGGCGAAAACTCCTCAACGACTGCAGTCAGCAGCTCCAAGCCCACCCTCCGCGCCTCTACGCTGCCCGCCTGGCTGGCCTGAATTGAATGGGAGTGGGGCCAGGATAGCACACGGAAATCGCCAGCGCTTTCCAGCTGAGTGTGCAAGCGGTGCAGAGCAGATCTGCCCAATCGGTCGACTCATCTGGACAGCCGACACTGGCGCACAGTGCTAAGTACCCACTGCACCCCATTCAGACCCAAACCTGCGCATGAATGCCCTGCAGAGCGGCATCCCTCTCCGCCTGCCCGCCCTCCAGCCAGCCGCGCTTGATGATTGCTGCCACTGTGGCGCTGACCTGCGGCACAAAGTTGATGGCCAAAACTGCTGAGTCTCGGCTGCCCATCGGGTTGAGAACACGCCGACCAGCGGCCTCTGCCAGCAGCAGCATTTCCCCCTATCCCTCCAACACTTGCAAGCTGAGCAGAACTGACAGCGAACAACCACAACCAGCCCCGCACCATGACTTGCAGCAAAGCCGGCACCCGCACCTGTGTGCGCAGCAGCGGGCGGGGATCAGCTGCCAGCGGCCCCAGCGCCAGTTGCAGCAGAAACTGCAGCGTGGCCTGCTGCGCCTGCTGGCCCAGCAGTGCCCAGCGTGACAGCAGGATCTCGCGCAGCGCCAGCACCGCCTGCATCGTGCAGTGAGCCAGGGTGGCAGTAGCTTGACCATGCTGTGGAGGTCGTGCTGCGAAGCGCACAGCATGAAATGCACCGGCGTAGCGAATAGGACAACTGCAACGCCCTTTGACGGGCAGGCTGCATATCAAGCGCAGTGCTAACAAAACGGTTTCAAGAACAGCAGCAAACCCAGCGGCGAGTTGTCTTGGCATTGATTGTTGCATGCCTGGAAGCGCAAACCCTCTGGTGGAAAGCCTGTGCACCAAGCACATAGCCAATAGCACGCCCTCCCGGCCAACAGCAGGCAGCCGGCTGGCCTGGAAAGCAGCTACTCTGTTGACTGCTGCTTGCCTGGAACCGCACGCCCTCGTCGCTCGACTGCTGCAGGATGGCCACGCATGCCTCCACCCCCGCGCTGCGCCGGAACTCCAGAAGTGCTGCCTCCGCTTGGGCGCGAGTCGCCGCATTCTGCGAACCAGTGCAGGGTGGAGAACAGGTGGGGCTGAGCTGAAGACAGCGGCAGCGGACTGCGGCAGCGGCGGCAGTGGCGGCGGCGGCGGCTAGACAGCTGAGCTGATGGCCGATGCGCGGCTGCTGGGGCATATCGCGGCGATAAGCTTCAAACAATAAGCTTACATGCAGGCCGGCGCAGGCCTGCACGAACTGAGCGGCGGCGGCCTCCATCGGTGGAGCGCTCAGGCCGCTGCCGTTCATGCCAGATAGTGCATTAGTAACGGAGGTGCTGATGGCTCCTCTACCTCCCTTGCCTGCCTCCTGCATGCGCGACATGGCTTTTGCCGGGAGGTGCCTTGATGCCGCCTCCTGCAGCTTTGATTTCATGTGACAGCGGTTTGGTCACCGATGCTGGGGTCATAGCGTCTAGATCCTCCTGCCACAGCCCGGCGGCAGTCGCAACTCGCTTTCTGCGGCCCCTGGGCAGCCAGAGCTGATCCAGAATGCACCGTTTGGCGACAAAGTTGTGGAAAATTACGCCCGAACGGTCCCAGAGGCAAGGACCAGCAGCCATTCATGGCAGCGAGCGGCAGCGGCATCCGTTGCAATGGAAGCTCCCAACCTGCTGGACCTTCGGCTCTCGGCTGATGCTGATGTTACAAAAATCCTGACCCGGCAAAACTGAACGTGAGCAGCATCATGCCGCTCTGTGCTCATTTGCTGCAACATCTGCCAGACATTCGCCGCGAGCGCAGCGCAGCAGCCATCACCCGTAGCAGTCGGGCTGCTTGCACTGCACCACCGCCGCCAGCACCTCTGCCAGCCGCTCCTTGCCGCTCCAGCCGCCGCCCCGGCTGCGCAGCCCCAGCAGCTGCGCGCACTCCCGAACATACGCCTCCAGCTGCTCCGCCGACTGCTGCTGCTGCTGGGCGCCGCTGGACGCCGCCGCCAGGAAGCGGGCGGTCACCTGATTGAGCCTCTCCTGTGAGGTTTGGGCAAGGCAGCGAGACAGGGATGCATCAGCACTGCCGCACTGCCACTCAACGGCTGTTCAACTGGAGTGATGGGGGTGGCAACCTGCCATCGGACACACCACGTGAGCATCCAGCACAGCCGCGCTCAGGCCGCTTTTCTAGCAGGCTCACCAGCCATGACCCNACCCTTCATCATCATCATCATCATCATCATCATCATCAGCAGCAGCAGCAGCAGCAGCAGCAGCACACAACAGCGTCAATCACGCAAATGCCCGCTCACCAGCGGCCCAGCCAGCTCCACCTCCAAGTCGAACAGCTCCAGCGCCGGCGGCGGCAGCTCCGGCAGCGCCGGCGGGAACACCGCCGGCTGCAGCGGCGGGAAGGGCACCTCCAGCTGCGGCCGCCACAGCGGCAGCTGGCTGCCCCCGCGCCGCAAGCCCGGCACGCCGCTGCCGCCGCTGCCGCCGGTGAGTCCGCTCAAGCCGCCTGCAAAGCTCCCGCCCAGGCTGCCGCAAGCGGCCCCGCCGCCAAAGCCGCTATGAACGCTGCTGGCACGGCCGGCGGCGTCTGGGCCCAGCAGCTGGCGGCGCAGCGCTGCCACTTGGGGCACAAAGGACAGGTCCAGCTTGAAGAGGGAGTCGGCAAAGAGGCGGGTCACGTCGCGAGGCAGCTCCCCATGCTCCTGTGAATGGGAGCCACGGGGTGGCATGGCATGAGGAATGTGGGATTGACCAAACGCATGCATCCATCAAAGGTTGTAATGGAAACGCAGTAGCTATCACACGCGCTTAACATGAACACACATCCAAATGCCCATCGGTGCATGCAGGCGCCCCNAGCCACTGGCACACGCACCTGTAAGCAGACGCGGGGCCGCGCCGCCAGCTCAGCAATGTGCGTCACCGGCCGCGGGTCCACCAGGTCTGGCTCCCCCATGTTCTTGGTCGCCAGGCTGCAGGGCGAGACGGATGACGCAAGTACGTTATAAGTTGCAGCTGACGTGCAGAGATGCAGCTGCCTACGTGCAACGGCAGGCGGTGCCCGCCCCTCTCCCACAGCATAGCCCTGCTGGACCAGCCCACACCTCCCCAGAACAGCTGCCAGCTCACCTGCAGGCGGGGTCCTTCAGCATCCAGCCTGCAACATGGGTGCAGTAGTGGGTGGTCTGAAGGTGTCAAGAGGGGCCATGGTGGCGGGCACAGATGCCGCCGACAAGCCATGGCTACCGCACTTCATGTCGGCCTTCAGGCCACACCAGTGGCAGCACTCAACATCGCAGCACAGCGCGGCGCACCACAGCTCAGCACAGCGGAGGACAGCTCAGCACTCACCCAGAAGGAAGTCCAGCACCGCCGTGTTGTCCTCCTTGCCCAGCCACTCGTCGTCAAACATGGCGGCCGAGCCCAGCAGCGCCAGGCGGCCGCTGCTGCCGCCCTCCTCCCACCACGCTGCGCCTGCGCAGAGCAGGCAGTGACGTGCATTGCGGTGGCATGCTGTATGATGAAGCACGTGGTTTAAGAACTGCGCCCGTTCTTTTGATCCAGTTGAGGCAACCTCAACGCTGCGCCGCGCTGCATGCTACCAACCAACCCAGACCTCCCGCCCGCACCAACTGTCATGTTGCAGGGGTGCGCCACTTGGCCTGAGGACAAGAAGGCCACAGCCGGCGGCCGTGCCGTCACCGTGGCGCCGTGCGGGTAGGCAAACGNGGTCAGAGGGCGGCCGTTTTCGNCCGTCGCCCGCCCGCCGCCTGCGGATGCGAGGGGCGAGGGAAGGGCTGCATTGCATCACTGCGCTTTAACACTGAAGCCTACAATCCATCAGCACGTGAAGCAGCCGACATCATACGGTAGGCTTGCACAACGACCAACCACTATATCGATGTCGTCCACCTGCCACACCTTGGGAGCGACGAGTAGCTCGGGAGTTGGCGGCGCAGTAGGCCACCATGTCTGGAGACAGCATGCCATCCCGCACCAGCACCTGCTTGGGGTGGCTGAACCTGTGGGCGGCAGAACAAGCGCAGAGCAAGCATTATCAGAAGGGTGTCTGCAGTGCTAGGAGAGGAGGGGTAGACGTTGACGGGCCGACTCTCATGGCATGCACCCCTTCCCTTCCAACAGCAGCCGGGCCAACTAGCGCAGCACCCACTTGGTAAAAGCCGTCTGAATGACGCAATCGGCGCCCACACCCAGCCCAAACTCTGCCAGCAGGGCTCCCAGGTTGCTGTCGGCAAACGAGGCCGCGCTGGTGGAGCGGCCGGCTGCGCTGCCGCTAGTGGCGCCAACCACTGGCCCATCGCCAGCCGCTGCAGCGCCAGCACCCACGTCTGCGCCGTCCTCTGCCGCCAGTACCAGCAGGTTGCCGCCGCCGCGCAGGTAAGAGCGCAGCGCATCCAGCTCCTCAGCAGTAAACGGCTGGGTGGGTGCCCCAAACACCACGACGGCGGCGCCGTCCAGGGCTGTGCGCGTGAGCGGCGCGCGGTCGAGGCGCCGTACCTCGCAGCGTGCCGCCTTGAGGTGCCGTGCCAGCGCCTTGTACCCCGCCCGCAGGCTGCGCGCTTCGCCCTTGGCGCACGACACCAGCACCAGCGGGGAGAGCGCGGCGCCAGACTGCAGGGTGGGTGGGGGAAGAGGCAAGCGGCGGCGGGAGGCGGGTGGGCAGCTGGGCGGTGGSCGAAGCGGCGCGCCTCTCGTTGGGCGCCTAGGAGCACTCTACATAGTGTCGAGGTYAACATGACAAGCCGCACCCGGCCCTCCGCGCCCTCGTCGCGCCGGTTGCCGGCAGTGCTGCCTTGTCGCTCCATTTCCGCAGCGGCTGGCCTGCTCCAGTGAAACCAGCAGTTGCGCCAGATCAATTGATGATGCCACCGGGCTGGTCAAGCACCCAGCCAGGCCTGCATGGACGCCATTTCGGCACACTCAAAGCCATCAGCGCCTGGGCAGCCGCCCATTGCGCCGATCGCACACCCGTTACTCTGGCACACATGGCACAGACGGCGCGGGGCAACACCGGCCGCCTGTCGGGGCCTCGGAGCGGCAGCCTGGACTGGGAGGGCCTGGGCCCCGTGGTGGCCGTGCTCGTGGCAGTTCACGTCGCGGCGCTGCTGTTCTGGATCGTCAGCCTGATCAAGAGCTCGCTGAGCGGCAAGCCCAAGAAGGCCGACCTCAAGCAGCACTGAGGCGGCCCCAGGCAGGCAGCAGCAACTCAGCATGGCTGTGGCAGCGGCCCCCGCGCTGTTGCGCCGCCTGGGCAGCCGCGGCGGCGCCGCCGCCGCCGCCAGCCGCCGCCGCCAGCCGCCGCCGCTGCCAGCAGCGCAGCCTCCTGCCCTGCATGCATGTCCTGCGCTGTCTGTGCACACTGCACACCTGAACAGCAGCACGCTTGAAGAGTTTGGCCCGCTTCTGACGCAGCAGCCTCTTTTGCTTGCGCGTGAGGCCGCCAGATGCCTCGGGACCGGTGCTAGATTGCAGCGCCTGCTGCTCGCTGTTGTCGGGAAACTCCGACCGCTGCATTCCCGTGCGGGGCGGTCGCGTTGAATTTGGCTGCGCCTTACTGGACGCCCTGCCGGGCTGCTTGCTACTGCTGTGCACTTCTGGCGGTATGCCTTGCTCATGCGAGTGCAGCAATGGTTGCGGCGCCCACCAGGGCGGCGGTCGCCACGCACAGCAGGGCCTGCATGGTGTGTGAGGGCCATTCACTCATCGACATTCGAGTCCGCATGGCAGCAGCGCTGCGAATCGCAATTGCGGCCGCCGCCCGCCCCCCAAGCTCCCTGCTGCGCAGCAGCTTTCCTGCCGCTCTCGTTTGCAGCCGCAGAGCCGCGCCTCGCCCGTCGATCGGACGGGCTCTGCATAGCGGGGCGGTGATGAGCGGCAGCAGCGCCGACTTCAAGGTGGGCAGCATTGGCGGTG
>JADXDR010000124.1:131635-167222 GCA_025026875.1 Chlorella ohadii
TCCCCCCCGCACCACAAACACAAAAACCGCAGGTGCCTGGCGCAGCGCGTGGGCACCGCTGTGGAGCCCCACTTTGGAGGCACCTCCCTGACTCTGGCCATCCAGGACGGGCCGCAGGCGGGGCAGACGGTGCCGCACGTGCACGTACACGTGCTGCCGCGGTCAGTGGTGTGGGGGAGCCATGCTGGTGGCTGTGGATGTGCTGGAGGGCCCTCGTGTGTGCAGTCCGGGATGCGTAAGGACAAGCCGGCGCTTTCAGCGACAGAGTTGGTGCACTACATGCCTTGCAATGGCCTGCCGCAAATGTGCGTGCAGGCGGGCGGGCGACTTTGCAAACAACGACGAAATCTACGACGCAATCGACGCAGCCAGCAAGGAGGCGCAGGCATCGCACGCATCCGCCAGGTGAGCGCGCAGGGGCGGCAGAGCAGGGGCACTGCAGTTTGCTTTTGCGCACAGCTGCAACCTGGCTGGGTTGCCAGCTTCCCAGGGCACGTGGTCTTATTTTTATTTATTGCTGCGGTTGGACTCTGTGACCCCTGATCAGTCTCCTGAGCCGCATTCACCTCTGGTGATCGGGTGTGACCAATCGCTTTGTTTTCCACGCCGCTGTGCCGCCGCAGCGGCGACAAACTCGACCTGGACAAGGAGCGCAAAGTGCGGACCCCCCAAGAAATGGCAGCTGAAGCGGCTCAGCTGCGAGCGCTCTTCCAGTGAGAAGTGCCGGCTGTGACGCGCAGAGCAGGTCGGACAGGCCTGCGGTGCGCCGGCGAAGGAGCTTGAGATTGCAGGCAGATTAGCAGCCATGCCAGCAGGCACGGCAACCATAGCAGCAGCCGCAGCCACAGCAGGAGCGGGGGCACGGCCAGCGTTGGTGGCACCAGCAGCCTGCTGGCGGCCAAAGCCCCGTCATTGTTCGGTCCAGCCGCTGAGTGCACAGACGTTGGCCGTTAGCAGCAGTGCATGCAGTAGCAGACCGCCCAGACGGGGTGSAGCCAGCAGCAGCAGCAGCAGCAGCAGCAGCAGCAGCAGCAGCAGCGGGAGCAGCAGCGGGAGCAGCAGAGTGCAGCGCTGGCGCTGCCGCGGCTTTGTGGGGGAGGGCAGCCGCGTGGCAGGCGAGTACCACAGCGCCGACTTTGAGTGGGAGGAGCTGATCGAGGCGGGGCAGGCGGCGGTGGCGCGCCAGTGGCAGGAGCGGCAGATGGACCTGCAGCAGCAGCTGCAGGAAGCAGCAGATGGACAGGCTGCGGCTGATGGCAACAGTGGGATGAGCCAGGGCAGCGGCGGCAGCAGCAGCGCCAGCAGGACTGGCCATAGCACGGATGAGGATGCAGTAGGCGCCGGCAGGGTGGAGGAGGAGGGGGAGGAGGAGAGCTGGGAGCGATTTCACGCGCAGCACAGCCAGGCCCGGTTCTTCAAGGAGAAGCGGTGAGGCAGTGGCTGCTTTGTGGCAGGGCTTCAGCCAGGGCATTGGGAGGCAACCACAGCGCAGCTGCAACCTTGATAAAAGCACCTTCCAGCAGGCAGGCATGTGTGCAGGTTGGTGCTGCGGCAGGTGGTCTGCCCCAGCTGTGGGCTCCTGCTTGCATTGCGCAGGGTGCGCAGTGGCTGACCTGCGCCTGCTGTTTCTCCTTCCTTCTTATGCCTGCAGGTACCTGATTCTGGAGTTCCCTTCGCTCGCCATCACTGACCCGCCCCAGCACATTGCCGAGATCGGCTGCGGCTGCGGCTCAGGTGGGCGGGTAGGCTTCGTTGCATGGCAAATACGGGTCTGCTGCAATGCAGCCCGACACGCTGCCGCTCTGCACCTGCAGCCCACATGCTCTACATGCAGTGCCATCCCACCCCCATGCCCCACCCTCCCCATCTTCACACCCCCCTGCCCTCCGCAGCGCTGCTGCCCGTGCTGAAGGCAAACCCCACCTGCCGCGTCACAGGCTGCGACATCAGCCCCACGGCGCTGCGCCTGCTGGGCCGGGCTGCGGAGCAGGCAGGGGTGGACGCGGGGCGCATCCGCACATTCGTCCTGGATGCCGCCTCTTTCAGTGACGGCTTCAGCAGTGGTGGCAAGGGCAGCTGTGAAGGACCCAGCAGCAGTACTAGCGGCACCTCAGCCGGCAGCCTTGGCAGCAGCAACAGCAATTTGAGCGGCAGCCCGCTGGCCGGCCTGGAAGCCGACAGCTGCCTGCTGGTGTTCACGCTCTCGGCGCTGGCACCCGAAGACCAGCCTGCCCTGCTGGCCCATGCATATGCTGCGCTGCGCCCTGGCGGCCTGCTGCTCTTTAGGTAAGGGGTGCTGCCATGGGGCGGCTGCATGCCACTGCCGACAGGCAAGAGTTGGTTGTGAATGCCGCGGTGTCACCAGCTCTTTCATCATTGTCAAATTATGATATTACCTGCTCCCTGCCTTTCGCCCAGGGACTATGGCCTGTACGACATGGCGCAGCTGCGGTTCCCCGGCACACAGCTGCTGGGAGACTGCCTCTACCGCCGCAGGTGCGCCTTCTGAGGGCATGGTGTTAAGCTGCACAAGCAGACTGGCTTGTGCCGTTTGCTTCACTCAGCGCAGTGCTGCCGTGCGCAAGCGTGAACGCAGTCTGCTCCATGCCGCTCAACCTATACCAGCCATCGCAGCGCCCTGCGCCCCCTCTGTGCAGCGAGGGCACGCTGGCCTACTTCTTTAGCACCCAGGCCATCGCCAGCCTGGCGGAGGCGGCCGGCTTTGAGACGCTGGAGTGCGAGTACGCGCGCGTGCAGGTGCGGGCGGGTGGCGAATCTACCCTGAAATGGTTTCATGCACCTTTTGTTGCCTGCCGGACCACTCCTGCAGGACTGGTGCTGCCTGGGCGTGAACGCGCTTACCATGTCCCCCTCTCCCTCCTTTCGACTTCCCGGCGCAGCTGCGCAACCGCAAGAACGGGGCGGCCATGCGGCGCGTGTTTGTGCACGGCGTGTTCCGCAAGCCGCTTGGCGCGCCGGCCAGCCCTGTCAGCCCTGCTGCTTAGCCTAGCTTGTGATGGACAACAATGCTGCAATGTCTAGCAATCACCTTCCAAAAAATCGCACAGCATTTGAGCTTGTATTGCCCACCCTCCAAATTGAAACGAACATCCATGCAAGCGGCACATAATGAGTCTGTCACACATGGTTTTTATGGCGTAAGGCTGGCAGATTCGATAACCAGCTCAGCTTCTTTGCCGCATTGCTGCTGGTGGGCGTCCTGCTGCAGCTGTTTTGCTAGTCGAGCACTGCGCTGCTCCGTCTGACGTCTAAGAATGAACAGGCTGTTAGGAGATGCATGGTGCGAGCCAGCTGGTTCAAGCAAGACTGCACATGCCAAACAGCGTGCGCCTGCAGCACAAGAAAGAGCAATAAGGTTCATCATGAAGGGGGCAAGGCGATGGCACGTGCAGAAGCCGAGCAGGCACCCGGCAGCCACGTCTGAAATGCCCCGCAAAGCATCCCAGCCCTGTGCTCCACTCACCACAGCCAGTAGGCGGGCTGGCCGTACTGGATTTGCACGGTGTTGAGGCCGTTCTCCCAGCTCAGCAGCTCGGCGCGGCAGGCGGGGGCGATGGCAGACAGGATGGCGTAGCAGGGCGGCGAGCAGGCGGGTGGGTTGTTCCACATGCTCGGGCAGGTGGCATCCAGCTGCCCCAGCTGCAACGGTGGAGTTCGAGGGGGTTTGAAAGCAGTTGTCAACCCAACAGTCAATGGATTGAACACAGGTTGGGAGTCTAGCTGGTGCAGGGGGCCATGCTCGGTCGCGCACTTCTGAAGCCATACCTGGATGGACATGCACCCGGCATCCTGCATGCAGTAGCCCGGGTATCCAGCGGCGGCCGCCATGCCGGCACTGCGGGCGCAGGCTGCGGCGGGGACCGCTCCGCCGCAGTCTGGGTCGTCCGCCCGACGAGTGTCGTCGCAATAACCGTCAGGGTCTTCAGCCAGCTTGCGCAGAGAGGTGGGCCGGCGGATTGGGCTGCCCTGCATGCATACGCGGGTGCGGGATGTATCGATTATGGACTGATCGAGCAAAGCGCTGCGTGGCGTGACGCTGGCGAGTGCAAAGGCGGCAGCGGGCAGGCACCCTTTCTCTGCACGCCCACACTTCACTGGCCTGGAACAGGCGCGCCTCGCTGCCCAGCAGCAGGAGGGCCAGGCACAGGGCGAGCAGGCGAAGGAAGTGGCTCGACTCGAGCTTCGACATGGCGTGCTGGATGCTGTGGCGTTGATTTGGTGCCCAGAGTCACAGGCAGGAAGGTAAAGGAGAGTAAAGTGGCGTAGGAGGGCTCTCTTGGGAAAGCTGCGGGGCGGTGCAGCCATGGCACCATTGCTGCCTTGATGGCAGGGCAGGAAGGAGATCAGGAAAATGCCTGTATTCTCAAGTGACTCATAGGAAGCAGCAACATGTCGGCAGAGAACCAGAGTCTGCCCCGTCTCAAATGGCCGAGGCCTGCTGCTGCCGCTGCTGCTGCCGCCATCGCCACTGCCACCTCCAGACCAAAGCTTTCGCCCGATCGCGAGTCTTATAAGCATTCGGCACACTCTCTGATTGATAACAGCTATTGCGGCAGCTTGGCAAGCAGCCGTTCGCGTTCACTCAAGTGGTGAGGCCGCTGGCGCGCGGCGGGGCGTCGGGTGCTTCTTCACGCAAATCGGGGCCGATCGTACATCACGCCTACACTGCTAGGCGCGCCGCTCACCCCTCCCCACCCGCCGCCGCCGCTCGTCGCCGCCTGCCACCGCTGCTGAACGCAGCTGCCGCCCGACCTTCCCACTCCCGTGCCTGCAGACATGGCAGACTCTGCCTGACCACCCAGACCCACAGCCATGCCGCCCAAGGGCATGTTCTTCAGGAACCGTGCCAAGGGCAGCCAGAAGGGCGGCCAGAAGGGCGGCCAGAAGGGCATCCAGCAGTCGATCACTAACTTTGTGGTTGCCAGCCCCTCCAAGCCGGCGGCAGCTTCCCCATCGCCAGCAGCAGCTGCGGAGGAGCCGCGGCCCGCCAAGCGGCAGCGCACCGGCAACAGCGGTCATGTTGGTGCAGCGGGGTCACCCAGCGGCGAGGCCAGTGAGCAGTTGCATGAGGGCAGCCAGGAGCAGCAGCAGCAGCAGCAGGGTGAGGAAGAAGGGCAGAGCCTGCAGGCAGCGGCGCCCTCCACCGGCGCGCCGCGCCGCCCCGTCAGCACAGCATCAAAGACGCCAGCCGACAGGGCCACCCTCCAGCGGCGGCTGCTAGGCTCTGGCCCCTCTGAGGCCGGCGGCAGTGCGGCAGCAGCTGCGGCTGCACCCATTGAGCCTTACGCTGGCGGCAGTGCGCCACAGCAGAAGCTGACTCCGCTGGAGCAGCAGATTGTGGATCTGAAGCGCAAGCACCCGGGGGTGATGCTGATTGTTGAGATCGGCTACAAGGCCAAGCTGTTTGGCGAGGACGCGGTTGTGGGTGAGAGGTGGTGGGTGGGTGTTCAGGGGTGGTCAAGGCTGGCCATCGTACGGTTTGCCCGCGGTCTCGGAGGGCTTGCGTGTGGCATACCGGGGCGGCTTGTTGGACAAAGAGTGTCTGCAAGCCGCAGCATGCAGCCATGCTGGTGCCTAACGTCTCTGAATGTCCTGGTCACCCGCTCAAGCGCCCTGCTGAGGTGTTTGCTCATTACCTCCCCAGTACGGTCTCTCGCCACTCTCCTGCCACCCCTGCAGCGTCCCGCGTTCTGCGCACCTATACCTGGCAGGACCGCAACTTCCTGACCACCTGGGTGAGTAAGCCATGGCCTGCTCCAGCATTGCTGCTGCTTGCATGCGGGTAGCGTAGCCGAATGGGGGCTTGAAACACATGCAGACGCGTATTCCCACCCAACGTTGACCAGTGCACGGCGCGCTACCCGCTGCCTGCAGGTGCCTGTGGAGCGCCTGCATGTGCACATTCGCAAGCTGGTCATGGCTGGGCACAAGGTGGGGCGCCTGGGGCCCACCAATGACCCTGGTCGCTGCCCATTCCGGTGCCTGCGGCATGACATTGCATGGCGCACCCCGTTTGCTGGGCAGTGAGCAGCGCACCATGCTTTCACCCTCAATGTGCTGGCCAGTGCTACCCAGCACATCCATGCCTTGCCCTGCCATCCCCTGTACCATCCGCAGGTGGGCGTGGTGCGCCAGGTGGAGACGGCCGCCATCAAGAAGGCTGGGGACAACAAGTCGGGCGTGTTTGAGCGGCGCATGACAGCACTGCACACGCGGGCCACTCTGGAGGTGGGCAGGGCCTGGAGAGGGGTGGCTGGGTGGGCAGCTCTGGTGAGACATGAATGAGAGGCTGCCGCCTTATGGAGCCACCAAGTCTCTGCTTACCTCGGCCCTGCCGCAGGCGGGCGAGCTTGGGGGCGAAGAGGAGGACAGCCCCAGCGAGGGCGAGGAAGGCGCAGCTGCTGCCGCCGCTGCCGGTGGTGGAATTGCCCGCACGCGACGCACCGCCAGCTCACGCCAGCCGGGCAGCACGCCCGGCAGCAGCAACTTTCTGGTGGCTTGTGTGGAGGAGCCGGCGGGCGGTGGAGCGGCGCATGCGGTGGATGTGGGCCTTGTGGCAGTTGAGCCCTCCACTGGCGCCGTGCTGTACGCACAGTTCAGGTGCGGGTGCTGGCTCTGCTCGGGATGAAAATTGGGGGTAATGTCACGTGCTTTTGGATGAATTTGTGTAAATCTGTGCACGCTGCTGCCTGTGCCAACCTCAACATCACCCTCCCGCCGCTTGCTCCCTGCCCAGCTGCTGCTGTGGCATCCCTCTCCTCGCCCTTCCGCACACAGCCCTCCCTCCCCCTTCCCTTCCACCCGCAGGGACGGCCTGATGCGGCAGGAGCTCGAGAGCAAGCTGCTGTTTGCTGCCCCAGCAGAGCTGCTCCTGGCTGAGCCGGCCTCAACTGAGACCCGCCGCCTGCTGGCGCACATCGGGGAGCAGCTGGGCGGCGCCGCAACGCGCCTGGAGAGCGCGGAAGGAGGGCGCTACCGCCGGGAGGGCACTGCCTTGGAGGCGGTAGAAGCATTCTATGGCGGCGGCAGTGGCGGCAGCGGCAGTGCCTCCCAGGCGGCCGGCGGTGCATCGGCTACAGCAGGCAGTGCGGCACCTGCAGGGGCGCTTGAAGCAGTCCGGCGCCTGCCGCCGCTGGTGCTGCGCGGGCTGGCACACCTGCTGGACCATCTCAAGCCCTTTGGGCTGGAGGCGGTGCTGCGCCTGGGGGCTTCTTTCCAGGAGTGGACCGCAGCGGCGGAGATGCGGCTCAGCGCCAACACGCTGCGGTGGGTGGGAGGGAGGGCTGAAAAGCGAGGGTGAGGGGCGCGGGATCAGGCGCGCAGTGCCTAGCCCAGTTGCTACCCACAATTAGAAGGATCATATTACTGCCTGCCTGTCTCCATCCTGCACCAACCCTGCTCTGCAGGCAGCTGGAGATCTTCCAGAACAGCAGCAACGGCGGGGAGAAGGGCAGCCTGATGTGGGTGCTGGACCACACGCAGGTGCGGCGGCTGTGCTGCTGTGTATTTCAACAGGTGATGGTAGAGCATGGGATTGTTGGCCTGGCCTGCTTGACAACAGTGCATTGTTGTGTTGCACCCACTGGACGCCTGTTGGCTCGCCCTGCACCCTTGCCCATCCCCCCACCCGCAGACGGCGTTTGGGCGGCGCCTGCTGCGCAGCTGGGTGGGCAAGCCGCTGCGGCACCGGCCCGCCATCCTGGCTCGCCTGGACGCTGTTCAGGAGCTGGCGGAGCAGGGTGAGGAGCTGGGTTGGGTGCAGCCAGGTGCTATGGTATGCTCTGAGGCCTGCGGGCTGGGCAGCACCGAGCGGCTAGCCGGGCTTGGGCAAGGCCTGTACAAGTGGGCTGCGGCAGCTTGGATCACAAGCTTTGTTGGGATCTCCCGCTGTGTGCTTTCATCTTTCTGTTTCTTCTCCAAACTTGCGCCCCACCGCCATGTGCCTGCAGGCGGCTCCCACCCGGTGCTGTCCCAGCTGCGCCCCGTGCTGAAGAAGCTGCCGGACGCGGAACGAGGCTTGATGCGAGCCTACCACAGAACTAGCCGCCCCTCCGAGTTTGCGGCGCTGCTGCAGCAGTTTGTGCGGCTGCCGCAGGCGCTGGGGGTGGGGGCGGAGCTGCAGGCGGCAGTGGATGAGGGAGTGGTCACAGCGCAGGCAGCAGGCGCAGCGGGCACAGCTGGCTGCGAGAGCGGCGACGATGGGGCAGGCGGTGCAGAGGGAGGAGAGGCGGTCGGCGCTGCCGGCACCGGCGCTCCCCAGCAAGCCCTCAACCTGCAGGGTGTGCAGTCGGCGCTGCTGCGCCAGCTGCTGGGGGCGGCGGCCGATCCGTCGGTGGCGGCTGCCGCCCAGGAGATGCTGGGCAGCCTGGACCTGCAGGCGGCTGAGAAGAATGACAAGCTGCATGTGCTCAAGTGAGGAGGCTGAGGGGTTACAGTAGCAGCAATGCCTTCACGCCTTCAGTCTCAGCCTCAACACCATTTCGCATATTGCATGGTGTTGAAACCACAGTGTTCTGATGTGTGCGCCACGTAATTATGGGCGTGAGCTCCACATCGCATTGATGTATTGCCTGCTGTCTCCCACCGCACCTGCACACCACCCTGCAGGGACAGCGAGCGTTTCCCGGAGATGCAGCGCTGGCGTGGCGAGGTGGCGGCGGCGGAGAAGGCGCTGGCCGACCTGCTGCCCAGCTACCGGCGGCAGCTGCAGATCTCCAGCCTGCAGGTGAGGGCTGCTGTGCGGAGGGTGGGCATGAGATGTGAGATGTCTGCGGCAGGAATCAACGAAGAAGACATGGCTGGCAAATACACGTGCATCCGGGTGCACATGAGGGAAGGCGGACCGCCAGTTTTGCATGTCTGCAAATTGCACACCCAGCATCCCGCCTCCCCTCCTCTGCCGCTTCAACTCACACAAGCTTCCTATTGCCCGCCTTCGCACTCACCCTGTGCCTTGCTCCCTCTCCTCCGCACCCTTTGCATCAGTTCATGTCGCTGCACAACGTGGGGGACTACCTGGTGGAGGTGCGCTGGCCGATTACAGATCGCTCATAAAATGTTCGGGCTGTCCGACGTATGGACAAAGCATGCCTTGCGCATTCGGTGCTTGTGCTGCAACCCTGTGGGTGTGAGTGTGCGGGCGGGTGACAGAACCGAGCGCGCCTTCGAGTGCAGGTGCCCACGGAGCTGGTCAAGCGCGTGCCCAAGGACTGGCAGAAGGTGGGGGGCTTGGGATGCGCATTGCCTTGATGCAGGGCACCAGTGACACAGCAAGACGTGGAGGTTGCTTGGCATCCTGAGTTGGCAGATTGAAGAAGCCGACGGCTTTTCCAACCGTAGCCCGCACGCTAGTGTCACAAACATATCAAGCGACCTTGCTGTCTTGACTCGGGCGCCACCAACACCCACCACAGATCAACGCGGTGAAGAAGGGCGTTCGCTTCCGGCCTCCCGAGGTGGTGGCTGGCCTGCAGCGGCTGGAGCTGGCGCGCGAGCACCTGGCGGTGCGTCTGCAGCTGTGCTCACGTGCCCACTTTGCTGGCTGACCTCCAGCATTANTGGGAACCACACCATTGGACTGCTTTCAGCCAGCCAGATCATGTGCGGCCTGGCCGTGCACGCTAAGCCTGCTTTACTTCCTGTCCATGCCCGGCGGTGGCGCAAGCTGCCCACCCACCCAGACCCGCCCATCCCACCCACCCACTTCTGCTCAGGCCGCCTGCACCCGCGCGTGGCAGCAGTTCCTGGGCGACTTTGGCGGCCGCTACCTGCCGTTCCGGGGCGCGGTGCAGGCGCTGGCGGCCCTGGACTGCCTCTGCTCCCTGGCCGTGCTGGCCTCCAGCCATGGGTGAGGCTGAGGGGGCATGGGCGGGTGGTAGGGCCGCAGCAACAAGGTCCCTGTACAGCTGCCACACTGACCTGTGTACCCCCAACCTAGTCCAGCCACACGTGCAGAGGACTAGCCACACGCTGCTTTGCCATTTGTTCGCCACCTGGCCTTTACCTTCCACACTTCTGGCCCTCACCACCCACATGTCCCCATTCCTGCATATGCCGCAGCTACACGCGTCCCGAGTTTGTGGAGGATGGCGAGCCGCCGCAGCTGCACATTGAGGCGGTGTGTGGCGGGGTGGGGGCAAGAAGGACGGCTGCAAAGGGCGCGCCATAGCTGTCTGCGGCAGCAGCTGTGCAGCTTGCCCGCAGCATGCCCAGACTCTTCCAAGCACAATACAACAAATCTGCAATGAGCTGGCTTATCAAGCAGCCCCTGCTGCCTGCTGCCCTCGTACTTGTGCTGCAGGGGCGCCACCCAGTGGTGGAGCTGCTGCTGGAGGAGCGGCGGGAGCAGTATGTGCCCAACGACACGCACCTGCAGGCAAGCGGCCACCCTTGTACAGGGCTTGCAAGAACGGTGCAGGTCAGCTGCTAGTTTTGCCTGCATCTGCATTTCCAGCTCTTGCCTCAAGTCCCAACCGCTGAGGCAGCCTGTGTTGCCTGCCACAAATTGTGGCACTTAGGCATTACAGTACATATGCCATCGTGATCTGTGCCAGGCCACTGCTTTGCTGCGCCGCAGGGCGACGGCCGGCAGTGCCAGGTTATCACCGGCCCCAACATGGGCGGCAAGTCCTGCTATACCAGGCAAGTGGCAGCCAAACTCGATCCCAAGTGAAGTGCTGCTCATAACTGCAACATGCATGCATGTGCAGCACGTGCATGCTGCCGAGGTTGCTGGGATGCCACTCGAGTTGCCTCCACCCACCGCTGCACCTCTGCCGCTTGCCGTTGCAGGCAGTGTGCATTGATCGCCATCATGGCGCAGGTGGGCAGCTATGTGCCAGCAACGGCTGCCCGCCTGCGGGCCCTGGACGGCGTGTACACCCGCATGGTGAGCTGAGTGTGTTCGAGATGTGGCGGGATGCGTTCAGGGATTCTGGCTGGCTTGCGTCGAGTGTGCCAATTCGATCCTCTTGGGGAATGAGGGCAGGATATGCGGCAGGGAGGCAGCGCCTGCTCTCATGCAAACCTTCACTTCACACTGCTGCCAAGCTGTCCTACAACGTGTGCCGCAGGGCGCCTCGGACAACCTGGCCCTGGGCCGCTCCACCTTTGCCGAGGAGCTGGGGTGCGCCTTCACAGGATGCAGCATTGGGTCATTGTTAGCACAGCGTGACCTCGCGAAGCCTGCCTAGAGCAGCGGAACAGTGCTAATTCTCACATCACAACATGCTGCCGCTGAGCACCTGTATCGTCTCCATCCCACCCAATTCCACTCCACCTGTGCAGCGAGACGTCGGCCATCCTGAGTGCTGCCACGCCCTCCTCCCTGGTCATCCTGGACGAGCTGGGGCGCGGCACCTCCACGGTGGGTGGCAGTGCTGCTGTCACATGCACGCTTCGACTGCATGTCGTAAATGCAGTCCTGGGGCCTGTGCCGTATCTGGGCCTTGCATGTATCCGTCGGCAGTCGTGGGATGGCCGTGCGGTTCAATTGCCGTGCCACGGCCACCGCACAGCCCTGCAACACTGCATCCCAATCACGGACTGCATTGCCGGCTGCAGGGTGACGGCGCGGCCATCGCTGAGGCCACGCTGTCCTACCTGGTGCGGTGCACCCAGCCCCTCACCCTCTTCATCACACAGTGAGGCGCTGCAGGGCTGGGAGGCCATGCACTGCATCTCTTGCATGCTGTGCATGCTGCGCTGTACAGCACCTGCCTCAACCAACACGACTAGTATGCTCATGAGTTCGCCTGCCATCGCTCACCAGGTGTGACCACTGCTGTGCTGTGCCTGCTACTGCCCATCCTGAAGTCTGTCCCTCTCCTCCTCCCTGCACCTGCGCAGCTACCCGGAGGTGTGCTTCCGCCTGCAGGCAGCCCTGCCTGAGGCGGTGGGCTGCTACCGCATGGCACACGTGGAAGAGGAGGAGGGGGAGGAGCAGGGTGCGGATCAGCAGCAGCAGCGGCAGGAGGGCGGCAGCACGGCCGCAGCCGCAGCTGCATCTGAAGCGCAGCCCAGCAGCATGGCAACAGCTGGCGACAGCGGCTCGCTGGACCAGCAGGAGCACGAGCAGCAGGGGCAGCAGCAGGAGTGGGCGCGGGAGCGGCGGGCGGCGCTGCATGCGCACGGCAAGGTTGTGTTTCTCTTCAAGCTGGTGGAAGGTGTTGCACCGGCCTCATTCGGCCTCAATGTGGCTCGCATGGCGCAGCTGCCGGGCAGCGTGCTGCAGCGCGCGGCCGCGGTGGCTGCGCGCGTGCAGGCGGAGGCGGAGCAGCGCCAGCAGCAGCAGCAACAGCAGCAGCAGCCGGAGGGCAGTGCGGCAGGAGCTGGGGATGGTGCTGCGGCGCTAGCGGATGAGTGCCGCCAGTGGGTGCAGCGCTGCCTGGAGTCTGGAGCAGGCATGGACGTTGCGGCAGGGCGGCAGCTGCAGCAGCGCGCTCGCCAGCTGCTGGCCCTTCCAAGCTGAGGGGCCCTGCATAGTGGCGCCGCCCGCTTCTCTTGCTGCATACCTAAGTGCAGGCAGACTGTGTCGCATGCCTGCGTGCACATAGGATCTGTGTGGGTCATGGGCTCGTTTAACAAGATGGTCGAACACTACAAGATGACAACGTGCTTTGCTTTATAGGAATGGCTGTTTTTCAGGAACTGTATGGTTGCTCAGTGTGGCGTCTTTGAAAAGCATGTATGAGGAGGCTTCGCGAACAGCAGAATTCAGGACAACAGAACTGAGTGGCAGCGGTGTACACGATCATGCATAACTAAAGCCTGAGTGAGGCAGGGGCATTCGTGTAGGGTAGCAAGCAAAACTGACTTGGGCAGTGGGCGGCGCATTAAAACACAGATCGTCATCAAACGACGTTCATCAACAGACGTTGCTCATCTCGTCCGTTCTTGGGCTGCCCCACTCGATGGGCAGCTCAGCCCAGCAGGGCGGCGCAGAGCAGCAGCACCACGATTCCCAGCACGGCGGTCGCCGCCGTCACGCTGGTGCCACGCAGGGCCGCCGCAGTGGGAGAGGGTGCGGGCGCCAGTGCAGGGGAGGGCGCCCAGTCGAAGGGCCGGCCCTTGGTGTAGGTGGCGGGCACCGGATACTGCGGGAAAAGAGCAGCATTGCGGTAGTTGAATTGCTGATCCCAACTGAACCCCGCACAATCGTCAGCAGAGTCTGCCATGCCCAGATGCCAAGTCATGGCCACCACAGCTCACACCCCGTGCCGGCACAGCAACGGTGCAGCAGCACAGGCAGGCAGGCAGGCCGGGAGAAGTTGAGAGTTGAGTAACCTGGAAGTCGCGGCAGATGTAGGGCTGGGTTTCGTTGTAGCCGGGGCACTGCCAGCGCACCACCTTCATGCAGCCCTTGTCCTCGTGCTGCCGGNGGGGGAGNCAGGCAGGGAGGTGAGCGGGCTGGGAGGCAGCGTGAGCTTAGACCATGTCCCGCACAGACCATGCAGGCACAGGCAGCAGTAGCAGTACAACTACGCCTCCCATACGCTTGCTGCTGCAGACAAGCAATGATGCGTTAAACCCCCTTTCTCACGTGGAGCAGGTGGCAGTGGAGCACCTGCAAATGAAGAAAGAAAAGAGAGTTTCAAAGTAGGCACAGGCGGCGGGTGGAGCAGGCGGCCCAGGGAAAGGCGGGCTGCACATGCATGTGCTGGCATGTGGCGGCATGTGACGGCCCGCACATTGCAGCTGCCACGGCAAGCCTTTGTCCGCGCTTCCTTGCAGGCTGCTCGCTTACCGCGTAGCCTGCAAATTGGCCGGGCTGGACGCGCAGACCAACATAGCTCGCAGTGGGGGCGAGCAGCGGTATGACGATCGTATCTTGATAGTCGCCCTCCTGCGGCCAAGGTTGCGAGCGCAGCACGGCATGCCCCTTACGTGGACAGGGGCAGGCTTGAGAGGGGCACACTCTTATGTTAAATCAGCACAGAATGGCAAAGATTGCAGCGTGCATAGCAGCACATCACGACTGAGCTGGGGCGGCGCCGCCGCAGCCCAGCCTCGGACCCACCTCGAACCAGCTGGCGTAGGAGGCGCCGGGGGTGAGGTTCTTGGGTAGGTCCACAATTTGAAATGGTTGCACATGTAGGTGCATAGGATCTCACCTTGAAGGGCAGGCATCGTAGACAGAGGCGCTGCCCACCGGCACGGCCGAGGCGGCGGCGGCGGCGGTGGCGCAAAGTGCTCCCATGCGACTGGCGGCGTTGCAAATAGGGTCGCTTGGCGGCCGTGACACACTAGTTGGCTTCGCGGCGTGTTAAACGCGCTGCTGCGAGTTTGGGCATAGCGTTGTTTGGTTTTGGCCGGGTTCAGTGGCTGCACGGCTGACATTCGTCGGCAGGGTGTTGCAGATTTGCGATGAAGCAAACCGAGGGCACTTTAGTACACCAGAGGTCATGCCACGCTGGCGGCACGATGTCGCATTCCCTGCTGCCGCCACTACTGGTCATGAACCTACTGCAACTCATCCAGCAGGCACTGTCCTATGGCGTTTGCCTCATCTAATTTACATGCGCTGGTTTGTGCGTAAAGTGCAGTACAAAGCTCAGGGTCCATTCGCAGTTATGAGGTTGCCAGCACAGGGCCAGGGAGGCAGGAAATGCTGCTCCAGCGCTGGCCGGCCGGCTCCACTACATAGCTGCCGCCGCCGCCAGATCTAGGCCACAGCCTAGCGGAGGTCCAGCAGGCGCATCGCCACCGGGTCGGGCTTCTCCTGCGGCGCCAGCGAGCGGCTGCGCTTGCGCGACACGCGGCTGCCGCCGGCAGCAGCAGCGGCAACCGCTGCTGCTGCCGCGCTGCTGCCGCTGCTGCCCGGCTGCCCAGCGCCGGCTGCCGCCGCCGCCGCCACCGCGGGCAGCTCCTCCTCGTCCTCCTCGTCCTTGTCCGCCTCCGCCTCCTCCTTCTGTGGAAAGAGAAGCAGTGCGTGGCATGAGGAAAGTGAGGCGCATGCAAAGAAGAATGGGAAGTGGGCAAAGACACACTGCTAGCTGACCATGCCAACACTTCCCAGCCCCAGTAAGCTCAACCTGCCTGCCTAGCGCCAACGTGAGCATTTCATTTGAAAAACGACCTTGAGCTCAAACCCGGTGCACCCAAACCCACCTCGAGGAATGCCAGCCCCTGCCCAAAGTAGTCGGTGATCAGGGCCTGGTCGGTGGCCTTTTTGGGCCAGCTGAGTGGGTTGCCCACCGCGTTCTTGGCCGCGTCCCACTTCTCCTTGTCAAGGCGGTCGTCATCGGCAAACATGGGCACGCGTGGCACGTGGTAGCCGGCACCGGTCAGGCGCTCTGCAGGAGGTAGTGGATGGGAGGCCAGGGCGCAGGCTTCTGAGCTGGTGCAGCAATGCGATGAGCAAGTGGGACCTGGAGTCGGTTGCCCGACGTCCTTAAGTTGCGCAAGGGGCAGGCCAGGCTGTGACAGGTGGAAAGCAAATGGCTGCTAGCTGTCAACTGCCGATTCCACGCTCAAACAAACCGCTCAAACAACATGCCACCCCCGAATGTTCCACCCTCTATCTCACCGTGCAGGTTGTCGGCCCACCACGTCAGCTCGTCAGCGTTGTGGATGGTGGTGTGGGGCTCCGAGTAGTCGATGCGGCCCTCCTGGCCGAAGTCGTTGTACACGTGGGTCTGTGGCGGGATCGGAAGGCAGGTGGGGCGGTGCGCAGTCAGCAAGCAGGGGAAACGAGGATGTTCAGCACAAGCGGGGTGCGCAGCGACATGACTGGCGCCGGCAGGGGGGGCAACATAGCAGGTGCTGTGCATGCAAGCATATGACCCCATGATGGCAGCTCCTGCTCACCACTGACTCGAAGCCGGCGTTGGTCACCACCTTGATGCTCTCGCCGTAGCCAATCTTGAACAGCAGGGTCTGCCACACCTTGCCGTCGCCCACCTTCAGCCGGTTGCCGCGGCCGCCCGCCAGCTCCTGATGCAGGGAAGGCGGCAGCCAAAAGGCAGAGTGTTTGATGATACGAGGTTGGTGGGAATGGGAATGCAACACGCAGCGCCGTGACCACAATCAGGCCTGCAAGTTGTGCCTGCCTGCCCCTTTCCAACTAGTGCTATGCCTGCCCCCAACCAGCCACCCCTGCTCACCTCCAGCGCCTGCACCGTGGTCTCCTCGGTGGGGAACTTGGTGCGCAGGATGCGCGAGCCGCGGAACTCCAGGTCCTTGTAGCGGTGGCCCCAGAGCAGGCTGTCCGCCTCGTACACCTGCGGTTAAGGAGGGGAGGGAGGTGTTGAGAGCTGCATTACGTGCACGCAGCAGCGGGGCAGCAGGCGGCTGATGCGGCAGGTGGCCCACACAAAACAAGCTCGGGACATGAGTTTGCCAGGGTGGTGCTCCAAGCAGCCCAGCAAGTGACCCACCTGACTGACTGGAATAACTGCCAACAGAGGACTGCGGCAGCCAGACTGTCCTGCCAAACACCAGTTCAAGTAAACGCCCTTGCCCCCAAGCTCTTTTGAAACACACCTTGTCGGGCGTGGCGTAGTAGTCGGCGATGAAGTGCAGTCCATTGGGCAGCCAGCTGAACTTCTGCAGGCGCAGGCAGGTGTGCAAATAGAAGGCATGTCGGGACTGGACTCGTGTTCATGCACAGCAGCAACACTGCACATGGCCTGCCCTGACCCACTCCTGCTGGCACGCAGCTCTGGCACGCAGGTGCCGGCAGCTCAAGCTGCAGGTCACACTCACGCCGGGGTTGACTGAGGTCATCTTGGTGGCCAGAGAGCTGTGCAGCATGCCGGGCTTGAAGCTGTCCAACTTGGACAGCTCGTCCTCCAGCACCTGCAGCCCGGCCCCCTCCGTGAACGTCTGCGATGGGGGGCACACAGTGGGACAACAAGTGATGTGCAGTTGGTAGCTTCATATTGTACACAAAGCAGCAGGCTGCAAAGAATCCCAGTCTCAGTTCAGCCTACAACGCACCTGCACTTGGTAGCGCTTGCCGCTCAGGGTCACGGTGAAGCTCTGCGACACAAGGGCCCAGGCAGGCTTGATGGGTCAGCGAAGTGCCACTGTGAGAAGCGTGGGCAGACAGTACAAGTGCTGCTTAAGCAAGCGTGTGACCTCTGCCCTGCCCTGTCGTGCCAACTAAGCTGAGCCCCGCTCCGACCCTGCTCACGTTGTGCGACAGGCACTCCAGCGGCATGCCCATCTTGATGCGGCTGTCCACCTGCCATCCAGACAGCACAGGCGCGCCGCGGCAGTCGGCACGGAAGCAGTCGTTGAGGGTGAACACCGAAATGCCGCGGTAGGCCCGCAGGTTGCCGGTGATGGGGTCGGCGCTGGTGCGGCGCAGCTCGCAGCACTTGAAGGTCTCCACAATCTCGGGCGTCACGCCGTCGATGCCCAGCAGCCGCAGCTTGTACTGCTCCTCCCACTCCATCTTCTGCGGGGGAGGTTGTGATGGAAGTGGTTGAGCATGAGTGTGGACAGTAAGGAGGGGAGCATGAGCAGCAGGGTGCAACCTGCTTGGCCTTCGTTGGAGAAGCTGCGGCAGGCGGGGCGGGAGGGGTGGCGTGAAGCAGGCGGGGAGGTGCCGCAACCTGTTTGGGCAGTGGGCGGCTGGGGGTGAGTGGGAGGCAGCACAGCTGTAAAGGCAAGGGCAGGTGGCTTGGAGAGATGTGGAGAGGGCTTGCGCATGGCGGGCGGGTGAGCTTGAGGCACGTGGGTGGGGAGTCAGGCAGGTCAACTGCAAGTGCGCATTTGTTTGGCTGCAGCTGGCCTAACTGCTGCAATGCTACCACGCTCGGCACAGCCCGCCACGTAACATCAACCACTCACGGTGCGGCAGTCGTCCAGCAGGAACGGCAGGCGGTCGAGCTTGTCTCCGTGGCGCCGCACGATGTTGCCGGCTTGCAGCGTCACCAGTCGGCCGCAGCCGCACTGGCACGGGTAGCCCAGGTGCCGGGCGTTGAACGCGCCGCAATACTCCTGCGCACAGGACAAGACAGAGAGAAAGGCCAATTGAGTGCAAAGCATCAAGATGAGGGCAAGGTATACTGTTGGGGCAGGCGAACCAGCGTGCTGCGCATAACAGCGAGAGGCAATCAATGCCGGTTTGTCCCACCCAAAACGACGTGCCCATGCAGCCCCTGCGCCCGCCTGTGAGCAGCTTACCCCAACAAAGCGCAGCTGCTCGCGGTCCAGGTCGAACTTGCGCGCAAAGTCGTCCAGGGCCCGCTCCTGCTGCTGTGAGCACAGCAAGGCAGGGGGAGGAGAGACGCCGGGTGGGCAAGACCGCGCAGCGCCTATGAATGCAGCCAAACAGCCATACACACAGTCCTAAACAGCCAGCCCTGACGCTCCTGCCTGCTACCCTTCCAGCAACCCACCTGCTGCAGGTCCTCCTCGGTCATTGAGCCGACGCCGCCATCCAGACCCGTCTTGGTGCCGCACAGCTGCAGAGCAGGGAAGGTAGCGGTGCGGGACAAGCGTGAAGTGCAGAAGTCGCAAGGGCAGGGCATGCGGCATTCCTCGACCACGCGCCGTGCACGCCAACCAGCCCTCACCGGGCCGCGGCCCGCCGCGGCGCGGCAGGCATTGTTGTCACAAAGAAAGGCGAAGCACTTGTTGGACGCGTCGTAGTTCTTCTTGGCGGTTCTGCCATTGCAGCCAGCCACCTTCCGGCAGCCGGGCTGCGGTGGAGTGCGGGACAGGGATGAGGGAAGGGTGAGGCCCGTGGCAAGCATGCGGGTGGGCAGGCGTAATGGCAGATTTGAGCATGCTGGGTGTAAATGAGCAGCTGTTGGACTGCCCACCAACAACTTGGCCTACCTTGCCCACTTGGCAGCCACGCGGGTAGTCGAACATGCACTCGTTCCTCTGAACCTTGTTGGGGTTCTCGGCATTGATGTAGAGGGACTTGATGGCGGGCGGCACGGGGAGGCGGAAGTCACGCTGCACGGCCTTGGCGATGGTGTCGCCCTTGGCCTGCTGGAACTTTGTGGCCTTGGCGTACGGCACGTGGCCCATCCTGCGGGCGATGAAAATGCATGCAGTGCCTGGTTGTGGGATGAGGCAAGGCGGCATGCCGGCACTGCTGGACCGCCGGCTGTGCAACGCAACGCCACCAGGCAGCCACACCAGGCAGCCAGCCCTGCCTCACACACCTGGACTGCCCTCCCTGCAAACCAGCGCACGCACCTTGCACGCCACGCCCGCGCTCAATCACAGCCTGCAAGGGGACCACCAGGGTGGAAGTGGAAGGTTACAGGGCAGGGAAAAATTCAAACTGGCAGCACCCGCCCGTCGTCAGCCGCCGCCAGCCACAACCGCTCGTGCCGCCAATCCCTGGGGCCTGCACATGTACCTGACTGCTCACTCCCCACAGGCTCCAGAGTGGTCTGAAGGCCTGCAGGAAGGAAGGAAGGAGCACGTTGAGCTGCCGTGAGGCTGGCGGCTGGCGGCAATTCAAGCGTGCCGCCCGCCGCCGCTGCCGCCGCCGCCAGCGCCACCATTCTGCAGACTGCCCAGGGACGCACCTGTGGCAGCCCAGGGCGTGGCTGAACGCCTTGAGGCACTGCAGGGAGGGCGGAAGGGGGCAAGCGAGCGTCTGAGAGCAGCTCTACCGCAGCTGGACCTGCAGGCCCCACAGGAGTGCTAGGAGGGCCTCAAGGGCCAGCCCAACCACAGCAGGAGCAGGGAGGGGCAGCCGCTGGGCCCGGGCAGCCGCAGGGCCGGCTCGTGTAGGCAGCAAGGGGGGAGCAGCTGGAGCGCACCTTGGACGCTGAAGGAGGCCGATGGGCAGTCCAGTGCACTGCTGGAGGCAGGCAAACAACAGAGGTGAAAAGTGGCCCCCAGCTGCATGGGCGGCCCCATGCAGCTCAATTTGAATGCTGGTCGCCTCCTCCCACAATAAAGCCATGGCGTTTGCTGGCCGCACAAGCGGGTAGCGCTGGTCACAACAGAGTGCCAGCTGCGGCGCTCGGCGGCAGCGCCGGCGACGGCGGCTGGCGACGGCGGTAGCGCTGGCGACGGCGGCAGCATGAAGAGCAGCGGCAGAGAGCTATGGGGCGCAACACAATATTTTACACAACCGTGCCAACCTGGAGTTCATCTGGGGCATGGGGAACAAGAAAGAGCTGGGCGGGCACAGCCCAACGCAGCTCAAAGGCCAGCTTGGGCGCCGCTTCAGAGCGTCGCCTCGGCCGATGCGCTCGGTGGCCTTGGATTCATTACAAGTCGGCGCACGTGCCTCTGCCGGGAGGCAAGTGGCGGAGTGATAGGAACGAACACTACCAGGAAATCTATTGGTGATGCTATGCATCGCTGAGCCCACCTGCGCAAGTTTTTCCCGGCAGACCACCCACTCCCGTTGCACTTCCACCCTGCGCTGCGCTGCCACGCACCTTGCCCCCAAAACAACAGGGGATGGGCGTAGGGACATGCGGTGGGGGTTAGAGCGTGCGGCAGGTATGGCAGGACAGCTCCATGACTTGAGGTCCAAGTGCACGATGCATCCTGCACGGTACCGGGGCCCAGCAGCCCCAAGGGGACCACACACAAGCGGACCAGGCCAGGAAACAATCTCAATGCTGAGCTTACGTGTGATGTTCCAATACTGCCACTCCACGACGCTGCCGAGCTGCTCAGAGGATGGCGTTTGTGGGCAAGGCGGGGAGTCAGTGGCCCATGCGCCAGCAGGCCGGGCTGAACCCCCCACAACAGGTGCGGCTCCAGCAGTGGCCTGTGCTGATGGCATGTTGTTGGGCGTGTGCAGCGGCTGCCTCACCGGCATCAGGAGCGGCTCGGGGTCAGGGAATGAGAAGGCCTCGCCATCCACGGTGCAGGAGTACTGCGGCAGTGCCGGCGGAGCAGGAAATAGACATCAAGTGTGGGAGCGGCACTTGGCATGCCTGCCCACAACACAGCCTGCCATCCGAACAAAAGGCCGGGCTGCATGTGCCATTGCTGAAACGTAGACAGAAGCACACTGACCTTGTCTGTGAAGTCAAAGCCGTGGACCTCCTTGATGAGTTTATCAGTGGCACCCGCAGCTTTCAGCGCAGGATCCCGAAGGTCCGGTGCTGCAACAGGTGTCAGAGGGGCACAGGATAGTAACAGGCCCTGAAGGCGACTCTGCCTAAGCAACGCCCCTCCGAAGGCCCTCCCCCGATGCTCACCGTATCCCGGCCGCAGAGGTGTACAGGCCTTCTGCCTGGGCTCGGGATGTGCAGGACCCTGCGGCGTGGTCAAGGGAGCATGGCAGGTGCTTAGGAGGCAGCAAACAGCGGCAGGAGCACAAATCTACAGGCTGGGGAATTGGGGCTGCCACTTCTAGCACGTTACAATCAGCCCTGCCACCATGCCTCTCCGCTGCCACACCCGCAACTCTGCCCCATACACCCCACACTCTGCTTTGCACCACCCCCGCTCAACCTGCTCAGCACACTCACGCCCACACCTCTGCGGCCGCCAGCTCAATGGTCATCACAATGGGTTGGTCCAGCGCCATGGATCCCTTGGACGCCCCTGTGAAGCCTTTGCCAAAGGGTGACAGCTCCGCTCCGCTGGCCACAATGAAGCGGTCTCCCGGCTGGCCCTCACATTTGACCAGCAGCTCGGCGCGATTGCCGGACACAAGGAAGATGTGGTCCACCCTGGGAGGGGAAGGGGAGCAGAGGGGCAGTGCAGGGAATGAGAGGGGGGAGNAGCTGAGGTGCAGTGCATTGGTTGAGAGGCGGAGGTCTGGNTTGGGGCCGCTTGCGCTGCAGCAGGGAGGCGGCCGCCGGGCGGCAGCAGGAGACCGGCGGGCATGCTGCGCGGTCTCCATCCCGTGCAGCGCATGGCAGTGCCTCTGCAGGGCCTTTGCCCTCCACAAGCGCATTGTGACATACCCTCACAATTTCGCAAGTATACAAGTGGCATGCGGCTCACTGGCGGGGGATCTCCATCAGGTACACAACTGCACCGTACATTATTCTGTGCTGTACATAATCCTGATGCACCCTTTCAACTGGCTCACTCACTGGCGGGGGATCTCCATCAGGTACACCCCATCCTTGGCCAGCAGCTGCAGGTCGCAGCTGTTGGTGGGCAGCAGGGTGGCGGGGTCCAGAACCACCAGGTCAACCAGGCCCTTGTAGCCTGCGGCGAGTGTGGGTAAACACTTGATTTGCTTGTCACTTACGGTGTAGATAGTTTGTCCATGCAAGGGAGTTCGAGTCAGCAGCGCAGCGTGCAGTGCGGTGCACGCATGCCGGGAAAGCACGCCGTGGTGCTCAGCGGAGCAGCCAGCCGCACCCGTGTTGACCACGCGCCAGCGCTGGTAGCGTCCGGCCTGTGCGAGGTGGGGCCGGGTGGATGCCCAGCTGAGGGCAAGCATGTGGGTGATGGCATGAGCACTCAAAGCTGGACCACCCCGGGAGTTGACCAAACGTTGGGCCCAACTGCCATCTACAGCACCGCACCTCCATCGTCAGCACCGGCTCATAGCCACCGTTGACCAGCACAAACGTCTCGTTGGCCATCGAGCCCAGCAGCGGCAGGGACTGCACATGAAGAAAGCAGGGCGGGCGGCTTATTGAGCCTCAGGCTACCCCTTGGGGGCCACGGGCCAGCACTGGCTGGCACAAGCATGCCGCCCCCATGTGACAGGCAGGTGGGATGCCCAGACTCTTGCAGCTGCATTACACATGTCGCCTCACCGCCTCGTTGTCCGCATTAGTCTCGTTGCAGCAGTAGACGTTGGAGGGTTGCACTGTTTTCGAGTAGTACTGTGCAAACGATGTTGGATGGGGGACTTCCAGGGCAGAGTCAACAGCATGCCAAGCTGCACCCACGCAGGTGCCGCTGCTGCTGGTGTGCCAGCACCATCAGCACATTCCACTCATTCTGCAGCGCACGCAACGCACCTGGTAGTTAGCATCAAGGTCGCGCGCTGAGTCTTCGTCTGGTTGGGCCTGCATTTGACGATGAGCAAATTCTACACTGTAAGTAGACCCGTTTTGTTTTTGTTCTGATCCACAGCAGCTGCTGCTGGCCCCCACACGGCACCTATTTGCCCCGCCGGCACACACCCCAGCGGTGCTCCCTGCAGCACCCGCTCCGCAGGCCTCACCTTCAGCGTTGCAGCAGAGGGGTCGGCAAAGGTGAGGAGCGCCAGATGAAGAATCTGATCCGGCACCTCTTGCATGAGGCCCCACACCTCGGTGCAGCCGTTCTCAGCTGGCAGCCAGGCTTCGTCATCTGTGGCGCATAGCAGGAGGACCACCGGAGTGCACGGTTTGGCAGCCAGCCGGCCAGCCCCGGCAAAGTGCAGAGGGTGGGTCGAGCTGAACAGGGCGCGCCAGCAGCAATGCAATGGATAACAACCGGCTCAAAGTACCTTCTACAATGATCAATCCGTTGGCTGTGGAAGTCTGCAGCATGGAGCTCCCGTGGTAGTGTGGGTGGTACCCTGGTTGGGAGAAGGGCGGGAGACGGGCGTGACGACAAGGTTTGCATGGGGTCAGAGGTACCAGCATGGGGTCAGAGGTACCACCCGGCAAAAGCAGCAAACGTAGGGTGTCAGTGCCAACTTTATGAAGCAAACTATGCTGTCCTGTTCCTGTTCCTGTTCCGCCTGCATATTCCATTTGCCTATGGCATGTCCCTTTTGGACTCACAGTGCAGGCCGGGCAGGTGGTCGGGAGGTGTGCTTGAGTTCATGGCCAGCCGGGCGGGTTCGTCGCTGGGCTTCAGCTTGCCCGGCACGGAGACAAAGATGTTGTCTGAACCTGGGCACAAGGTGCGTGACAACTAAAGGGCGGTGAGTACAGCCTGGCGAGTGAGGTGAACGAGTGCGATAAAAGGTCGGAAGGCAAACAACTGGCGGCGCTACTGGCCAGTGCACACTGCACTGCATCCACAGCATGAGTTGTCGGCGGCGCACGAAATGCGCTGCCGCTGCACTGCCCACCCTGGTACTCCGTTGCGGTGTCCTGCGAAAAAGCGCCTGCACAACAGCAGGAGCCAGCAGAGCGGGTGGAAGATGCTGCCTATTTCAACAGAGCAGCGCAGCAGCACCAGATGCGGGCAGGCGCCCACGGGCAGGGTGCAGCCTCCTGTCTGTACAGGTGTGCAGCTGCCGCTTGCGACAGCAGGATCCGCATCCTACCCGGGGAGTCGTGCAGGCCGTGTGTGTGCAGGTTGGTGTACGCGGGATCCCGATACGTGTTGGCGGCACCCTGCATGCGGTGCGCGGCATGGGGCAGGGGCGCATTTTGAAGCACTGCTCTTGGCAAGGGCGAAAAGCTAGCGGTTGAGCTGAGCTACAGAAAACATGCAGGCAGCCGCCTAAGTCTGCCTTGCTCCTATGCGAACGATGAAGCAGGGGTGGCGAGGCAAAACCAAGCCCGGGTGTGGTGTGCAAGCATGCCACACGCTTGCTGGCCGTGCGCTTACTAGTGTGGAGTTCGGTCCAACGTACATCTGGTTGGCCAGATAGATCCAGTAGGGCTCCCCCGCCTTGATGCGCAGCGTGGGCCCAAACACGTGGATGCCTCCGCTCTCGCCGTCCCTGCCAAATTAGACAGCGACGGGTCAGCCAGTGGTGCACATTTGACGTTGCAACCCCATGGGGTGCCAGCAGGCACAAGCACCGAGCAAGAACTGCTGCTTGCCCTGAACACCGGGTCGACAGCATCAAACACACGCTCTGCCATCCCTCGAGCACGTGTAGAAGCCATTGGTGAATTGGAGGCCGTCCTCATCAGCGACCAGGGTGGCCGGCTGCAGCAGGGGGAGCGCTTATTGGCGGCAGTTGATCATGGGGCGCAGCAGGCACATCGGCAAACATGCGGGAGCTTCGTCTTGTGCCGCAGCCACGCCTCCCACCTCCAAAGTGATGTTGATGGAATCACGCGGGCCTGAAGGGGACAGCACGGAGCGCCCCGGCAGGTCTTCCAGCCGCTCGCCGCGAGAGAAGCGGATGACGGGCAGCTCTTCGATGGGGTTGGGCAGTTCGAGCTGGGCGGCGGCGGCGGCGGCAGCGTGACTTAGCAGGGCCGCCACGACGAGAGGCAGCAGCATCGTGCCCCAGGTCATGCTGCAGAAGAGCAGGGAGCATGAGGGGTGAGCACGTGAGGCTGAGCGCCCGGCCGGGGGTGAGGGTGGCCACCCTGCACGCCACTGCCAGTTTTGAAGGCAGAGCCTCGCAGAGCTCCACAAGCCAGATCACAGCGTTTGCAAGCTGCCGGGCGGACCTCGCGCGGGAGGCGGGCTGTGGTCGCCCGGCTGAGGGTCGCCAAGCTGGTCGGGACCCCAGGAAGCAAAGCAGCAAGCGCCAACGAGTGCTGACAGCCAGGCACACACTGAGGAACCGTCCCAATCTTTGCCATGCAAGGGGATCCCGCCAATGTGGCGGCTCGCGGCGGAGTGATCAGGGATCATCAGTCTAGTCTGCAGCAACACCTGGCCTGCCTGCCCGAGAGCATGGCAGTGATGTGCGAGTGGCGTCCAGCTGGGACGCGGCTCTGGAGGGCTCGGCTTGGCAGCAAGCGCTGAGCATGCACCGCACACGCTTGCAAGCCAATTGGTGGCGCAAGCGGAGCCGGCAGCAGCAGCTCGTTGCATTCAGCAGGTGCAACAGACCTCCAGCCCCTTGTATGGTGGCTTTCTCACTTTGTTTCCTTGCTGCTAAAGTTTGCCCGCCCCGGCCGCAGCTTGCTTGTGCAGCCCACTTTGAACCGCTAGTTGGCGCTGCCAATGAGCCGGGCTGTGACGAGCGCCAATTGCGGCGTGGCACCCGCACACTGCTTGTCACTGCTGTTCATTATTCAAGTTTTACCAAGAGAAATGCATGATGGTGGATCAGCATACTATCCACCATGGCATGATCCTGATGGTCCCGCATAAAGGCATAAGTATGTATGCACCCATGGTTGTGGAAAGAATGGCACGGTGTTGAAGAATGGGCAAGAATGTGCAGGCCTGGGCAGGAGAGAGAAGAGGATGGGTATGCGCAACACATGGTTTGGCTCATGCAAGCCGGGGGCGGGTGGGTGAGTGGGCGGGGTTTGCGTGGGTGGCATTCCTGATGGGAAGGCAGAGGGATGCAACCGCGCAGGGGAATGCATGCCACCGCAGCTGCACTGCCCGTGGCGCGGCACTTCAAGTGCCAAGTTGCATCAGTGGCAGGCGAGCAGCAGGGCGGCGCCTGCGCCCGCCAGGGCCAGGGCGAGGGCAGGCCGGGCGGCGGAGCCTGCCGAGCTGGAGCCGGCCACATCGGCGGCGGTGTCGCGCACTATGGCGGCGGCACTTTGGACGGTGTCCTCGACAGCGTTGTCAATCTGCTGGGCGGCGGAACTCACAGAGCTTGGCACACGGGAGGTGACTTCATCATAGGCAGCGTTGGCGACGGCGGCAGCGTCGTTGGCGGCATCGTTTGCCCCTTCGGTCCAGTAGTTCCACGCATCACTGACGGTTTGCTTCAGGTCGTCCCACCACGACTTGGTTTGCACGCGGTCTGGGCATACCCAGCCGCTTGCCACCAATGCAGGGCGCGTCTTGCCACCAATGCAGGGCGCGTCTTGCCACCAATGCAGGGCGCCAGCGGCGGCACATGCAGGGCGCCGGCGCCGCCTTGCGCGGGGCGGCGGCATGCAACCCAGGGCCCGCCTAGCTCCGCGGCGCGCTCACCTGCCAACAGCACGGCCACGAGCAGCTTGGGCGCCATGTTTCAGTAGTGCCTGCGAGAGGACTGGCGGGTCGGGCCTATTGCTTTTACACAGGTGCAAACCCCGGGCTGGTGCCGCTTGTAAACAGCGTTGTTCGCTCTCCTCTACTAGTTTGAGGCAGCGTGGCGGGAGCAGAACTCCGCAGCGGGCTCCGACCCGGCGGTCTTTCTCGCCACTCACTTGTCAGCAATGGTAGCTCGCTTCAAAGCTTGTTCGCGTGAATAAACGTCGATAAACTCTCGAAAAGCGGCCCGAACAACGCGAGTGGACCCAATGGCTCATGTGCCTCATGCTGCCGCTGAGCTGGCCAGCGAGGCGTGTCGCCGATTCCTTTGGATTCTAACAAAAGAAGGGCACTTCAGCTGCGCCCCGTTGGTACGCATCCGCATGATGGTGGCAACCCATCTGTGGCCTGGAAAGGCGGTGCCACGCAGCTGAAACATGGCACATGCCGCCGCCGGCCCGAATGGCACCGAGTGCCCGGCCGCCGAAGTGCATGCGTCACAAGGTGAACGCCTGCAGGCGCGCGCCAGCCACAACGCCGTTTACATGTAATGTCTGTTTGGACATGATTGGGGTGTCAGGGGTTGGACATGGCCATCACAGCATGCGGGGCCAGGGAGGGTCATAAGGCACATGACATCTGTCCAGATGCAAGAACCCGACCCTTGATCAGAGTCCCTCATGCCGGAGCATGGCATGCCGCCTTGTGCCAGTGCCGCCAATGCCGAGTCTGGCACACGGTCGTGCAATCTGCAGGGCACAGCAAGGTGACGCGTGCCTGGTCACCAACGCACGCGTCAGCTACAGAGCCCCTTGCCGCTGGCGAGCAACCGAAAGCCGACAAGCAACCGAAAGCAGACGCCGAAAAAAGCGCGCCGGCAGACTGCCACTCACATGCGACGGATCGGCACCGGCTGCACTTCTTTAGAGCGATCCCGGGGGTGCCTGCCGCCACGCCGCAGCAAGCGCAGACGCCGCCCTCCGGCGGCGGCGGGTCCTGGCCGTGGAAGCGCTGCTTGCCGAAGATGGGGTGCGGGCCGCCGCCGCCTAGCTGGAAGTGTGCCGGGTTCGGCTCGCCCTGCATGCGTATGGGTGGGTTGAGAGGTGAAAGCGCTTGGTGCAAATCTTGGGGCGGCCATGCTGCTGGAACATGGGCCAGCGGCATGCCTGGGATGGCCCACATCCATGGGTGAGCTGCTTTACAATTGAGCCGTGGCCACAGGAGGTGGGCGCGCGTTAGATGGGCCGGCCAACACAGTTCTGAAGGACGTCCACCCATAGCCCGCTGGGCGCACCTCGATGACACGCAGGGTCACCGCCAGCACGCCGCCAGCAATGTGCGCCAGCTGGGGCTGAGCGGCAAAGCGCTCCAGGCATGCCATCACCACCATCATTGGCTGGGTGGAGCCCTGGAAGCTGCGGGCGGTGAGCACGCCCTGCGCCCGCATGTCTGCCGCGATGCGGTCGCCGGCGTGCTGCAGCAGCTTGGCCCACACGCCCAGCAGGTTGGGCACCACAGACAGGTGCACCTGCGGCGGCAGCAGCAGAAAGGGGAGGCGCTTCAGGCGCAACAATCACAAGGCAGCGGCTGTGCAGGCCCGGGAACTTTGCAACACACCGTCCCTGAGTTGGTCGGTACATAGCGAGGCGGCTGGACAATGCAGCCTTGTGCACCAGCAGACAACAGCCACCCTGCAGGGCTCACCCGCGGCAGCACTTCTGCCAGAATGTTGTGCAGGCCCAGCTCGGCAACCGCCTTGCGCGCCACGGCGGCATGGTCGCAGAACACCACCAGCAGGAAGCCCATCTGGGAAGGCAGCAGGCAGAGCAATACACACAATTGTACTCAAAAGGTCCACAAACACGGAGCAGTGCGTGCAGCTGTAGCACTTGTCTTCACATGCGCCAGGGCACCCTGCAGTTGCAGACTGAGTTTGGCCACCAGCAACAACCGACAGTGCCGCCAAACGCGCACCTGCCGGCCGAGCGCGCTCCAGATGGACTGCTGCGGCTGCTCGCCAAACGCCAGCGCAATCGCGCTGATGAGGTTCGCTGCCTTGGCAACCGCCTGGAAAGGGGGTTGCAGGGGTTGGCGCGTTGATGCCGAGAGGTTCTCAACATGAGAAGAGCGGAGCAGTTGGGAGCCAGCACCGGCGGGTTCGCGTGCCACCTCCCACTCCAAGTCACTTGCCCCCATGTCACATTTCCAGGGGCCACACCTTGCAGTTGATGGCCTCCCCAGCCATCTCATCCGTGCGCCGTGCAGCTACGGCCACACACATCGCAAGCGTGTTGGCCAGCKCTGAGTTGTTGTGGCTCGTCTGGGCGGCCACAGCTGCCGTCAGGGCGGCTGCACTGGTGCCGCCCGCCAGCAGCTGCGCGATGCGCGCCTCGATCGCGGGCAGCAGGCCCGCTCGCGCAAAGCTGCAGGAGAGGGCGCGTGTGGGAGCAGCCAGGTGTGAAGGAGCACACCAGCCAGGGCAGATCAGGCACCCCCTGCAACCGTACCTTGGCAGGAGGCTTCAAGCCCAGCGCCTACTATCCAACATTCAGCATGCAAACTGACTGCCCTGCGCACCCACCAATTTACGGTCTCCTTGTCCGCGTAGTGCACCAGCAGATACAACACGCAAATGAAGCCGTTGGCGAGCTCAACGGCAGGGCTGTTGATACCGTCAATGACCTGCAAAGTCAAGCGGGGTGTGCTCAGCAGCCTGCCAAGCCCAGCTGCGCTCTGTCCAGTCGGGGGTGTGCTCCCGGTTTGAGAGCCTGTCCATGCAGCCCCGCTGCACACGGTGAGTGCATGGTGCAGGAGCCAAGCCCGCCCAGATCGAACTGCCCCGTCCTGTCTAGCCCAGGCTCACCAGGCGCACGAGGCCCAAGTGCCGAGCCTCTACCGTGCAGCAGGCCAGCAGGGGCATGAGGTCCTGGAGGAAGGAGGCGGCCAGGGGCGCCTGCTGCAGCTCCAGCGCCAAACCTGCAGGGGGGGGCAGGCGGGGACCAACAAGGAGGAGAGCCTGGATCAAAACAAGGCTGCTCAGGGCAGCGCCAAAGCAGGATAAACGTGTCTGCTGATGAGGGCCGTGCCTCCCTCCGCTTGCCGCACGTCCCGCCCTGCCCAGTTCCAGGGCTCACCCTTGATGCACTGCAGCGAGGTGCCCAGCAGGCAGGGCTGCGTGAACAGCTCCTGCGCATCCACGCTGCGGTACAGCAGGCACTTGGAAGGCGGTACCGCCATGTCGTGCACGCCAAACACGCGCAGCTCCTTGAGCACCTGCGGCAGGCAGAAGCCACGATGCCTGAGTGAGCCACGCACCTTAGTGTCGCCACGCTGCATCTACAGCCCCCACAGCAGCTTGCGGAGCATGCTGAGCTGCGTCACAAATGCAGGATAAAGCTTGAGCTGCGGGAAGGCGGGCACACTACTTTGAAGCTCAGAATTTGTCCGAGTTTAGATCAACACTCGCCTTGATCACGCTGACGACGGGCGTCTGGTCGTCCTGCTTGGCCATTGCGGCAGCGCAGGCGCGCAGCACCAGCATGCGCCCCATGTCCTCGCCTCCGGGGCACAGCGCAAACAGCTGGGCCACCCCTCCAGGGCCTGCCGGACGCGCAGGCAATGGGGCCACAGAGTGAGTCTGGGAGCGAGCAGGGCCGCGTCCTGGCCAGCGCGCTTTGCAACTGGGTTGGTAGATGAGCACTCAACCGCACTGCCCTCACATCCCTTTGCACCTGCCACCCAGCACACATGTGCAGAGCGGGCGCTCACCTGCGAGGTTCATCAGGCACTGAGCGATGCACAGGTAGGTGAACGCCTCTGGCTCTTCGCTCTCAGCCACACGTGCCGTCCGGGGCCCGGGAAAGAAGCGGTGCAGGAGCGCCCAGAGATAGCGCGCAAGCGCGGGACCGTGCTTGCCAACCTTCCTGCGGCACAGAAGTTGAGCAGGCGGTGTCAGGTGGGGGACGGAGATGAGGCCGCCGCTGCTGCTGCCGCTCGCCGCTCCGGGAGGCTGTGCCAGCACGCACACAAACCAAACAAGATTGCACGCAATGCCCACGTTGGTTGGGTCCATGCCCCATTCAGCAGCACCCGCCCACCTGGCCTCTACATTCAGCAGGGAGTTGAGCATGGACGCCGCCGGCTGGTGCCAGGCCAGCGGCTGCTGCTGCGCCGCCTCCGGAGTCAGCACGCCGGCCAGCAGGCCTGGCAGGTCCTGCAGGGCAGGCCAGCGAGGCATGCACGTTGATGTCAACAAGTGTTCGGCACGTGCCCAGCTGGCACTCATGCATGGGGAGGCAGGCAAGGCAGGCGGCGCCCAAGGGGCAGACTGCACGCTGGATGCCATCAAGCGCCATTCATCCACGGCCAGTGAGCTGCCCCAGCCCACCTCTTTCATCAGCACACCGCGCAGCCGGCTGCTGTACACCGCGTTTGAAAGGAAGATGAACAAGTACTGCAAGTCCTCTGCGCCGGCAGCCGAGCAGCTCCGCAGCGGCTGCAGCACGCGCCGCACCTCCGCCTGCAGGGCGCACACAGACAATACTGCTGAAGCATACTGCTGAAGCATGGATGTGAGCACAGGAGACGTATGCTGGAGGCAGGGGGCATCGCGAGTGGGAGCATGCCCAGCCGATTCAGGGCGTACATGCACAGCCATGCTGCGCTGTGTCACGCCGTGCCGTGCTGCACTGTGCTGTGCCCACCAGCAACTTCGGCTGTGACAGCGAGCGCCAGTTGGCATCGAATATGATGCCGTACACTATTTCTGGAACCTCTCGGTGCCGCCGCTCGAATTGGGCATCCATCTGGCGTGAGACCTGCATCAATCGCGCAGCCATTTGAGGCAGTGGTTGTCCCTCCAGCTGCATATACCTGCCTCTATCATGCAGCCGGTGCTGTGGCAGCGGTTGTTGAGAGCACCCTTGCAGGTGCAGCTCCCTGCCGCAAGGGCTCTGCTGCTCAGTGTTAACAGCGGCCTCCTCACCTGGTCTCGGTCGTTCGGGTCAGTTATAAAATGCGTTATCCCCATGGGGGAGCCATCACCAGCCGTGCTGGGCATACCTGTGCTGCCGCCGCCAGCACGGCTGTTGCTGCTGGCCGCACCCGCGCTNGNCTGCTGCCTGGTGCGCCTCCCGACTGGGCCATGCGCGCCAGGCCTGGGAATTGNCTGCTCCATGCTGGGCTNGCTCCGGGGGCGGCCGAGGCGGCAGCTCCATTTCCACCTCCATCCCCACCTCGCGCAGGCAGGCGCGCAGCAGCTTGGCGCACTGCGCACGGCACGGGGCGCAGTGAGGAGCAGTGGGTGTGCAGCGGGTGTGCAGCGCAGCTGCAATCCAGCAATAAACACACATGCAGCACTGGCTTGACAAGGTGCAGGCAGGAGCATGCGCGTCTGATGTGCTGGTGGTAAACATATGCGCTGCCGCAGCCGTATGGTACCTTCCGGTCGTCGCAGGCATCGAGCACAGCCTTCCAGGTGGGCTTGCCAGGCGGCTGCGTGATGGCTTCAGGTAGCGGAAGGTTGGGGGGCACCAGCGTCGAGTACAGGCGCCGCCGTTGCGCTTGCTCCAGGCTGCGGGAGGCGTGCAGAATCAGCGTGCACGCAGACGGCTGGGCCGCCGCAAAGATGAGGGCGTTGTCGGAGCGGCGCGGCGGCAGCAGCAGGGCGCCGTGCTGCAGCAAAGCTTCGACCGCTGCCGTGTAGCCCCTTTTTGCAGCAAAGTAGATGGGCACGGGCCCTCCTGTAGGGGCCAGTCCTGGGATGCCTGCAGTTGGGTAGGTGCATGCCAAAGAATAGTGAGATACTTGTGCCTCCGCCAAGCTTGGGAACATGGCGGGGCAGGGCAGGGGCTGGTGGTGCAGGCCAGCGCGGGGCAGGGCAGGGGCTGGTGGTGCAGGCCAGCGCGGGGCCGGGCCGGGAAGGAGAGATGATGGGATGCCGCGTGACCCAGCTCCACAGCCACAAGGCACCGCTGCATGCCAAATGCAAAATGCACTCCCACTGCTTGCCTGACTGGTTGGGCGGCGCGCCGTGGCGCAGCAGCAGGCGGGTGGCCTCTGCACCCGAGTCCACGGCTCCAAACCGCACATCTAACCACAGCATGATTGACTTGTCCTCATCGGAGCACAGGCCCCTGCGGCAGCAGAGCAAGACAGCGCATCAGTGCACAACCGGGTTTGCAGTCCTTCCTGTTACGGCTGGCCAAGGCATTGCATGAATGTGTGCTCTGAACCACACAGCTTTGTTTAAAGCCTCACCTCTCCAGCAGGACCTCCGCACACCGCAGGTGGCCAGGCGTGCTCTTGCCCCACGGCGCCGCATCCGATTGCATCTGCTCAAACAGGGCAGCCTGCAGCAGGCAGGTGCAAGGGCACACAGAGCACGGGTGCGTCGGCCGGAGAAGACATGCGGGAGGGCTTAAATTAGTGAGCGCAGCACGGGCAGGGGCCACCCAGCACATATCAGGTTGTGAACATTGGTCAAGCTGCGAAGCGCCTCCGCCAGCGCCCCAATCAGCCATCAGCCAACTGCCCTGGCATGGCATGGCTGGGTGTTTGCATCAGAAGCTGGACTGCATAGCTATTGACTGCGTAGCGAGGGCATGCCAGACAGCATCGCACTGCTGTGCTGCAAGTCTTGGGCAGGAGCTAGGAAGCTTGCAGCTAGGAAGCTTGCCTGCAGCGGGGATGATTTGCCGTCTGGGAGAGGCGCGGCAGGGTATCGTGCCCCGCTGTCCAACAGCAGCTCAACCAGCTCTGGGCAGCCTGCAGCTAGGACAGAGTTGGGTAGTTGCGTTAGTGCAGCTGCAATGCGCCGGAGCATGGGAGCGGTGAAAAGCAGCCAAGAATGCGATTGGCAATGCCAGGCTTGATGGCAGTGAAGCGGCCCTGACTCCAACCATGAATAGCAGAGGTGCTTACCTGCCGAGCAAGCCGCAACCAGTGGGCCAGCGGTTGCTGGGTCAGCGCCATCAACAGCTGCGCCTTGCGCCAGCAGCACACGAGCCGGCGCCACGTGCCCGTGATAGCAGGCCGTACCCAGGGGTGTGAAGCCCTGCCCAGTGGTGCTTTCCAGCAGACCCAGGCAGTAGCTGCAGGCAAACGGGGCCAGCAGGGTGATCAGGCCAGCCCGAAACCAAGCAGGCACCGCGCTGTGCCAGCAACGCGCATTCCAGCGTTCTCGTCTAAACAGCTTGCTGCAGGTGCCCTGGAATGCGGCCATGGGCACCCCAGACTCACTTGCGAGAGAACAGCGCCTGCAGGCACTGGGCGTGTGGGCAGCTGTCGGCGAGGCACATGGGCACGTCACGCGAGATTGCTGCCCCATGCCCGCAGCAGTAGTGCAGCACAGTCAAGCCCATCTTGTCTGCAGGACGCCGGGGCAGGGGGCAGCGGCAGTTCAAATGCGGAACGTTCTAAGCGCGTGGTGGCTGGAGGGCTCCACAATGGAATCTCACAATGCACCGCGACCAACCACAGCACATTCGTTCCTGAACCAAACTGCAGACCACAGTAGCCAGGCATCCAGTCAAAAAGCTGCCTGAAGCGCACCTTTGGCCGCCAGGTTGGCGCCACGATCCGCAAGAAAAGCCAGGGCTTTGGCGGCGCCCCGCAGCGCAGCCGCTTGCGCTGGGCGCGTGCCGTTACCGGGGCTGGGTTGGTTGATGTCGGCACCCAGATCCAGCAGCACCTGCAGCGGCAGACAGACAGTGCGTCGGAAACCCTTTGGAGCTGTGGGTATCTGAAGATGCAGATGCCCAGGCTGCTTGCTAGCAGGATGGCGACCTGAGGGAAGCGCCTCGGCAGCCGATCTGATCACGGTGCACCAGCCAGTGGCTGCGCCTTGCTGCAGTGCCGAGCTCAGGCGTGAGCACCGCCAAGGGCAGCCCAAAAGTGCAGGGCAGGGACAAACCCTGCCTGGCTAACTCAAACCGGCTTGCTCACCTCCAGGCACTGCACGGCGTCCTTTGCCGCAGCCAGCACCAGCAGCGTCTGCCCCATGCACTGGTCCTGTGGCAGGAGGTCGGGCACACCCATCTGCTGGCGGGCCTCCTGTGACAGCTGGGCGCGTGGCTCTTGAATGCCGGCGCTGCCAGCATCCAGCAGCGGGCGGATGAGGTGGGCGTGGCCCTCCCTGCAGTTGCGGTTGGAACGATGGAAGGGAAGGTTGCAGCGCAAAGGTGCATGTGTGGCAAGCAGCGCAGGCCGGCACTGATATTGCAGCGGCGTGCAGCACAACAAGTGCGATAGCAGTGCGGTGCTGCTTTGCCGCTCTGCCCGCTCTTGGCACCACATGGAGCACAGCCGCCGACCAGCCGCTGTGCCGAACGCAAGGGCACCACGCTGCGCTGAGGCGCGCGGCTCACGTGACGGCGCAGGCGAGCGCGTCCATTCCGTCGCTGCTCATCTGGCGCGGGTCAGCCCCCGCCMCCAGCAGCATGCGCACGCACTCCAGGCGCCCACTGGATGCCGCGATATGCAGCGGCAGCCAGTCAGGCTTGGACACCAGAGGCTGGCTGAGGTCCCAGCCGCCCTCAGCCAGTAGGCGCGCCAGCAGGGCGGTATCGCCATCCTCAAGGCACGCCAGGCGTGGCGTGCGCTGCATCTGCAGGGGCATCAAGGGACGGTGGACATTTAGAGGGAAGGGAGGGCGGACGGCAGGGTGGAATGCTCGGGTAGAAGGTGGCGGCGGCGGCGGCGGCGGCGGCGGCGGCGGCGGCGGCTGTYACGGCTGCTGTGCCGCCTGGCTGCCACTCTGCTGATGCTCCTGCTGCTGCGTTGCCGCCTGGCCGGCATGCTGCCGCTGCTGCCGCTGCTGCTTCCGAAACTAATCTGCAGCCCCATCACCGCTATCCGACGGAGCAGCACAAGCCACCGGCGTTGGCACGGC
>JADXDR010000125.1:5793-16664 GCA_025026875.1 Chlorella ohadii
GTTGCATCCCAAATGGCGGGGCGGCAGGGGGGTTGCCCTCCGAGTTTGCAGTTTGATGATTTGACACGCTGCTAACCCTCCTTGCGGCCTCTGCCTGTTCGTCCTCGCTTTGAGACCGCAACCCCCCTGCCTCCCCGTTAGCACTGTTCTTGTTTTCCCTGTGTTGCAGATCGTGTCCCCTCCATGCCCCATCATCTCGTGGAGCCCTCTCCACCACYCTCACTCCCACCTCCCCTCCCTCTCTCTCCCTTGTGTCTGTCTCTGTGGCCCCTTCTCTCCCCCCAGTCYGTTGGGTCACCTGGGGGCATGTAGTCGCCTTGTACGACAGACATGTAACCACCAGCCAGCCAGCCAGCCAGCGGCGGGCAAACTCAATGCCGCATCATGCATGATGCCAGACGGCGTCCAGCTGCAACCCTGGCGGCGGTCCCAACCCGGCTGCCACACAAAAACCATGAGTCTAACAGGGTGATGTCATCTGTACATCTGGGTGCCTCATGGCAAGCCCAGGCTTTGCGCATGGAACTGAAAAAGGGAGTATGCGGGACTGCACTTGGCACTGTGCACGCAGTATACCTCCGCAGACCGCCGCGCACGCAGGCTGCCATCATTGTGCTTCTGCTTCATACCTTGAAGCCACCCTCATGTGCCAGGCAGAGCTCAGGAGGCATGGCTACGCTCCTGCAATACTGCCTGGCATGTCCGGTGCACCGAATCTGTGGCCAGCGGAAGCACATGCTAAGGTAGCACAGCGCCGATCTGGGAGTCTCTTACCCCCGTCCCGCATCAGATTCTGCTGCCGTCCCACTCCACCACCACTGTGCGCCTGCCCGACTTTGCTGCCGGGCGGGGAAAGCACTGCGGCCGCTCCTCCCGAACACCAACGGCCGCCCAGAGGTACTGCTGCCCGCGCGCGCCTGCCGTGCTTGCCGCTGCTTGCAGCCGCCCATAGCGACTTTTGAGTGCAAATGAGCACGCGCTTGGCTGCCCGTGGCGCCTGCCGCCTGCACGTCCTGCCACCGCCGTTCGGCGCCGAGCCTATTCCCCCTCGCCGCACTCCCTGCAGCTGGCACCATGGGCCGCTCAGACACTCTATCAACGTCTGCCTGGACGCGCATCGTGGCTGTGGCGGGAGTGGGCACGGTGCTGGAGTGGTGAGTGCCACCTCGCTGGTTGGCCAGCAGTTGGCACCCGCCCTGCTGCCTGCGGTGGGAGCGGTGGTCCTCCGCCCTGCCTGGCCTTGCAACAGACAAGAGTGTGTGTGTGTGCTGCCGGTGAGCCGCCGTGCCGCTTGCAGAGGGAAGGGGTCCTGCGAGGGCCGGTTGGTTGGTTGGACGGTGGAGGCACCAGAGTGCTCGCTGCCACCACTTAGGGCGCCCTTGGCCTCTGATCTATAACTGCCGTCTCCCCTCCCCTGCCTGCACCTACCACCCATCCATCCGTCCGTCCGCGAGCAGGTTTGGTGAGTAGGCTGGGGAGGCAAGCAGTGCTCGTGGCGGCGATCTGCAGGGCAGACAAATTTGGCAACTCCCCTGCTAAAGGTCCAGCGGCCCTTGCACATACCCGCCCACATCCCCTCCCTTGCTGCCCCTCATCAACCCCTCTCCTCAGACTTCTACACATTCACTCAGCTGACCAGCACCCTCAAGAAGGGTGAGTGCGTGCTTGGCACTGGCAAAGCAGCGGTGCTGCTGCGACACCAGCCGGCAGTGCTGCCCAGGCCGCGGTACTTGACCTCCAGCTGCAGCCCTCCGCCGACGGTGCCTTCCGCTTTTCAGCAGCAGCATGCTGGGCTTATACTTGCAAGTGTTTGCCAGGCCAACTCACACACACTGAGTCACCTTCCATCCGTGCCTCCCCTGCCGCAGTGTTCTTCCCCAAGAGCGACCCCACCGCCCAGACCCTGGTGAGCAATCAGGCAACATTTAGTGAAGATCGGTGCCTGATCGCATGCCTCTGCATG
The DNA here is from genome assembly GCA_025026875.1 of Chlorella ohadii. NCBI lineage: Eukaryota > Viridiplantae > Chlorophyta > Trebouxiophyceae > Chlorellales > Chlorellaceae > Chlorella > Chlorella ohadii. The sequence continues at coordinate 7,757 of JADXDR010000125.1, forward strand.
GTGCTGTGGCCCACAGGTCAACACCAGGCCTGCGCTTGCAAATGCCCCGCTCTACTGCGCCGCATCACCCACTTCTGGCAAGCTGTTGTTTCTGATGCCACCCTCCACCCTGGCCTCCTTCCTCCTGCAGCTGTGGTGGGCCATCTATGCCATCGGCTTTGTGGTCCGCCCGCTGGGCGCGCTGCTGTTCGGCACCATCGGGGACGTGTACGGCCGTAACGTGACGCTGCGCATTGCCATCATCTGCATGGCGGTAAGGGCGGGAGGATAGGAAGGAGGGAGGGGAGGAAGGCATAGGAGAGATGCTGGGCAGATGCTGGCACCATCCATTGCATACGGATTGCTCCCCAAGCTTAGTTTGCAGCAGCCAAACATACAGCGCTGAACCCCCATCCGTCTGCAGATTCCGACCGTCATCATCGCCTGCCTGCCAACCTACAAGTGATTAGCCAGACTGAGCCCTTGCCCGTGCATTTGGTTGGATGAAATGATGCGGCTGCTCGCCAGCGTGCCCCAGCTCGTAACCTGCCGCAAGCAACTGCCGCTGAACTGCCGCTGAAAAGCGACTGCCGCTGAACATCACCTCCCCGCCTGCCTCCTTGCCTTGCAGCCTCGGGAGCTACACAGCCGGCATCGCGGCGCCCATCCTGCTGACCATCTTGCGCCTGCTCCAGGGCCTGGCCATGGTGAGCTGATGAGGAGGCGGGGTGAACAGCACCAGGCGGCAGGGTTTGCTGGGCGCGCACTGCATGTCAATGCGGATGACGGGGGGCGCAGAACACGCCTGCCCTGGTTGTCCATTGTGCTCACAAGCGTCGCTGCCGTGTCTTCCACTGCACTGCAGGGTGGCGAGTTTGGAAGTGCCATCATCTACATCTCGTGAGCGTTATGTTGTGGTGGCTGCTGATTGCGATGTGCCACCTGCAATCCGCATCCGGAATCAGCCCAGCGCAGCAGTTGGTTGCAACCGCCTGGCCCAACCCCTCACTGGCCCCGCTGGCCCCTCTGCCTTGCAGTGAGCTGGCCCCTGTCGCACGCCGCGGCCGCCTGGTGGCCTGCCTGCAGATGACCGTCAAGTGAGCCTCAAACCTTACCGATTGTCTTCTCTGCTCAGCCTCTGCTGCTGCTTGGTGGGGACTTGCCACTCAGGCTGGCTGTGCACCGCTTGCCACCCCCAGCCACCCCTCTCCTGGCTCCTTCATTCATCGTGCCATGCTCCCTCCCACCCGCACCCTCTTGCAGCATCGGCATGATCCTGGCCACTGTCTTCGTCATGGTGCTGGAGGCCGTGCTGAGCCCCTGTGAGCCAAGACAAGCGCGTTTGCAGCCTGCACGCTGGGCAGCATGGATATTTGCAGCTTGTATCTGCAGCTGATGCAAAGCAGCTTGCACCTGTCCTAGTGTCTGTCAGCTATTCATCTGTGCCAGCCTCTGACCCCTCCCTTCCCCACCCTCCCCTGGCCCTGTTGGATGCAGACCAGATGCAGCTGTTCGGCTGGGTGAGAGCTCCTTTACTGTGCCCGCTGCATTGTGTCATGCGTCTGAAGCCCTGCCGTCTAGCTGCCATTGTGCATGGCCCACAAATGCCTGGCTGCCCCTTGCTTCCCCAGCCCCGCCCATGCGAAGGCGGGCTGCCTGTGCCTCTGTCGTCAACCGCCTCCCGCTGCCATTGCCTCTGTGCAGCGCATCCCCTTCGCGAGCGCCTTCTTCACCGCTGTGCTGGGTGAGCTGCAACACTGCTCAACATATGCACAACAGCTATGTGGCATGAACCAACATGCCCTGCTGCAAACTTCTTGCCGGCGGCACTGCAATGTGCATCATCTCAGCCCCACCTCTCAACCCGCCCACAATGCCCTGTCCCACGCCACCCCCTCCCCTCCCCACAGGCTTCTACATGCGCGCCGGCCTGCCCGAGCCCAAGGCCTTCCTCAACCGCTGCCGCGCCGAGCAGGACACCGCCACCAAGGCCGCCATGGTGGACGGCGTGAGCGCCAGCATCCACCCCGCGCCCTCCGCCAAGAGGTGAGAGGCTTGCAAAGGGGGTTGTGAGCTGCACATCTGGGTGCATTGATCCATGCATCTGCGCTGCATGCAGGGCAGTATGTTCAGGTGTCACGCCCACATGTGTCCTTTGCTTCGCATGCTTGTTTTACACTGTCCTCAACATGCTTGCTGCACCCCCCTCTGTCTCCCTCTGCAGCATCAAGGACGATGCCTCCACCGTGTCCAGCGACGACCTGAGGGCTTGTCGCATGCATTCTTACTCATCTGTTCCTCGCATGCCATACTCACTTCTCTATTGCTTGTGCAGCATCAAGGACGATGCTTCCACCGTGTCCAGCGACGACCTGAGCGAGGAGGCGTTTGAGGAGGCTGAGGCCGCCCAGGAGGGCGCCCTGTCCCGCTTCCACGGCCACTCCACCTCCAAGGTGCGTGGGGATCACCGCTGGATGGGAGCTTCTGCTGCCAGGCTTTGTTTGAAACAGGGGCTCTGCGCAACTAGGGTGGCACATGTCAGGACAGCACCATGCCTCCGCTTCGCTCCACAAAGCTCTATGCTGCTGCCTGACACTTGAACAACCCTCCCCNTGCTCCCTGCCCCGGGCGCAGATGCCCATCATCCGCCTGCTGCGCAACAACCTGCTGGGCCTGGGCTGCCAGATCCTGGTGAGGCGGCAAGCGGTTGGCCCCGGCTTCAGCAGCTGATGTTTCTGGACACTGTGCAGTGGCATGGACCGCTTCTCACCTGAGCATCAGGTGCCCTGCCTGCCACCCCCTCCTGCCGCAGTACATGGCCTGGGTGTCCGCCGCCTTCTACGCCACCGTCACCTGTGAGTGCCGCAGGTTAAGCTTGTGTTGTAACATGCCGAGGAAGCAACGCATCATGGGCTGCGACCTGTGCACCGACCTGCTGTAGACCGACGAGTGGCCCCCCTCTCTCCTCCATTCAACAGGGCTGCCCGCCCAGATGCGCGACGCCGGCATGGCGCCCCGCATCTCCCAGGGCGTCGTCATGTGAGGGGCTGGGTGGGCTTCTCTGCATGATGGTCCATGCCCGATGCGTCTTCGCCAGCCTGGTAGACAGAGCAGGTGCTCTGGGTAGCTTAACGTACTGACTGATTGGCTGAACCGCCCATTCTGCGCACCCGCCTGCCACAGCGTGTCAATGTTCACCAACGCTGCGGGCCTGTTTGCCTGCGGTACCGCCTTTGACAAGGGCATGCGCGCCATCTTCATCAACCTGGTGAGAAGGTGGAAGCAGGGCAGAAGGCTGCCCTGCTTGCATGGGAGAGGAACTGGGGCCGCTGCTGATCGCCGACTGTACGCTACTGCAGCATTTCCTTCAGCAAGGGCTGCGGGGCGGCATNGCATGCCTTGGCAGAGAACAGAAGTCTGTGCTTGCCCTGGTGACCAATTATCAAGCCGTGCCCCCTTTCGCCCTCCATTCTTCCAATCCAGGCCGTCACCGTGGTGGGCATGTCTGTGGGCTTTGGCGTGTTCCGCGGCGTGTGGACCTCGGCTGCCGCCGTGGACACCAACAACCTGGGCGCCTGGTTCCTGATCCCCATCTTCCAGGTGAGCTAGGATAAGAAAGGCCTTGACACTGTTCATGGGGTGCAGTATGGTTCTGCTTGGTGCAGGCATGTTGCCCCACAATTGTGACATGGCTGGGTGGGCCCAATGGTGCCCGGCCTGCGCTCACATCCTGCCTGGCCGCCCCTCCTTGCAGGGCATCATCGGCATTGCCATGGTGAGTGCGTGTAGGAGGCTGGGTTGAGTGTCAAGTAAAGATTGCTGTGGTGTGGCAGCTAGCAGCAGTGGCTGGTGGACAGAGGCCGCAAGCGAGCAGGTGGCTGCGTGTACCACTCCCCATGCAGGCCTCTGTGGTGCTGCCTGCAACCCGCATCTATGCGCCCCTGGAGCGCACCACTGGGTTAGTGATGTATTTGCAAGTTGCAGTAGCTTGCAATGAGCAGACAAGGGCAAGGGGATGCTCAGAGGCGATGGTGGCGGACAGTGACGGGCGGGTGGACGCCGAGGCTGGCATGCCGGGCCTGCTGAACCCCTGCTTGCTAATATTTCTGTTGTTACTACTATGCATATTGATGCTCGTTTGCAAGAGGGTGATGACAGGGTTACAATGGTCAGCACAGGGCTCCTGGCCTGGCTGAGGGCGGGGCGGCCGCCCAGCACGCTCCCACATGCTTTCCTGTGCTCCAGACTAACAGATTTGCACTCATTTGCCCCCAATTCTGGAAATTCCGATTCTCCTTCTCGTACAACCTTGGATATGGGGCTATTGGAGGACTGACCCCATTCGCCGTGACTGGTAAGCAGCAGCCCCAGGGGCATTCGAGGGTGTTTGGGGCGGTCCAGCGGGCCCACCAGCACATGCCCGCGCTGGCTTGCGCCTGTCTGGCACTGTTGCTGCTGCCATATCTTACTTGAATGCATGCTTGATACTATTGGGTAGCTTCATGCCAGATGAGGTTGCCAAATTGTGCAATAATGGGCAGAACAGATGCCGGATGTCCGTGCTGCCGACCGGTCGCCTCCCCTGTCCCCCACCCACTGGTCAGGCATCATCGACTCGCTGTCCACCGACCTAAAAGCCTACGCCGCGCCCTTCTGGATGCTTGCCCTGGGAGGCGCTTCTGTGCTGGTGATTGGCAGTGTTCTGGGCTGTTGTTTCCTCAGTATCGGCGGTCAGCAGCTGTGTGCACCGAGTGCTGTGCCAAACCTGCCTGCTGCCCTCCCACACCACCTGCCTGCCAGCTCCTCTTGTTCGATTGATGAGTTCAGACAGCTGCCCATGTTAAAGAGCATTGCCCCTCATGATGCATGCTGTGCATGTTGGGGCATGCCATGAGCGCTGTCCGGGTGCCGCCCATGCGAAGGGACATACCGACTCAAGACGCCCCCACCCTCCCTGCCCTCCCTCCCCCACAGGGCTGCGCCCTCATGCGCATGTACATGCCCCGCCTGAACGCCCCCTTCGTGGGCCGCATCGAATAAGGGGTTGCACGGCCGTCCCGGCCGGGCCATCCAGGCGCTCATTGCATTTAGTGCTTGCTGCGCCTGCCCTGCCGCCGCCGCCGCACCTCTGCCCACATGGTGTCCATATGGCACCCTTCCCAACCCAACCCAACCTTTTTTCCATTGTGTGGCATGCCCCGCTCTCCTCAAACCGGGCGCGGCAGCCCACCTGCCTCTGTGCGGCCCTGCTGGCTGCCCAGGCAATTTTATCCCCTCCGCCTCTGAACCTCCGAACACCAGCTCCGAGCACTGCTCTCTCCAGGCACACGTCGGACGTGTCTCCCTCCCCGCATGACTCCCTCTCAGTGAAGCTTCTCCCCCTTTTTCAGCCGCTCTTAGCGGCGACCCCCGTGCTTCCTCCCACCCTGCCAGCAGTTGATTAAACCATTCATTTCGCCACTCTACGATGGATCAGCCTTGCACTGCCGTTTTTGGACGTAGCGATTCATCCTCTACCTGCTGCCGCGGCGCAGCTAGTAGCAGCCCGAGTTCCGGATACTAGCCTTGCATTCTAGCCTGTTGACTTGCCATGTTGACCACCCTGCTGCACCATACTTGTGAAACCAAGTTCCCTTGCTCCCATCCAAGCCCACCGCTGCTTTCTCCGCCCCATGCGCCTCGACGGCGCGCACGCCTGCCTCCCACCCATGCAACCATGTAAGAATGAACAGCAGGCGCAGGCCAAATAGACACCCAGGGAAGTGCTGCAGCGCAGTACTTGACAGGATGCAGGGACGTAACTACGCTGCCACAGCTGGGCTCCAGCCCCAGGCTGCGCCTGTCAGGCCCTCCCATGCCCAGAAGATGTGGCGGCCACACCCACGCACAGGCGGCACCTCCCGCCGGCTAGTGCCTCCATGCAAGTGTGTGAATTTCCCTGTTGCAGCTGTAGAACGCGCTTTGCAGGCTTGCTTCCGCCGGCAGGCTTTGTCAAAGTACCACATGAACTCTGTGCCGCACTTTCACCCACGCCTGCCGGCCAAACATCACGTACCATGCACGTGCCGCCCTTGGCGCCCGCCCGTGCGGTATGGTGGCACCCACCGCCCGTTCAGCTCCACCATTACTCATTACTTTTGAACTTATTTGGAGTAAGGGTTCTCCAGCCGCTCTGCAGCGCTCCAGAAGGGCCGCCCGCAACGCCACCAACACCGCCGCCCACAGCGCAGCGGGGCGCCGGCACCTCTCAGGCGCCAAGCGTCGCTGGCTGCGCACGATCGCTTGCTTCTGGTTACTAGCCTGTCCGTGTGTGTTCAACGCAACAGGGGGCCGGCCTACTTGCGCCACCAGCCGCCGCGCGCACAACCCCACCCAGCACCCCTTGCCGCCTCCCGAGCTTGCCGGCCATGCAGACCGCCTGCAGGTGCGCCGATTGGGTGCTGGGGGCCGCGATGGGGGCCCGGGAGCGCTTTCAAAGAACTACCACTCCTCCCACGGCCCCGCCGTCTCTCACGCTCTCCTCGCCGCCCCGTGCCCTCCGCAGGCCCTCGGCGGCCATGACCGCCCTCCCTGTCGCTGGACACGCCCGCCAGGCCACCAGGCGCTGCAGGCAAGCATTCTGGCGGTGCCTGCTCGCTGCCGCCCCTTGGCGAACCGAAGGGCCAGCCCCATTCTGGCGACAGCCCTGCTCACCGGCTGCCACCTCTGGCTCCCTGCCATGCCTGCAGGCCCTCCGTCACCACATCAGCTGCACAAGTCGCGAGCCAGGCCACCGCTGCGCCGGCGGCGGCGCCGGCGCCCGCTGCCGCTCTCACCACCGCCGCGCCGGCCGTGGGCAGCAGCAGCAGCTCCGCAGCACTGGAGGGCCTGTCCCGCCTGCCGCACCCCTCGGCGCTGCACATTGGCAACCTGGTGCCGTCGCTGCAGGCGGCGCTGGCGGGCCTGCAAGCGGCGGCGGCCGCCCCCGCTGGCGGCGCCGGCCGCGAGGCAGCCGCTGCCGCCTCGCCGCTGCTGCGTGGCCTGCTGGTGAGCCTGCCGGGCTTCTGCAGCGTGCTTTGGAGGCTGCAGGGCCTGGGTTTGCTGGGTTGGGGCTGTCCAAGGCTGGCCCGACGCTTGGGGCCAGGCTACCCGCTCATCGCTGCTCGTGCCGCATTCGGCTTGCCGTGCTCGTGCTGCATTTTTGAATTTTCAGCCCCCACCGAATTCCCGATCTTTTCCATGGCTGCCCTCTTCACGCTCATCCACCTGCTCCCCCCTGCAGAGCCGTGCGGTTGCGGTCATCGAGTCGCCCCAGGCAATCGATGACGCTCTGGGAGTGGACGCGCCCCTGCTGGTCCTCGAGTGCCTGTCCCACCTGGCCGCCGACAGTGGCAGCGACGGCCGCCGCGGCACGCACGCAGCCGGCCTGTGGCGCCGCGCACACGTTGTGCTGGGGGAGACGGCTGATCGCGCGGGTGAGCGGGCTGGGTTGGATGTTAAGGGGGTCTGGGATGGTGTGGGGGGCTGCGTCCAAGGCCTTCGCTTCTGCTGCCTAGGCGGGTGGCTGCTGGTAGGCCTTAGCCAGGTGTTGTGCGTGTGGTCTGGTCACCGACATGGCTGTTACCATACAGTGCAACTCCCAACCATACGCTCTTTCACTCCCAACAGGCATGTGGAGCCTGCTGGACCCCTCGACCATGACCCCCAACGAGGTGCGTGCAAGGGCTTGTCTCGTGGCCTCTGCATAAAGCTTGTGTGCAGGATATGCCCGCCCAGCTGCGTTCTGTGCCCCGGTGTGCAAGCCATCTGAGCCATTTCAAGCGTGCATGCAGCAGATCACCGTTTGCAGCAACCCTACCCCCTTGCATTCTCTCCTCTGCCCCGCAGATTGTGCGCTACTACGAGGCGGTGGCGCGCTGGCCGCTGGCGGCCTCCCCCTCCAAGTCGCGCGGCCTGGGCCTGCTGCTGCGCTCCCACCTGACCAACGGGTGCGCTGCGGGAGCACGGTTTGGTTATAGCACGTGCTGGCGCATGCATGTGCATGTCCACAGCAAGCCCGCCTGCCTGCCTTCAGCACGGTTGCTTCTTATGCTGCCTTCCCCATCGCTTTGCCCTTCTACCCGCAGGCGCTTCTCGGCAAGCGAGGGCAGCCGCCTGCTGACGGCCTGGGCCTACCTGCGCCGCCGCCAGCCCTTCAACCCAGGTGCGGGGGGCGGGCGGCTAGCAGTCATTTGCTGCTGACGCCATAAGGTTTTCAGTTCCTGCGGCCTGCGACAACTTTGATGCCTGCACAACACTGGCATGCATCCAAACACAGCTGCCCAGCTCTTATCAATTGCCCCTGCAGACGCCTACAACTTTTCGGACCTGTCCACCCTGCTGGCGGGGCGTGTGGGCGAGCTGTGCGGCAGCGAGCTGCAGGCTGTGGCGGCCGCCGCCCCCGCCTTCTCTTGGCCCGTCTACGCTTCCATGCCCCTGCTGCACGCCGTGTGCCGCGAGGCCGTGCACAGGTGCGGCGGTGTGCAGCTGCGCTCGAGCTGGTGTATGTGTGTGCACTACTGCTTGCCCAGCATGCACACCCAGCACTGTGCCCGCATGCCATCATGCCCTGGCCCGCCCTTGCTCACTGCTTGCTCACCGCCTGCCCCCACCCGCAACCCCTGCAGGTCCATGGCTGGTGCGCTGCCGCTGCCGCAGGCGCAGTGGGTGCTGGCCGCGTCAGTCAAGGGCGCCATGGTGAGGGCAGGGGCAGACGCACATGGGTCTCATGTGGACTTCATTCCACAGCCGCACATTGGCTTACTCAGCTTGCAGCGCCGAACACAATGCAACCGTCACTTGCAATGCGCTCCCCAGGCAGTCGACTCACGTTGCTGCCGCCCCTGCTGCCCACCCCCTGCAGGCCATGCGCCCGCGCCTGGGCACCGAACTCGAAGAGGCCACGGCCGAG
>JADXDR010000125.1:17210-27307 GCA_025026875.1 Chlorella ohadii
GTGGATGGGGAGCTTAGGCATACGCCGCTCCCCCTGCCTCCAAACTCCCCTAAAGTAATCCAAACCCCCCTACTAATACTAGTCTGATCTGGCTGCACGCCTTCCATCCATCCCCTCTCCTTCTGCCCCAGCAGCCACACCCATCCCAACCTCCCCTCCCGCTAATTTTGCCTTCAGGACCTCTCCCGCCGCCGCTCCCCCGCTCCCCCCTTTTTGCATACCATGCCAGCTCCCGCCTTTTTGCATACCATGCCACGCTTTTTCCCTCGCCACCTTTTTCCCACGCCCGCTTTTTGATCGCCCCCGGCCAGCCTGATTTGATTTATTTCGTCCTGCCTCCTCCCCAGCGCCCGTAGCGCGCACCACCCTTTTTCTGGCCCCTCTTTTGTGACGTACCCCCATCTCCTTGACCCCCCTGCCACCTTGAGTGCTTTCGCATCGCTCGCCGCCCGGCCTGACTTTCATTCCCGGCTGCTCGGCGCAGGCTGGCCAGCACGCCAGCCCGGCCGCCCAACTTGCCCTAGCATGGCTGCCGCCCGTGCCCTTGCTACCCTGCCTGCCACTGCGTGCGCACCGCTGTATTATACCCCTCGTTAATTGGATTGCATCGCTTTGCGTGTATTGCTCCACCCCTGCTAGCACGCCTCTCCGCCCCTCCTGCCTGCGCCGCACACCACACCCACGCGCCTCTGCATCGCTTGGAGGACGCCGCAGTTTTCCAACTCCCAGCGGCGCCCTCCCATTCTTCCATTCATCCCCCCTAGCTCCATCTGTCTGCTGCCCGGGCCCAGCAACAAGCCTCAGGCCCCTCTGTCAACACCGCACGCACACACCACCGCACGCATCGCATGCCAGGATGTTACAGCGGCACAAGCGCAGCAGGGAGGGTACAGAGAGCAGCAGAGGGGGCGGGGGGATGTGCGCAGCGAATGAAAGGGTACAGGGCAGGTCAATGGGGGGCGAGTTGGGACGGTTGAAGTTTGGCAGGACAGCTGCAGCTGCTGCAGCAAGGAGCTCCTCCGTGTGCAGCATGCCGAGGAATTGAAGAGGGGCAGGGGGCCACTCCCTCACTTCCACAGCTTCTTGATGGACATGTTCTGCAGCAGGTGGGGGAGATCAAGTTTTTGTTATTGGCGCCAACCACCCCAGGCTGAGGAGGGCAGCCTTACGAGGGGACGGCAGCGCACACAGGGCCAGCAGCAGTGCGGCAGGAACGCCACGCTCAATGCAGCCCATCATGCTGCATGGCTGGGGCCACAGCTGCAGCTGCACATCCCCTTTGTGTGTTCCGTGCCCATGTTCCCGCAGCTGCACGATCCTCCCTGTTGTGCATCACAAAATCCGCCCTCTTGTGTTTCATCCCAAGCCGCACCTTGTCCGTGTCCTTCTTCATCACCTTGCCCACCGCCATCTCAAAGTCCTCCTGCGGAGCACGCAAGGCAGGGCAAGGCAAGGCAGGGAGCAGTGAATCACGAGCCGGCGGCGCTTGAAGGGGCTGGCTGAACCAGAAAGGTGCCCTCCAGCCAGCACACGTGCGTGCGGGCGAGTTGCAGCTTGCGTTGCAAGCAAGCGCTTCCCCTCCACACCAGGCACATCGCACTCCTATAACCCAGCCCCGGACCCCAGCCACCCGCCGCCCCTAGCCGCACCTGCGTGACGTGCACGCGGCGCTCCCGCAGCGCAAACATGCCCGCCTCGGTGCACACCGCCTTGAGCTCCGCACCGCTGCTGCCCGTCATCTGCTCCGCAATCTTCTTGAGGTCGATGCCGCGCTGCTCGTGAGGGGATGCAAGGTTCAGGGGTGGCGGGAGTTCAGGGGTAGCGGGTGGGCAGGGTGGCATGGCTTTGGACGATGGAAAGCAAGGAGGGTCGGTCGGCGCAGGTGGTGCAGAGGCGGGACGTCAACGCCTGTGCATAGCTTGGCACCGCTTGCCATCCCCAGCCACCAGCCACACAACTCCCAGCGTCCCAGCCCTCTCTACCAGTCCTCTTCCAGTCCTTGCTCAGCCTCCCACCTGCAGGTTCATCTTCCGGGAGTGGATTTTGAGGATGTCGAAGCGGCTGCCCTCGTCCGGGTTGGGGAACTCTGCAGGGCGGGGTGATGGATGAAAGGTGGTTGGGCGATGAACAAGCGAGTGTGTCGGTTGACACTGGGGTGCTTCCGCTCAACGCTTGCATCGCCGTAGGCTGCAGATGGCAGCACTGCCGCAAATGGAGGGCAGCAAACCAACAAGGCACGACGTGCGCCCTGCCGCCACCAGCAGGCGCCCTCCCAGCTGCTTGCGCGCACCAATTTTGCGGTCGATGCGGCCTGGGCGCAGCAGGGCGGGGTCCAGGATGTCGATGCGGTTGGTGGCCATCAGCACCTGTTCACGGGTAGGGAGGGGGTTGAGGGGTGAGTTCAGCGGCACGTGTAGCAGTGGCATGGCTTGTGGAACACTTTTGCTTGCAACAAACAAGCCCGCCCTGCCTTCGGCTGCATTGCACGCCAGTCTATGGCGCAACAGGCCGCCACCCAGCCAACCCAACTCTCACCACTGCTCTGCCCAACTCCAGCCCACCCCCAGCCACGCGCACCTTGATCTTGTTGGTGGCCTCGAAGCCGTCCAGCTGGTTGAGCAGCTCCAGCATGGTGCGCTGCACCTCGCTGTCGCCGCTGCCGCCGCTGTTGTCGGTGCGCGCGCTGCCGATGGAGTCGACCTCGTCCATGAAGATGATGGAGGGGGCGTGCTCGCTGTGAAGGGAGGGTGGAGGGGGTGGCAGGGTGGGGGACGGTGAAAGGGTGGGTGGGACGGTGGGAGGAGCGCGGTGGATGGCGAGCAGAGTGGGGGACAGGGCGCTGTTTGTTGCATCGCAGAATACAGTCAGCTGGGTACACAGCGGGCCACAACATTACTCGTTCATACAGATTTTCTAAAGGTCGCCACAAGAGCGAACAAGAGCGAGACCTGCTCAACACCTGCAGCAGCATGCAACTCGGACGTCATCCCTCCGCCCCGCCCCCGCCATGCCCCATGCCTCACCGCGCCATGACGAAGAGCTCGCGCACCATGCGGCTGCCCTCGCCAATGTACTTCTGCACCAGCTCGCCGCCCGACACGCGAATGAAGGTGCAGTCGGTGTGGTGCGCCACCGCACGCGCAAGCAGCGTCTTGCCTGCACTTGTTGGAAAGGATGGTGCAGCGACAGTCAGGTGCGGGCGCTAGCCAGTGCGGAAAGAAACGGTGTGATGCGCCACCGCGCGCGCCAGCAGCGTCTTGCCTGCACGCGTTTGGCAGGGCAGCACAGTTCTACTGAGATACATGGACTAGCCAGCGAAAAAAAAACCATTGGTGTGGTGCGCCACCGCGCGCGCCAGCAGCGTCTTGCCTGCAGTTGAAAGGGGGGAAGCACATGGATACTCAGCTCAGGAGGTTTACTAGAGTGCAATGCACTAGCCAGTGCAAAAAACTTTGGTGCGGTGCGCCAGCGCCGTCTTGCCTGCGGGGCGGCGGGTCAGTCCAGCCGGTTGGGCGGTTGAGAATAACTTGAGCAGCACATAGCACAACAAGCAGCTGTCCATTGGGCACCTTGGCACCCTGTCTAACCCCACCATGCCACCATCCCAAGAGCAGGCAGGCGCCGCACCTGTGCCGGGCGGGCCGTACAGCAGCACGCCCTTGGGCAGATTCGATGCCCAGCATCACACAAGGTGCTTCATATCAGGCAAACCACAGCCAGAGGGGTTCATGAGTAAGGAAAACAAACTTGCCTGTGCCGGGCGGGCCGTACAGCAGCACGCCCTTGGGCTGCGCGATGCCCAGGGCGTCAAAGAGCTCGGGGTGCTTCAGCGGCAGCTCAATCACCTGCGCAGGGGCGGGGGCAGGGGAGTGGGGTCGGCACTCATGTGGATTCATTGATATTACAGGAGTTGCTTGCCTCCTTGATCTTTGATCTGCTGTTCCAGGCTGCCGCCACATGCTAGTGGCCAACAGCAGCTGTAATTACAGCAGCTAAGGCAGCTAAACCAAGCTAAGCCACACATCAAACGAGCCAGGCACTGCCACTCGCCTCCTTGATCTCCTTGATCTGCTGGTCCAACAGGCACGGCAGCCACAACCACAGCAGCTAAGGCAAGCCAAGCCAAGCATCCAGCCAGGCCAAGCTAAGCCAAGGAAGCGAAGCCAAGCACCACTAACTAGCCACTGACCTCCTTGATCTCCTTGATCTGCTGGTCCAGGCCGCCCACCATGTCGTACGTGGAGTCGGGCACCTTCTCCACCTTCATCAGGCTGACCAGCGGGTCCACCTGTGTGGTGCATACAGTGGGGGGCAGATGAAAGAGGGCAGATGGGCTGTGGCCACCGACAGCGGCAATGGCAATGGCAATGACGTGGTGTGAGTTTGCTGCCTTCATCAGGCTGACCAGCGTAATGCGTCGGACAGTGACCAGGCAGCAACCAGTGACCGTGCGGCTGCCGCCTTGCAACTCCGGCCCCCCAGCCGGTCAGCAACCACCCTCCCGCAAATGCCCACCTTGGTGGGCAGCAGCACACGCAGCAGTCAACCAGCACCAACGCTGCAGCAGACACTGTTAACCCACCTTGGTGGGCAGCAGCACGTGCAGCGTGTACGAGTCGTTGCGCAGCGCGACGCGCGCGCCCGGCGTCACCTTGCCAACGTCAATCTCCTTGTCTGCCGCACAGGGGGAGGAGCGAGTGAGCGAGAGGAAATGCTGGCATGCGGCCAAGCTACAAAACTGCCGCCAGGTGCACATATGCTGTTAACACTAAACGGTGCAACGGTGGCACTCCTCCGATTGCCAGCTGCAGCAACAACAATGCAGAACATGCGCAAGCACCAACCAACCACGCAAGCAGGCGGCAACAGCCTTGGAGTAGAGAGAAGCAGCACCCGGGGCGGCGCTCACCTAGGTCCACCACGTACTTGCCCTCCGGGTTCACCTTCACCAGCACCTTGTTCTTGCCCATCAGCTGCGGCAGGGCAGAGTGGAGCGTGTACAGAGTGGGCGGGCGCATGAAGCAGGTAACCGTCATGGGATGCGGTGGCAGGGCAGCACGGCAGCAACAACCCACAGCAGGGTGCCATGTGCTGTGCCGGCCGGGAAGATGCAGGCAGGAGAGCNAGCGGCCAAACGTGCTGGTAAAGCTGCAAGCGGTCAGTCCTGCGCTGCCCACTGTATTGCGCAGCTCGGCATAGACAGGGCAGCGGCGGCAACCGACACATGCCAGGCACAGCAACCGAACCGGCCGCCTTCCGGCCGTCGCACGGCTGCCCCTGGCACCTGGCGCGCACCTTGATCACCTCTCCTACATAGCTGCCCGGCTCCTGCAGCAGCTGCAGCTCCTCGCGTAGCAGGCGGACTGCGGCAGGGCAGGGAGAGCGCAAGCTGAGCGGTGGGGCGGCGGAGCGGGGCACCCGCCGTCGCCGCCGCCGGCGGCAGCCAGGCGGGCCCAGCGGCCGGCCAGTGCGCGGTTGAAAGGACTTTCTACCTTTTGCAGACACCTCCAACAACCAGGGCGCACCCCGCGAGTTGAGCTCGTTGCGCTGCGCCTCCAGGCGCTTCAGGTCGTGCTGCTTGGTTCGTATACGGAGCTCTAGCTCCTCCACCTTGCTCTCATAGTATGTGCGCAGGCCGTCGCCCGCTTTGACGGGCCCCGCCACTCCCATAGCTGTGGACTGCCTGCGTGCGATCGGAGCTTCGGACAGTCACGTTCCGTCACTGCAGAGCTTGATCAGACTGGCCAGGAGGGGAAAGGGAGCAGCCTCTTGCGAACTTGCATGGGCCGGCTGGCCGCCTGCCAAAGGGCGTGCCATCGCGCCATCCGCATTGCGCATTGCACTCTGCACAATCCATCAAAGCTTTAGAGCCGGCTGCAAGCGGCGCCCAGTGGCGGGCCTTGTTCCGAGCAGAGGCACGCATGGCCTTTTGCGGGCCGGCCGGCACGGCCCTGAGCGGCGCTGAGGGTCGTGCCAACACATCATATGCCCCCAGCCCGTGCGGCAGGCGGGCCCGGCCGGGCGGCGTGGCCGCTGGCCTGAGCCACCACCCCAGCCAGCGGCAGTCGCAGCAGCATGTCCAGCAGCAGCAGCAGACCGTGCAGCATGGGCGATGGAGGCCGGCAGCCCGGCCCAGCCGGCGGCGACGCGCATGGACGGTGGCCGACGCTGCCGCCACCTCCGAGGGCCAGCAGCTGCTGGGCGGCGTGACTGCACCAGTGGCCCGCCAGCTGCGCATACCTGTGGGGGACCGCGAGGTGGGTGTGCAGAGTGGTTACCTGGTCCTGCTGGTGGGTGAGGAGCAGTCGGCGCCGCCATGCATGGGCCTTGCATCACCGCCGCCCGATTCCCAGCGCTTGCAGCATGCATTCCTGCCCACCATCACTGCCATGCTCTCCCTGGCGCAGATCGTGCTTGAGACTGGGGAGATTGGTCGGCAGGCCAGCGGAGCCGTCATGGCCACCGACGGCGAGACGGTGCGTTGGGCGCTGGTGGCATGCAGAGGGTTGATTCCAGCAGATGGCCAGGGGCACAGTTGCAGCGTCGCCAGCCAGTTGAATGCTGCAGCCCTTGCAGCGAAATTTGGTGCAGACCAGGCCTGCCTGATCCGTCCCAAAGCAGCCGGTGCACTGCAGCGCCTCGCATCATGGCTCAGCTCTCCCTTGTTCCTGCATGCCGCTCAGCCTGTTTGGTCACTGCAGTGCGTCAGTCCACCAGCGCTTCACACCCCCTCAACCACCTGGCCACACCCTCCCATTCCCCGCCCCACAGATCCTGTACACCACCGCCTGCGCGGACGAGGACAGCAGCGGCGACGGCAGCTTTGCGCCGCTGCAGGTGCACTACACCGAGCGCTTCTCGGCGGCGGGGCGCACCTCGGGCGGCTTCCTCAAGCGCGAGGGCAAGCCAAAGGTAGGGGGCTGGGATGAGATGTGTGCATGGGAAGGACATGGTGCTATGGCACTCACATCCATCTGCGGGAGTCTCCAACTTTTCTGAAGAGATCGCAGCTGGGTGGCATCCGGTGCTGGTACTCGCGTCCATGCTGCCATGCTGCTCCTGCCAGGCCAGCATGCCCCAACCTTGTAGTTACATTGCTGGCCACTGGGCCGTCTTTGTGTGGTTCCTTTCCAACGTGCTCATCATGATTTGCACCCTGCCGCCGCCCCGCCCTGCTGTGCCCGCTGTGCAGGACCACGAGGTGCTGGTGTCCCGCCTCATCGACCGCCCCATCCGCCCCATGATCCAGTCGGGGTGGACGCACAGCACGCAGGTGGGCAGCGGTGCAAGCACGCTGGGTGCCTGCTGCTCCTGTGCTGCACATGTGCCCTGCTGCTAGCTTCCTGGCCGCCGACAGAGCTGGCTCCATCACCGTCACTGCCACCTCCGCTGCTGCTGTTCGACGCGCACTGCTGCTGCTTCTCGGCCTCCGCCCCCGCAGGTCCTCACCTGGGTGCTCAGCTACGACGGGAAGCACTCGCCCGAGCCACTGGCCATCACCGCCGCCGGCGCCGCACTGGCCATCTCTGGTGAGCCTTGTTTGATAAGCTCGTGACAATGTCCTCCTGATTGTTTGGAGAGGTGGCGTAGCACAGAGGTGCAGAGGACGCTTGCATCGACTGCCGCCCTACTTGCATGGCGCTGTGCCGCGTCGCCCGCCCTCCCCCGCTCACGCGCCCCCACCTGCCTGCCCATCCCACCCCCTGCAGAGGTGCCACTGCGCAAGGCGGTGGCGGGCGCGCGCGTGGGCCTGCTGCCCGGCCGCGGCTTTGTGGTGAACCCCACCGTGGAGGAGCAGGTGTGTTCTGCATGATGTGCTGCGCTGTGCGCTGTGCATAATGTGGGTGTGTGCTGGTGGTTGGTGGCGCCAGCGCTTCTGGTATTTCAGTTCTGGGTCGTCTGCATCGCCAGGCTGCTGCAGCTGGCCTTGGAGCACCACGCCGGCACTCCTATCCCTGACACACAGCCAGCATTGTCAGCTGGGGCTGAAACATCCACCTCCGTCTCCTGCCCTGCCTCCCCAGGAGCTGTCCACCCTGGACCTGGTGATCGCGGGCACCAGCGAGGCGGTGCTCATGATTGAGGGCTTCTGCGACTTTTTGACAGAGGAGCAGATGCTGGAGGTGAGGCAGACCTGCATGGGTGTTGGCAGATCAGTTGCTATACTGCAGTACGAGGTGTCTTTACTAGAATTTGACACTGGTAGGCTGGCCATGCCCGGGGTCGCGGTCACGTGAAGGGAGCATGAAAAGCACAGGAGGGTATCCTGCCTGCCAGCCTGCATCCCCCCTCTGCGCCCGGCTCGTGCGGATGATGATCTGATAACAAGCATATGGTTGATTGCCCGCCCTCATTCTCAAGGGCGAGGCATGAAAAGCACCTAGGACGGTATCTGAACGCACACTCGCGCCGGCTGCACTGCACGTCAAAGAGCACTTTGCACACCTTCTGCTTACCCTGCGCTGGTGGTTGTTGCCGTTGTTCGTACCTAGCTTTGCTGATGCCACGGCGGGGCAGGGCCGCTGGGTGCCGGCCCTCCCAGCCGCCCCAGCGGTTTGCCTCAGGCAGCCCCGCCAGAGCGGCACTCGCGCTCCTACGCCGCCCCGCCACTCTGCCCGTTGGCGGGATGGAACAAACAGCCGAGGACACTCCATCCTCAAATCTCAGTTTTGCGCTGCCGTTGCCGCTTTTTGGAAGCTTTGCTGCTTTGCCAGATGACACCCAGCGCCTGCAATCTCCAACCCTGCCCTGACAGCACCCTGCTGCGCTCCCATGCTGCTGCTCCACAGGCGGTGCGCTGCGGCCACGATGCTGTGAAGACGATGTGCCTGGCCATTGAGGAGTGGGCCGCCGAGGTGCGCTGCAGCCAACACACCCTGCGATTGCAGCACGCTTGGCTTGCGCCGACGCGGCTGCCGCCCCACCCTTTCTGCCCTCTCCCCTACTCTCCTTTTACCTCACGCGCCTACCTCTTTCAAACCACTCTGCAGGTGGGCAGGCCCAAGCGAACTGAGGACTTGGTGCTGCCTCCAGAGGGCCTGGACGCAGCGATCCAAGCCCTGATCGGCAAGCAGGTGCGCAGCTTGGTTCAAGCAGCTTTGTCTGCGTCGTGCAGGGGAGAATGCTGCTGCGTTGCATCCCGACCCAGCGCCGCAGAGGCGTGAGCACGCACTGGCACATGGCTGCACTGTGAGCATTGACTGATGCCAGCATTCCTCGCGCCCACACAACACACCCCTGTGCAGCTGGAGGAGGTGTATCGCTCCGTGCCCGGCAAGAAGGAGCGCAGCGAGGCGGTGGGCGCGCTGCGCCAGCTGGCGCGCGACCAATTTGTGCACCCCCAGCTCTGGCAGCGCGTGCAGCAGCTTGAGGGCGGGACAGACAGCGGCGGCGAGCTGCTGGATGGCGCGCCGGAGCAACAGGGCGGCGGGGCGGGGCAGAACGGGCAGCCCGGCACGTATGACTATGCCACTGTGTCCATGGCGCTTAAGGCAAGTTGTGCAGGGATGGATGTGGGGTTTTACTTCTGGGAAGAGTGGGGCCACTGCAGCCAGTTATGGGGCATGTGGTGGACGCTCGCACACCTGCTGCCTGCACCTGCGCCTGCCTGCGAGGCGGCAGGGGCATGCAGCGGTTTTGGCTAAGGTGGCATCTCGGCCGGCCTTCGCCCAGCCTTTTCGTTTCCCAACCCAGCTGGCCACCTGCCATCCCACCTGCTCCTCCCTTCCACCCACCCACCTACTTTCTTCCCCCGCAGCGCGTGGAGTCGGCGGTCATGCGGCGGCTGGTGCTGGAGGAGGGCTATCGCGCCGACGGCCGCTCCATCGGCGACGTGCGGCCCATTTGGAGCCGGGCCGGCCTGCTGCCACGCACCCACGGCTCCGTGCTGTTCACGCGGGGCGAGACACAGGTGCGCTGCTGTGCGCGCTGTGGTTGGGGCGCACGCTGTGGTGGTGGGGTGCACGCTGTGGTGGTGTGGTGGTGCATGCTGTTCACGCGCGGAGAGACGCAGGTGCGCTGCGCGCGCTGTGGTGGTNGGGGGCGCATGCTGCACGGCGTTGTTGGCAGACAGCACGGTGGCTCTTGACATCTCCCTG
>JADXDR010000125.1:41143-52880 GCA_025026875.1 Chlorella ohadii
TCNGGCCCAGSGRCGGGCAGCCGCATGAGCGGGTTTGTTGTGGCCACGCCCCCRGCAGCAGCAGCAGCMNCWGNNGCCYKSGSCGCAGCACAGCAGCACAGCGCAGCTCAGCAGCGGCGGCAGCGGCCTAGCTTCGTGCTGTCCCTGGTGCTGACTGCCGTGGCGGTGCTGGTGAGCAGCTGGGTTGCTAGGTAGGGGCTGTGCCAGTTGTGGCTGCGTGCAGCTCTCCTGCCAGCTTCTGTTCGCCCTGCCCTAATCAACCCCACCCCCTCTCCTCCCCTCCCTCCCCCGCAGTCCGGCAGCCTGCTGAGCAGYGCAGGCACCCGCCTGCTGGCCGCACTGGCGGCGCTGCCCAGCCACCTGCTGCCGCGRCTGGTGCACGTGGGCCGCCAGGTCAGCCTGCCGCCCAGAAGCGCTGCGCCGCCTCTCTGCCCAAAGCAGCACCGGCAGCGGCAGCAGCGGCAGCSGGGGGAGCAGCAGCCTCACGACCCTCTGTGCCCGCTGGCTGTGCCGGCCGGCCGCCTGTCCGCCCACCGCATGATCTCCTACCGCCTGCGCATCACGGGCCTGTACGCTGTCTAGCCTGGTTGCGCAGTCTTGTATACGATAGTGATGTGSTGAGCTGCCCACACTTGTGTCCATCCAAGCATTGCCCCACGCTTATTAACTTGTCCGCCCCTCTGGTGCAATTCCCTTTGCTCCACCATCCATCCAGCAACACTGCTACTGCTTCCACGACCGCTGACCTTTGTGCACTGCTATTCAAGCCTAGCCAGCAGGAGGCATTTCAACAGACACACTGCTGCAATTAGGTAGATGGCAGTTCTTGGCAGGCAGTCCATCTGGTGCGTTGACCACCCTTTACATGAAGCCATCGCACAGCTTTGTAGCACAGGGTAGCTGCCGTTTGACAGCACTCAACCCTTGTTCTGCAAGCCACATTGGTGTTTGAACTGGCTCCTAACACGCTTTGCCGTGCACCGGGCCAGAGCCACATGACGCAGCTTTGTCAAAATTTCCCTTGTCACCTTGGTATGCGTCAATTCGCAGCACTAACTAACAGGATCGATTTTACTGAAGGCGGAGGTCCAAGCAGGCAAACTCAAGCGCACTCGAGCCCAGAGGCACCTACCACCCACGAGCCGCGGCACGTGGCGCCCCCTGCCAGCTGGCTCGGCTAGAAGCTGGGGGCCGCTGCCTGGTGCCATGCGCTATCTACAACTTCCCTCCTGTATGTGTAGCGTTCGTTGCAAGCAGCGTTAACCCCTTCCGGCACAACGCGCCGCCCGACCCGCGGCCAACATGCTTCTGCGGCACATCTCGCGGCGGCAAATAGCCTCGAACGCTGGCGCCGAGGTGAATAACCCATCCGCCGCTCTGCCGACACAGCTGGCTGTTGGCGCCGCCGCCCGCCTGCCGCCTGCCGCCTGCCGCCGCTCAGTGTGCGACAGCCAGGCAGCTGCTACCACCCTGCAGGCCAGCAGTTCAGACCTGGATCCCCTGGAGGAGGAGGTTCATGAGCTGGAGCGGCGGCAGACCGTGCTGTATGATGTGGACGCCGCCAAAGCCAAGTTCTTGCAGCGGTGCGGGTTTTGTGGGCCAGGTGCTGCTGGTCACGCCCTCTTGCGCCCCGGCCTTCCTTGCGGCATGGTCCGAGGGTAACCGTGGAACTTGCTCCGCTCACCCCTGGCTCAATCAGACATCAAACAAAACAACGGCACAACCTCAACGTGCCTGCCCTTTTCGCAGCTTCCCCGAGTACGGCTACGGCCGTGCGGCCGGCGGCGCAGGCCGCCGCATCGACGACCTGTACGCCGCTGAGATTGCGCCTCGGCTGGGCAGCGAGCACTACCTGGACTTCACGGGCAGCGGGCTGTACTTCAACTCCCAGATCGCGGGGCTGGCGCAGGTGTGTGGGCCAACGGGCGCCGGCGCAGCCGCCTGAAACCAGCAAGATGCGCTGCATGCATGCTCACTGGGGCTAAGCCTGCCCGATATTTTCTGCATGCTGGAGATTGGGGGCGCTCCAACCACCGCTCCACGCTGCCTTCTGCCTCCTGCCCCAATGCAGGAGCTGGGCCAGACGGCGTATGGCAACCCGCACAGCGTGACGCCGTCTAGTGTGCGGGCATCTCGGGAGGTGGAGGGTGTGCGCAAGCGGCTCATGGCCCTGTTTGGCGCCGACCCAGCCGAGTACGAGGTGCGCTGAGTTTGATATCAAGAAGGTGGCAGCTGGCTGCTGCTTTGGGTGCTCGTGCTCAGGTCATGGGGTGGCCAGCAGTGAACTGGCCCAGCCGAGTACGAAGCTTGGGCTGAAGCTTGCTGGGCGGCCGGCGGCATGGCCTGCAGCATGCAATGCCCTCCTCAGCTTCCCCTCGAGCCTGTGCCTGCCAGCACGTGTCGCAGTCCCCGCTCCCTCACGCCCTGCATAAACGTCCTGCCCCTGCAGCTGGTGTTCACGCGCAGCGCCACGGGCGCGCTGCAGCTGATTGGCGAGATGTTCCCCTGGAGCGGCGCCAGCCAGTACGCNATACCTGCGCAGCAACCACAAGAGCGTGCTGGGTGAGGCTGACTGCTCGTTGGTNGTGGGCGTGAGAGTGGTCTAACNGTGGGGCACTGTGCCCAGCCGCCGCAGGTGCAAGCCTTCTGGCTATAGTGGCAGTATGCTACTGCCCGCCTGCCCTCAGGCTCCGTCTGCCTTGCACATGCACGTGGAGCCAACAAGTCGTGAGTTCAGCATGAACAGCTCATTCCTGAGGGGCTGCCGCAGGCATCCGAGAGTACGCCAAGCGCGGCGGCGCGGCGCTGCTGTCGATTCGCGAGGAGGAGGTGGAGGCATGGCTGGCCAGCGATGATCCCAAGGTGCGTGCATATGAAAGGCGATGTGCCTGCGTCTGACGCAGATAAATCATAACCCTTTCAAACGGTATTTGCAACCAAATGTCATCACCTCGCTTTTTCATCCTGCCACAGCCCTCTGGCGCCCACAGCCGCAGCGGCGGCGATGGCGCAGCCAATGGCAGCGGCGGCACTGCAGCCAACGGCAGCAGCAATGGCGGCGGCCAGCCCGCCTTCTCCCTGTTTGCCTACCCAGCCTATGACAACTTCAGCGGCAAGATGAACCCGGCTGAGTGGGTCAAGGCGGTGCAGGCCAAGAGCACGCCGGGGCACCAGTGGAAGGTGCGGGGCGGGAGGCGGTTGTTTGTTCAGCGGCGAGCTGGCCGCTTAATATGTGTCGCAGTGGCAGTTGCGCATGCCTTACCTCCGAGGTGGCACATTCCAGGAGCTAACTAATGAGCATTGGACGCGCCTGACGCTGCTGCTGCTGCTGCAGGTGATCTGGGACACGGCGGCGTATGCGCCCTGCCACCCCATCAACTTGGCCGAGGTGCCGGCCGACTTCATTTGCCTCTCATTGTGAGTGATGCCGGCTCGACAGCTGCCAACATGCGCGGGCCCTGATGCCCAGCCAGTGCTTTGGCTTGTTGGCTTGTTGGCATGCCTGCCGTTGCTATTCGGCACCGTCATCTCACCGCTCAATACCTCTGCCCATGAACCCTCCCCTCCACCATCAGCTACAAGCTGTTTGGCTATCCCACCGGCGTTGGCGCGCTCATCATGCGGCGAGACATGGCGGCCCGCATGCGCAAGGTGGGCGTAGCATGCAGCCGCTCCTGCCGCTGCTGCTGGTGGCTGCTGCTGGTGGCTGCTGCTAATCCAGGGTTGGCGCTGATGTTCCTGGGCCGGTCATTCCTCATTAAACCCTGGACCCCACCCACTTCCTCTGCAGGTGTTCTGGGGCGGCGGCTCTGCCAACTTCACGGTTTCATCCTTGGACTGGTCCCTGCTTTCCACTGGCCCAGAGGTGCGCGCTGCAAGGGGCCGCACTTGCAGTACCACCACACAAGCATGTGAAAAGCATGCCATGAGGCTTGTGGCACAGTAGGATGACTTTGCAGTGGCCTCACACCATCACACTGCAGCGTTTTGAAGATGGGACTTTACCGTTCATTGAGATCATGGCGTTGAAGTACGGTGCGCAAGCTGTGGGTGTAAACGATTGCATCTTCCGCGGCTGCCAGGCTCGCTCCACCGGCTGTCTGCTGCAACATTGCCCGGCAAGCACAGTGCCAATGCCAGGATGGACGCCCCAGTCACCACCCCCTCTCGCACATTCAACCCCTCCCCGCAGGCCTGCGCGTGTTCGACACCCTGGGTGGTCCCGCAGCCATCGAGGCGCATGTGGAGTCGGTGGGGCGATACCTATATGAGCAGGTCAGGCTCCCTGCCTGTGCTGACAGCTGCTTTGGGAGCGGGCAGGCGGCTGACCTTGGATTGCATGGCTGAAAGCGCTGCCCAGCACAGTGATTGTGTTGAGATGGGAGGGTTTAGCACCTCCTCTGGCGTCTGCATTCAGCCGCCACACCAATTCTTGTCCTCGCTGCTTTGCCTTTTGCAGGCATCCCAGCTGCGGCATAGCAACGGCACGCCACTCCTAGAGATTTACGGCAACCACGCACGACCCGACAGGTGAGCAGGCATTGCCTGGTGTCGGCCAGTTGGGGGTTGGGCTGCATGCTGCAGGGCTATGCATACTTCAGAGGCAGGCATGGGCTGGCTACATGCTGCAGCGTCGTGCCTGCCTCTGAAACGTGCAGCCTCTAGACTGCGGGGCCAAGCGCACTCTGCAGTCGCACATGCTTCATGCTGGCCTGCTGACCGTGTGGTGATCTCCCGCAATGCCCACTCATGACTGCAGCGCCAAGCGGCAGGGCTCCACCCTCACCTTCTCGCTGCTGGACCCCTCGGGCCAGTATCTGTCCTGGCGGGCCGCCGCGCACGCCATGATGGACGCAGGCCTGCATGTGAGTGGGCATGCAAACAATAAATTCGCCTGGGATGCCATGCGTGCCTGCTCTGCTGTTGGTGCGCCTTGCCGCCTCGCGGCAGCCAAGCAGGGGGCTTTTGCAAGTCCAACATGGGCAGGCCTCCTGCTCACACCCTGAGCCGCCTCACCCTCCCGCTTCACGCTCGCGCTGCCCTGCCCAGGTGCGGAGCGGCGGCATGTGCAACCCGGGCGAGCTGTGCAGCTCCACGGGCATGAGCGAGGGGGAGATGATGAAGCTGGTGGAGCAGAAGATGCGGGGGGGGGTGCCGCCGCCCTGGGAGTGGGCCCTGGTGACCAGGTGAGGGGGGCGGGGATGGGTAACAAAGGGTGGTGTGGGGAGGTGTGGGTGGCGCGGCTGCTGTGCAGGGGTGCGTCGTGCCGCCCCAGCTTAGGCAGGGCGGTTCGCATCTGCGCCCCAGCAGAGTTTGACGCTCAAGCTTCACCCTACCGTGCCTGGCTTCTCGCATTTCCACACCTGCAGGCCCACTCCCGGCGGCGGCACGGAGCAGCGGCGGCTGCCGATGGGCGCGCTGCGGGCCTCATGCGGCCACATGTCCCGGTGCGTGGGGGCCTCGCCTCTGGCTGGGTGTACGAGGTGTGCTGCCCCCGGTCCTTGCCTGCCTGGCAACGCTCGCATGTGAGCAAACGCTCATCATCCACAGTGCATGCTGGCCCCCCTGCCCCTGCAGGTTTGAGGACGTGGCGGCGCTGATCCACTTCCTGTCTGCCACGTACACAGACGCTGTTGCCAAGGTGGTCACAGCCCCAGAGGACGTGGTGGAGCCGCAGCCTCCGGGGGTGGACGCTTTTTCGGCGGACGTCGTGCGCGGCATGGCCAGCTGCTGAGAGCATGGCAGGGTGTGGCCAGCTGGTGACGGCTGGGCAGCGGTGGGCAGCTGCGGAGAGAAGGCTGAGTGTCCAGCAAGCAGTGCGGCTTGAAGCCGAGAGCGAAAAAACGATAGAAACCGAGAGTGGTTGGTTACCGAATTCTACACATGTTCAGTTCACTTCCTCTCTACCATGTTCAGCCGTTTAACCCTTGCTGATTGTCGCCACCCTATCCATTGTGAGATCGCACTGCCATATTGCTGCACGTTGAGGCAAAACGTGGCACTCCCGCTGTTCAAGATCACACCGCGAGAGGCGGTAAGCCCTGGCATGCGGCAACCCGTGGCTAGGGTGCGCCTGGGCACTCAATCCATGCTGCACAGCTTGTCACGGCAGACATGCTGCGGGAATCCGAATCGTGCCAGCGCAGCACAGCTGCGGCAGGACTGGGAGCTGTTTTTGAACGGCGTGCGCTTGAGCGCAAGCTGCTAGTGCTGGCATGCCACTCCCACTTCTGATCCCACTGCTGGCCTGGTGCTCTCCACCTGCAGGTGAGCGACTTGTGCATGCGGCATGCGCGGTGTCCCTGGTCAGGCTCCCGCCCACCGCCCGGCTGGGCACTGGGACGTGTTCGCCTCAAGACGCGATCAAATTTGCACACTCCTGCGACCGCTGAACAACAACTCAGCCTCCCGGCTTGCGCAAGTGTCCGCAGACCAGACCGACATGCGGCGCGTTCAAGCCCTGCTGCTCGCGGCGCTGGCGCTGGTCGCGACATGTCAAGCTAGACATGTCGCGAACCCCGATGCGCGCCGGCAGCTGCAGGAGAGCCCGCCAGGCCCCTGGGTGAGCGGCCGCTTCCCCCTTGTCTGGCCTGCCGCGTCCCCAACTCCATAGGCCGTCGTAGCATCCGATCAGTGCTCGGAAGCAGTGCCCCGCTACTGCACCCGCCTGCAGACCCTGCCGCCGCCGCCATGCCGCCACCTGTAGCGCCGCTTTTGGCCCCTTGCGTGTTGCAGCAGTTGCGTAGCCTGCTGCTGGACGTTGAAGCAGCGCTGCATTCGCTGCTGTGCCTGTGCACGGTGGATGACTGTAGTCCTGTGAGATTGCCATGCGCCCTGGAGCAACACTGCTGCACAGCCCGCTACATGTGGCACAGCAGCTGGAGCAGATGTTGCAGATCTCGTGCTTGGGTTGCGCTCGATTTGCGTGCCGAACACTGCGCAAATCCACTTGCATGGCAGGAACACCAATCTGCGGCACGTAACATAGCAGCACGTTTTCCCTCGTGCTGACAATCCACCACTTTATGTGCAGGTGGACCCAGCCGACCTGCGGCAGTGTGAACACACGGGCATACCCACAGCATCTGGCATGGAAAGGCCATCTCACGCCTGTTGCCGATGCCCATTGCTACGCAGGTGGACCCAGCCGACCTGCGGCAGTGCGGCGAGATGCTGCCCGATAGCCTGTCGCCGCCGCAGCACGCCGTGGTTGCGGCCGTGTTTGCAGCACGTGGCACAGAGAACTACACCTGCACGTGAGCCAGCGTTCAAGGCAGCAATTGCTGTTGCTCAGGCCTGCCGGGCTTGCAGCGCAGCACAAACAAACATGTGTCAGGCTGGGTTGGAGAAGAGCTGCCTCCAGCCGCAGCAACACCCTAAGTGACCGCAGCCATGCATGATTGTGCAGCCCCTTCCCCACACCGACCAATCCCTGCCTTGCCATGCCACCCGCTTGCTGTGGCGCAGCGACGGCAAGTGGACGGTGATTGGCAGCCGCAAGGACTTGTACCACGCTGGCACCGGCCAGTTTGCGGGCTATCTGTACGCCGAGGTGAGGCGGGGGCGCTGCTGGTGGGCTCATGCCTGCTCGTGTGCCTAACTTTTGCAGCAAGGCAGCACAGTAGGACCGGAAGTCGGTCAGGGGCGACAATGCTATACGTCAGGCATCAAGAGCGGCAGCTACCTGCGGCAACCTGCACGCCACTGAGGGGCTGTTGTTTCGTGCCGCTCACTTGCCACAGGCGCACGACATCCAGAACAGCCGCTACGTGTTCACGGACGCCAGCAACACCACCTGTGAGTCTGCGCTGGCGGCAGTGCCGAACAGTCAGCCAGCTTGGCCCGGTAGCAGTGCCATATGAGGTGGCCAAGCTGACCGTGTGATGCCAAGCCGCCGCCGCTGCTTGCAACGATGCTGTGATGGGTTCGGTCTCTGAATGAAATTGCTGAATGAACTTGCTGAATGAGCTTGCTGTTGCCGCGCTGCAGTCTGGGGCGATGCGGTGAAGGACAACCAGGTCACATACGACTACAAGCCGCTGGACCCCGAAGTCAACCGGGTAAGGCTGTAGCTGGAGCTGTTGGTGCATCTTGGTTATGTACCAATTACATACAAACGCGGTCTGCTTGAGGTTTCTAAGTTCTCTTTCAAAGTTCAGGCGGCCCGGCGTTCATGTGCGCTGCCGTGCATCTGATCCTGGAGCGCAGAAGTGGTGGCGGCGCCACCTGCTGACCGCGACGGGCGTGGCGTCCGGCAGCGTGCTGGTTGTGAAGACTGACGTGAGCGGCGGCATGGCGCCCAACGGCGGCAAGTGCACCGCCGATGAGCAGGGCCAGGAGCTGTACATTCCAATGAACAATACGGTGAGCTGGGGAGGTGGTGGTGTGGTGCTGTGCCTGGATAGAGGCACCTGTGTGTAGGCACCCAACATTGCAGTGCAGGCTGGGGGTGGTGCGTGCCTGGTGCTGGCTGGATAAGGTTGGGCAGATAAGGGTTTGACACATTGTCAGAACGCTGAACCCATTTGCTCCCCACCTGTGCCCACTGCAGTACACTTTCTATGCGTGCCGCAACCACAGTGAGTAGCTGGCTGGTTTAAACTGGAGGGTGCAGCAAGAGCGTGGCTAGGATCCTCTGCAGCAGAAAAGTGCGATTGCTAGCCCCTCGGGGGGCAACTGGCATGTGTGTCGCGCACTCACCCTCACAGTATGCTTCGTTCTTATTCAACCTGGCTACTGTTGCAGTCCTGCTGCCCAAGCCACAGCCCAAGTGCGAGCCCCCGGCTCTGGAGCGCTTCTCGCCTGACGGCCTGGCCGGCGACTTTATTGTGGCCTGGACGGCCCAGGGTGAGATTTGTGATGCCTTGCCCCTCCTGAGCCACATGGGGCCATTCACGGTGCATTGAAAGTCGTGCACAGCATGCTGGAGGGGTGGCCTAATGAACACGCTACAAGTGGTGTGCCTTGCGGCGGCGGCGGCGGCAACGGCTTTGGTGTCTCGCTGTACCTGAAGTCTGCTTCCATGCCCCTTATAACAACGCTGCAGCCAGCGGCACGCGCAACTGGACCTGCAGCGGCGGGCAGCCCGTGTTTGACGGCACCGTGTGCGACATCCCCGGCGGTGAGCAGCAGGCCGGCTGTTTTGCCATCTGTGCAGCTTTGGGGTGCAGCGAACAGCCGTGTGCATCGGCACGCATCTCGCTGCAAGGACTGGCCCGCCTTCCTTGGACCATCCGCCGCCTTGTGGCCCGCTTGTGCCCCTCTCCCTGCCTCCACCCCTCCCTGCCCAGCCCCGGCCCTGCTGCCTCCCTCCCCTCCCGCCCGCAGGCAAGTGCTACTACACGCCCCCCNGCCTTCAACCAGAGCGCTGGTCGGGTGGGCTACTTTGTGGTGGACCTGCCCGGGGGCTCCTACTACATGGACACGCTCCGCAACAGCACCGCCCCCGCGCCCGAGCCAGACACGCTGGACTGGGCGGCCTGGCCCGTGGCCAAGATGCGGGGCGAGCCGCTGTGTGACTACCTCGTGCGCTTCAACACCACGGGGGGTGAGACCCGGGCGATCCGGGGTGCAGGGGGTGGGGTAGCTGATAGGATAGGCTATAGGTGCTGCACGTTGCTGTCGGTGCGTGCATGATGAAATGCATCAAACGTGTGTGCATGCATGCCTGGAGCTGCTTGTGGTTTGAGAACTGGTGTGCCAGTCCAGGACATCTGCACCAGCTCCCACTGCCACGTGCTGCCCAACCTGACTCCAGCGCTTCCCCTGCCATGCCCCGCCTTGCAGGCGCCACACCCGGCAGCTGCGGCTCAACGGCAGAGGGCGGGGAGATCACGGTGCCCTTCACTGCTGAGTACGCCTGCCTGCAGTGCGACTGAGCAACACACCGGCGCAGCTAAGGAAAGCACTCTCAAGCGCATCAAGCAACTCAAGCAGCATCAATGCAACACCATGCTCGCCACTTTACCCACATGCCCGTGCGTCCCACACTAATTGGCTGCGCTTCCCCGCCCCTGATTCTGATCCTTGCACTCTCAAGAACCCCCCGTTGATACCCCCCTCGTGATGCTTCCTATCTGTATTCTTGCCCATCCAGTTTTTCTTCTCTCCCAATCACTAACACACAGGGGAGCCCGCAAGATTGCGCTGCCGGGCCAGCGCTCCACACGCCGCTCATATCTGTTCCGATTCACTCCCACTCAGTTGGCTCTCTCCTGGCCCAGATGCCTGTTACACAACAAGATCAGTGGGGCAATGCAGGGGATCTGGCTGATGATTGAGGTCACAATCCGCTAAATGAAGAGACTGTCCGACAGCTGCACCTACTACATTGACTAGGTAGCATGGTCAGGTGGTTGAGGCAGTGCTGCAGGGGTGGGGGGCAGTGAAGCCGGCTGATGACGGAGCAGAAGGGGGGCCACAAGGGCAAAGCATGAAAAACTTGTTATTGGGATTCTGGTTGATGGAGATGACAGACAATGTGAGGAATCGTTTGGGAGATACACAGCCAGCAAAGTTGGCTCAGGGACCCAGGCATTGTGGTGCTAGCTAGCTGCACAAAGAATGCAGACTGCTGGACTTGGTGGATCAATGCTTGGATGGACACAAGTGTGGGCAGCTCACCACATCACTATCGTATACAAGACTGCRCAACCAGGCTAGACAGCRTACAGGCCCGYGATGCGCAGGCGGTAGGAAATCATGCGGTGGGCGGACAGGCGGCCGGCCGGCACAGCCAGCGGGCACAGAGGGTCGTGAGGCTGCTGCTCCCCCGGCTGCCGCTGCTGCCGCTGCCGGTGCTGCATCGGGCAGAGAGGCGGCGCAGCGCTTCTGGGCGGCAGGCTGACCTGGCGGCCCACGTGCACCAGCCGCGGCAGCANGGTGGCTGGGCAGCGCCGCCAGTGCGGCCAGCAGGCGGGTGCCTGCACTGCTCAGCAGGCTGCCGGACTGCAGGGGAGGGRAGCAGGAGCGGGTGGGGGTAATGAGGGTGCAGGCGAGGCTGCAGCTTGCATTGCAACAGTCTGCGTCCCATGCTTTCCGAAGGCGGGAGAGTCCAGGCAGGTGCCATCTAGCCCAGCCCTCGTGCAACCCAGCGGCTCACCAGCACCGCCACGGCAGTCAGCACCAGGGACAGCAGGAAGCTAGGCCGCTGCCGCTGCTGCTGCTGCGCCGCGAAATGCCGCTGCTCCGTGCCGCCGGCCAGGGCTGCTGATGCTGCTGCTGCTGCTGGGGGCGTGGCCACAACAAACCCGCTCATGCGGCTGCCCGCCCCTGGGCCTGATGGTGGCAGTAAGAGCCCCAGTGCTGCCCTCGCTGCCACTGCTCTCGTTACCGCTGTTGCTGCCATCCAGGCTGCTGGCAGCGGTGCCCATGCCGGCCTGTTGGCGGCGGTGGAACAGGGACAGCAGGCCGGGCACCCAATCTTCGGGCAGCATGTAGTTTGTAATGCGCTGCTGCCAGCCCTGGGCCTGAGCAGTGGCGGCCAGTGCGGCATTGCCCACTGGAGGCACTGCAAAGCCGATGCAGGAGAGGGTGGGGTGCAGCTCGAGGGGCAGCGCGTCCAGCAGGCGAACCGCGCACAGCGTGGCCACGGCGCCGCCCAGGCTGTGCCCTGGGGACAGTGGGGAGGGAGGGGGGAAGGGGGCAGGGCACATCAACGATGCGTGGGGTGCAAAACGAAGCAGGTTGCAGCGCCTGAGCTGCCCTGAGCCACCGACATGCCTCATTTCACCCATCC
>JADXDR010000125.1:67414-79931 GCA_025026875.1 Chlorella ohadii
GAGGAGGTGATCCGCCGCCTGCGAGCGCTGGGCGAGCCCGTCACGCTGTTTGGCGAGAGCGACGAGCAGCGCTTTGAGCGCATGCTGCTGGCGGAGCAGAATGTGCAGGTGGGGGGCTGGGGCTGGGCTTGGATCGGGTGGGGGGCTGGGCTCGTCAGCTTTGGATGCCGGCAGGGCGGGCAGGCGTTAGGGTGCTGTGGGCCACTGTTGTGTGGGACGTTTGGTTCAGAGGCTGCACACCTCCCGGCAGCTCTTGGTCGTCTCTCGAACCTGGGGCATCATCTCAGCTGGTGCTCACTCCCACCGCCGCTTCGTTCTTGCCTCAACCCGCAGGTGGAGGACGAGGCGCGGGGCGGCGGCGAGTTTGAGAACCTGCACATCAAGTTCAAGCGGGAGGCGGAGCAGCGCAAGAAGGCGGGTGCGTGGCAGTCGCTCGTGGTCAGGGCTGGCTGGTTTTGGGGGTGCACAGATGTACACATTTGGGGGTGCCCAGAGCGCAAGGCGCAGCAGCGGAAGAAGGCGGGTGCTTTCGAAGGTTCCGAGTAATGGTAGCAGTTCAGAAGGCTTACACGCCTGGTCTGATGGGTTGGCGTTCAGATGTAGAAAGTAGAAAGGTTGATAGATACGCCCAGGCGCTGCGCCAGGCTGCCCAACGGCCACGTGGCTGCTCCAACCCCCTCTTGCCTGTGGCCCTTCGCCGTGCCGGATGGCGCCTGCTCCTCCTGACTACTCTGAAAGCCACTGCCCTCCTTCCCAGGCCTGGGCAAGAAGGACAAGGCCAGTGGGCGCAGCAGCGCGCTGGGCGGCGACAAGGAGGGCGGCGAGGAGGGTCCGCGCGCCGGCGGCGCCGGCGGCGACCCGCAGCAGCAGGACGGCGGCGGCGAGCAGCAGGCGCTGGTTGAGGTGGACCCGGAGCAGCAGGTGGGGGTGTGCGTTGTTGGGGCAGGGCGGGGCTTCCTGAGGCATGGGGGTGGGGGTGGAGGGCCGGGCTCTCGAGGCTGTGCCTCTCGAGGCTGTGCGCCTGAGGGCGCCATGCCAGCCTCTTGTAGAAAGAAGCATGTCAGCGGCAAGGGTTCTCCCGACCCTTTCAAAGGCTACTCTCTCTGTGTTCTGCGCCCCAGCCGCTGATGGATGCGTTCAAGGCTGTGCCAGCTGTACTGCGCGACCGGACCTGTCTCAATCATTGCTGCATCTTTCCATTACTGGCTGCAGCGGCTGATGGACGCGTTCAAGGCTGCCGCTGAAGCAGTGAAGGAGAAGAGCCTGCCGGTGGAGGACCGGGTGGCCAAGTGGGTGCGCAAGTGGATGAAGGTGGGTGGGTGGAAGGGTGGGTGGGTGAGTGGGTGCCATGCAAGTGGTGCTGCATTACATATATGGCCAGAGTGGCTGCGCAAGTGGTTGACGGTGGGCGGGGAGGTGCACCAGACCACCCGGCAGTGCATTTGCTGCAGCATTCTGAAGTGGCTGGCGTGTCCTGACGCGCAAGTATGCCGGAGATGGCATGCTGCTCAGCCTGAGCAGCCTGCGCTCCGGCCCTGACGGCGTGCCTCTTGATACGTGCCCGCATGCACCCATTCCTTTGGTCAAACTGTATTGCCTGCTTCCTCCTTCACCCCAGGACTGGGAGGACGACTTGGAGGCGCGGCCAGACGACATCAAAACCACGGCAGCAGGTGGGTGAGGGGCGGCGTTTGGGTGTGCGCCAAACCTTGGCACGTGGTCAGAGCAACTGCTTGTGGTAAGCAGCCTCAGGACTTGTTGCGCCGTGCGTTCCTCGTCTCGCGCTGTGTCGTCTCGCGCTGTGCAAGCACATCCAGGCATCCCGGCCCTCAAGCCATTCAGTCAACCATGCCCAACCCCCGCCCGCAGGCTACCAGGCGGACATGCGCTTTAAGGAGACGCAGCAGCACCTTGTGTTTTCCTGCACGCCGCAAAACCTCAACACCTCTTGCCCGACTTGCCCGACTGCCCACTCACCCGCATGCTACCAGGCGGACATGCACTTTAAAGAGATGCAGCAGTACCTGAAGCCGCTTTGCACGCAGCAGCAAACCCTCAGAATTTTGCTGCCCGACTGCCCATTGGCCCGCAGGCTACCAGGCTGACATGCGTTTTAAAGAGACGCAGCAGTACCTGAAGCCGCTGTACGCGCGGCTGCGCAACCGCAGCCTGGACCCCACGCTGCTGGCGGGCCTGGTCATGATTGTGGAGCACTGCAAGGAGAGGAATTATCTGGCGGCCTACGAGGTGCGCTGCGCTGCGCTGTGCTGTGCTGTGCCGTGCTGTGCTGTGCTGTCATCCGGCGAGGCTTGCAGCAGCAGGCGGGCTTGCTGCACGTCCTTCCGCTGCTACAGAACACGTGGTCCAGAGGGTGCTGTCTCAGACAAGATCGCTGTGCTGTGCTGATTCTAATGGACCCCCCAACCCACCCTCACCCTCACCCTTACCCTCAACAGATCTACATGGGCGTGTCTGTGGGCAACGCCGCCTGGCCCATTGGTGTGACCCAGGTCGGCCTGCACGAGCGCTCGGCGCGCGAGAAGATTCGGCTGGGCGCCGGCACCACCGTGGTGAGTGCCTTGAGTGTGCATGATAGGCTGGGTTTGGGTCTGGGTCTGGGTCTGGGTTGCATCTAAGTCTGGGCTGGGCTGGGCTGGGCTGGGCTGGGCTGTTGTTGAGTTCAGCTCTCTCAGCGGTGGGCAGGGACGACTGGCAGGKGTGCATTCTGTGCACTACTTGCACTTATTTGCCTCACTTCACCTGCCCTGCAGGCGCACATCATNMATGNACGASGMGRCGACCCGCAATTGACAAAAACATTCCAACCCTGAATCATTTTCAATTCCGCATTCATTGTTTGGCTTGACCTATCTGCAGGCGCACATCATGAACGACGAGGCGACSMSCMAGTTCATCCAGGCCATCAAGCGGCTCATGACCTTCTGCCAGCGGCGCTACCCAACAGACCCCTCACGTGAGCAGGGAGCGGCGCACGCAGCGGGGGCAGGCATGGATGCTGCAGCTAGCTGGCTGGCTGCGCTGGCAGCAGGCTGCGTGGGGTCACCGCCCTGGGTGACTGGCACCCTCTGCTCGAGCTCTCACAGCCCTTTCAACCCTCGTTGCCCTTTCTGTTNCCCCCCCCCACATATTGCAGGCTGCGTCGACTTTGACGGGTTCTCGAATGCGGGCCGCGGCGCAGTGGGCGGCGGCGGCGACAAGGCGGTGCGTGGGCAGGCGGGGCTGGGGGTGCTGGTTGGACCCCAGCTTGTTGGCTGCAATGTCGAGAGATGCTGACCCGCGTAGGGCTGTTTCTGAGCGACATTGCTCGATCACAAACCGTCCATCCCGCAGGCGCTGTTGGAGGCGCTGGCCAAGGGCAATGCTCCGCCAAACTTGCCCCATTGCAATCCCATGATGTTCCTGTGCCTCTCCATCATCCTACCTCACCGCAGGCGCTGCTGGAAGCGCTGGCCAAGAGCGAGGCTCCACTTTTCCCTTTCCTTTTAATAATGAATGGCCTTTCCAACTACGATCAACACTGCCCATCCCTTTCATTCTATACAGGCGCTGCTGGAGGCGCTGGCCAAGGGCGAGGCGCTGGCGCCCGCCCCCGCCCCCGCCAAGATCGACCCCAACTCCGGGGCCGTCAAGATCCCGCAGAAGTGGGACGCCAAGATCCGCTCCGCGCTGCAGGTGCGGCGGCGGGGCACACAGGGGGATGGAATGATGGGGAGTGGTGAGGGCTGGGATCGAGAGCGGCAAGGGCCCGGCGAGTGTGTAGCACGCTGACGTGGGGCGGCGCTCAGCTGTCTCCGACATCTCGATTTGGCTGTGGCCTCCCTCCTACTCATCTCCTCACCCACACCTCTCGCACATGCACCCTGTTGCGCAGGCTGTGGAGCAGAGCGATGCAGCGGAGCACCAGGCGGAGCAAGAGGCGCGGCAGCTCCAGGCGGCGGGCGGTGCCGGCGGCGGCAGCGGCAACAAGAGCAGCTGAGCGNCCCCGCATTTTTTGCGGCTCGGCGTTGCCCTTATGAGGCGTGCTTTACCCTGGTTGAATTGGCAGGCGCATTGCTGTGTCGCACATGTAACGAATGCTGGGCTGCGGCGGGACGAGGGTCGGCGGCGGCTGATGGCGGTGCTGTGGCGGCAGCAGCAGCAGCAAGGGGGCAGCGGCAGCCACAACGCATGTCGCATGCTACATTCCGCCTGGCGAGTTGCTACACTGTGCACTGCACTCAGTGCACACCAGTCGCGCATTGAGCCATCGCTCGCTTGCAGGCGCTCACTTCGCACCCATCGCGACCGGGCAGCTTGCTATCATACATCGATCGATCAGCATCCCGCCGCCAGCAGGCTCAGCCGCACTGGCCGCCGCTCCCGCCCGGCAGAGCCGGCCCTGCAGCAGCCGGCAGACCGATAGGTAAGGCAAACATCCTCGATGTCATCTGAGCAATGCTGCGATCGCGGTGCCGCTGCTACTGCCGCCGCCGCCGCCGCCGCTACCCACTTGCTGCCGCCGTTGCTGCCACCTACCAATCCTTCGCTGCACCCGCTCGCTCCTTAATTGCAGCGCCTGTCGTGTTGGGCTGTTTGGTGGACAGACTCGAGGACTGCAGCAGCAGCAGCAGCCATGGCCTCACAACCCATGAATGAGCGGGTGGAGGCGTTTTGCCGCCGCCTCACCGACCGGCGCATCGACGGCAGCCTGGCGGCGGCAAAGGGCACGGCAGAGCTGCTGCGCCAGTGAGACCCGCTGCGCTTGCATCTGAGCAGGAGCTGGGTGGATAAGTGGATGGTTGCGTCGCATGGGGCTGTGTACTTCTATCACATGTGCTGTCGAGGTGTTGCTGTGCCTGGAACGTTAGGTGGAGAACCGCTGGCCTTGCGATGCTGAAACCATTTGTGCTGCTGCCACCGGCCCGCAGGCTGATCACGTCCTCCCGCCTCAACACCCCGGAGCTGATGCTGGGGGAGGTGAAGCGAGTGGGCCTGCGCATCCAGGCAGCCAAGCCCATTGGTGAGGACTGTCTTGGCATCATTCGGGCAACACAGTGTGGCATTGGGCAACACAGAATACACCTTGAGCTGCAAGGTGTTGTCATTTGGGCTGGGCGTGGCAGCGCCCTGGACGTTCTGCTGTGGCCGCTTGCTCAACTCCCGCCGTGATGCTGCGCTGATGTTTCCATGACTGCCGTCTGTCTGCCAGCTGCTAGCCGTCGGTGCCCCACACGCACCAGCTCAACATCGCTGCTTGCATGCCTGCGCGTGCAGAGCTGGTGATTGGCAACATTGTGCGGCGGGTGCTGCACATCATCCGGGAGGAGATGGAGGCGGAGCAGGTGCGGCCCTGTGCTTGCGGAAACGGCATGAAGGGGAATGTGGCCCTGCCTGTGCACTCCACAATGCGTGCCATGCATGGTCACGGGATCATGCAGGAGACTGCTGCGTGCTGCTGCTGCTGCTCTCGTTGCTGCTAAAGCCGCTGTTTCCGGTCCCTTGGCAGTTCAATCGATGCTGCTAGCACCATTGCGTTTGGGGAAAGCCAGCACACCGCCACTGCCACACTGGCTGATGCAGCTGCATTGTGTACTGCCTGCTGTTGTGCAGGAGGAGCAAGACGATGATCTGCTTGCAGGCGCAGGCGCAGGTGCGGAAGTGCAAGCGCAGCACCCTGGGGATGGGGCGGGGTGTTTCATTGCTCGCCCCAGGGTTATTCTGCTGGCCAGGCCAGCAGCCGGGGCCTTGGAGGCTGGTGTGCAATCTCGACAACACCCATCCACCCCACCCAACCAGACCACCTACCAACCTGCCATCCCTCCCTCCCCTTCCCTGCCCCCCAGGCGCGCTCACCCCGGGCGGCGGCGACTCTGTGGGCGGGCTGTCCAAGGCGTTCCGCCACCCGGGCGCACCCTCCTCCCGCACCCTGTCGCTGCACAACCTGCTGGACCAGGTGGGAGGTTGGTTAGGGTTGTGGGCGGACCTGTAGTGGGCACTCTCAGGTGCCAGGTCAGTGCCTGCCGTGTGTCCGTTTGGTTCCCACTTTGTGCCTGCTTGCAAGCCGTGGCTGGCTGCAAAGGTCATCCAGCTTTTGCCGTCTTCCCATCACAGGGCGCGATGGACGAAGCGTTGGCGGGCGCGGCGGCCTCGCTGTCGCCGCAGAGCAGCGCGCAGCTGGGCGGCCGCGGCGCAGCGGCGTCGCCAGGGCCAGGTGGGGCCCGCCAGGCCGGGGTGGTGTTCAGTTTATGGACGCTTTGGATGGTTGTGCCACACTGAACCCTGCATCCGTCCTGCGCCAAGTGAGAGGTTCCAGTGTGGTTGCCTCTCGTGTGCTGCCCACGTCCCTGCCCTGCCCGCCAACAGGCCATCAAGGGCACTTTGCTTGCTCACACAAATCCCTGCACACCCTCCTGTGCCACAGGCGCGCGGCGCAGCAGCCTGGACGAGAAGGAGAAGGAGCGCAAGGGCGGCAAGGCGGCGCAGTGGGACCGCAAGCAGGAGGTGAGGGCNGGGCGGGGCGTTCGATTGCGGGTTGCAGGTTGGGTGTGCTTGTGGGGCATGCTGAAATATAGCGTGCATTTCGTTGCAAGTGCACCATGGGAGTCTGCATGCCTGNCCCTNGCTGTNGGCCTTGTCCCCAGCGCACTCGGGTCATGCCTATGATTGTGCAAAATACACTCGCACTTTTGCAGATGATCGGCGGCCTGACACCTTGTCCAGGAGCGTTCAGTGCCAAGCACAAGGGTCTAACGATGCAAACCTCGTGATTTGTGCAGGTCATCGACGGCCTGAACGACCTGATTCAAAAGCATTCAGTGCCAAGCACAAGGGTCTGACACTGCTCATATGACGTATTTTTGTGCAGGTCATTGATGGCCTGAACGACCTCATCCAGGAGCTCAAGGACATTGATGATGCCATCGCATCGCAGGTCAGTGGAAACCGATATGTATGCTTTTTAGCGACGCCGCCATCGCGTCGCAGCTGGGCTGAGGGCTGAGCGAGGGCTGTGGCATGTGTGCCGCCATGTGGAGCACACTGGTGGCTGCATGCCGCGTCAGGCGCTGAAGACATAGTTTGGCCTTCATCTCCACAGGCCGCGGAGCAAATCTACGCCAATGAGGTCATCCTGGTGTGTTTGGTCGGGGCTCTCATGTCGTCTTTACCCTCC
Organism: Chlorella ohadii; assembly: GCA_025026875.1. Taxonomy (NCBI): domain Eukaryota; kingdom Viridiplantae; phylum Chlorophyta; class Trebouxiophyceae; order Chlorellales; family Chlorellaceae; genus Chlorella; species Chlorella ohadii. The sequence continues at coordinate 74,586 of JADXDR010000125.1, forward strand.
TTACTTGCTCTGTAGGCTGCGGAGCACATCCACGCCAACGAGGTCATCCTTGTGTGGGGCTACTCCCGCACCGTGCTCGCCTTCCTGCGCCGCGCCGCCGAGAAGCGCAACTTTGAGGTGCGGTGGGATTTTTCTGGTTCGAGATTGGGTTACACTGGCTGCCCTCAGCTGGCCTGCTCACCTGGGCCAGATGCAAAAGCCCATTGATGAAGTGCATGAATGCATGTGGTTTGCGCGCGCACTGCCATCAACCTGCTGGTTGATGCCCATGGCTCCCAAGTCTGCTTCCTCACCATCCTGGTCCGCCCAGGTGGTTGTGACCGAGGGCGCGCCCACGTACCAGGGCCAGCAGATGGCTCGGGAGCTGGCTGCGGCCGGCATCCGCGCCACGCTCATCGCGGACTCAGCTGTGTTTGCCATGATGGCGCGCGTGAACAAGGTGTGCTCTGCACGCTTGAATGGCATGAGTGGGGCTGGCATTCCTTGTGTTGCATGGGCGTCGGTTAGCGGTGCCATGGTGCTGGCAAGTACATGCGTGGGGTGCACTGTTGCCTGCACCGTTGCTGCCCCCCAGTGCGGCGGCCCAGGCCGTGCTGAGCCGCACCCACGCAAGCCCCGCCCATCACTCAGCTCTCTCATGCATGCCACCCCCCCCTGCAGGTGGTGGCCACAGCGCAGGCGCTGCTCGCGAATGGCGGCGTTATGGCGCCTGTGGGCATGCACATCGCGGCCATGGCAGCCAAGTGAGGGAGGGGGCCTGGCTGGCGGGGTGTTGAGCGAAGCAGGTGGCGGGGATGTTTCCATGTTTGTGGCAGCCATGGCACCAGCGTCTGTGCCTCATGCCGTCCACCACATGTTGTTGATCGGCTTGCTGTGCTTGGTGTGACACCTGCCCGCCCCTGCCTGGACGTAACTCCCTCCCTGCCAGGCGCCACTCGGTGCCGTTTGTGGTGCTGTGCGGCATTTACAAGCTGTCGACGCTCTTCCCGCACAACCCAGGTGTGTGGGTGGCAGAGTCCAGCACGCTGGGGCGGTGAAGGGCACATCCCTGCAACTGCCTGGTTGCTGGCCATGCAAGCCATGCCTGGTTGACTGGACCCATTCAGCTTTCCGTGGCTTCAACCGCACCGCCTCTCACTGTCCACTTCACACTCCACCTGCAGCCGTCAACCTCAACGACTTCAAGGCCACCAGCACGTGTCGTTAACATTTCCTCATGGTTTGAACAATGCTTCCCTTCCCGCAGCCGTCAACTTCAACGACTTCAAGGACCCCGAGGACGTGCTGCCGCTGACGCACGAGGCGGTGGGCATCCCGCGCCGCATCGCCCAGGAGACGGTGGCGCGCATGCAGGTGGGCAGAAGGCTTGGGTCTGTTTGGTAGTTGGGTGCCACTGTTCTGATCGGGCAGTGGGCATCGTCGAGGAGACCGTGGCGCACATGCAGGTGGGGTCAGTGCTGCGCTGTGTTCAGGTGCCTCTGCGGAGGGCATGGCTGGTTGAGATGCAACTGCAGCATGCGCCGGCCAAACGTTTCACTTCTGCACTGGAAGGCGCACCATGCCATGGCTGCATGTCCCCTTCACTTTACCCCGCCTCACCTCATGTCTTGCCAAGCAGGCAGAGGGCGACGAGTCCTGGAAGCTGGGCCTGCCCGCCTCGCTGCCGCAGCTGACGGTGAGCTGTGGCTAATTGGCATGCCGTGTGCAGGCAGCACACATGCAACCATGCCATGTGCCGCAACAGCCATGCTACGTGCTGCAACAGCCATGCCATGTGCCGCGACACCCATGCCATGTGCCGCAAGCCATGCCATGTGCCGCAACACTCATGCCATGTGCAGCAGCACACATGCAACCGTGCCATGTGCCGCAACAGCCATGCCATGTGCAGCAGCATCCATGCACCATGCCATGACCTGGGGAATCTCACCAGCGCTCGAGCTCAGCCCCATGCCCAGGTCAAGGAGGGCGTTGAACTCCCTCCGCTTTGCTTCTCTAACTCCCACATGCTTCTCCTTCCTGTCCGCCTCAGATCGTCAACCCCTCCTACGACTATGTGCCGCCCGAGCTGATCAGCCTGTTTGTCACGGGTGCGTGCTGCGCCTGCTGTGGGGACAGTTGGCATCTGCAACTGCATTGTGCAAACTCCGTTGGCCGTGCTGGACTGGGCTCATCGCAGCGCACGCCTGACAACCAGTTTGCAATCAGTCACTGACCGCTCTGTTTGCCCGGCCGCCTTCTGCAGACCAAGGCCATGGCTTCATGCCCTCTTACGTCTACCGGCAGCTCAGTGAGTGGCGCTGCCCTGCTTGGTGGCTAGCCTCAGCACCGGATGTGCCTGCAGCATGACATTGACTCAGTGGCCTGTTGTGCGCGCCTGCAACTCTACATGCTACTTGATGGCCACCAGGGAGCCCATGATGGTGCAATGCCTGGCATGCCACCTCTGTTGCAGGCCTGCCGCCCGGCCATGCCTCCCACATGGCGGCCGCCATGGCATGTCCAAGCTTCAACCCAAAATGCCCTTGTGCTCTTGCGCCCCGCCTGCCGCAGCCGAGTTCTACCACCGCCAGGACTTCATCCTGGACAAGCGCCAGCTGGACCAGCTCATTGGATAAGGCGGTGGAGCTGGCGCCCACAAATCAGGCGGCACTGTGGTAGAGGGCGATGTACGGCACGCAGCGCCTGCCGGTTGCCTGGCGGTGATCTTTGGAGGACGAGGCACGAACAACCCAAAAGCAGCAGCTTGCGCTGATGTTCTAGCCTGCGTACAGCAGTGCCCAAGCTGTGCGGTCAGTTGATTGCGCTGCCGCTGCTGTAACCAGGTATTGCGGCCATCTTCAATCTGGCTCGTCGGGGCGCAGAAGGCCAGCAGGCGGGTCCACCAAACAGGGCGCGAACCAAAGGCGTGCTGCCTTGGTCTGCTGCCATTGTTTTAGCTTGAGTTGGGGGCATTGACGAGAGCAGACGATGACGAGGAAGAAAGAACGGGAGGTCAAATTTGGGAGCCGGCGCCTCGGCGCCCGCGAGGCGATCGGGTCTTGGGTAGGCCTCATGTGGGCGCCCAACCCCGACCACTTGCGCTCCTCATCCTTCCGACGCACTGGTGCCCGCAATCCAGCCCAGAGAGGCTGCTAACAGCGAGCTCGCCTTTGAGGGCTCGAGCTTGTTTGCGGATTCCCCGCGAACAAGCCCCTGACCGTTCAACAGAGCATTACAAGCACCTGGGGGGGAAGCGGCGTGAGGCGCAGGCCTCTGGGGTTGTGGTCGCGCAAAGGCGACCGCCAAAATGAGCCTGGCGCCTCCACCCACGTCCTGGGCGACGGCCGAGCTCCAAGAGGTGCGCTCGACACGGCAATCGCACGCACTTCACGCCCGCCATGTGTGGCGGCGGCACATGCCCGCCGCCGCCGCCGGCGCACTCGACTCGCTGCGCTTCCCCCGATCAGCCCATGTCCGACCCCTGAGTGCAGGCGCTGGCGGGGCAGTATTATGTGCTGCCATGGCGGGGGCCGCTGGCTTCCATGGGCCGCTCCCTAGTGCGCTCCGACGGCACATGGCTCGGTGAGCGGCGCCGCAGCTGTGGCCTGCACATGCCCCGTTCTGCAGGCCCGGACTTGTTGCGATGGCATAACCTTGCATGGGCTGCATGGCTGCTGACACTGCTCCTCGTAACACTGGCATGGTCGGCCTTGCTAGACGTCGGCAGGGGCCTTGTGTGTGCTATGTGGGATTGTCCGCCGCAGCTGGCCTGATGGCATGTGCATGTTCCTGCGATCCAAGAGGCTGATCAGTGTCCAAATTTGTGCTCATGCTTTTTGTGCAGGAGGCGTGATCATCTTCTTGATCCTGGCTGGCATCCTGCCGCTCACCTTTGTGGCCATGGTGGGTGCAAACTGGAATGGAGGATTCTTGAATTCGAGCTGCCCTGGTTTGCTGGCTGAGTTTTGACCGGCATGACTATTTGGCACTGATCAGCAACATGCATACTCATTTGCTGCCCTCCATCCCGCTCCGCAGTCCATATTCTGCATGCTGGCCGTGGCCACCTGCCTGCGCGCCTTTGCGCTGCACGAGTATGCAAGGCAGCTCACCGAGCTGGCGGTGAGTGGATAGATTTGTGTGGGAATGTGTGTGGCGGTTGACAAACTTCATGATGGTGGCGTGGGGATGTGCTGTGCAGCGCCAGCCTGCAGCTGCGTTGTGCGCACATCGCAGGGGGTGTGCTGCCTGCTGCCGCTGGTTGCCACTCGCTGCCATGCGCTGCATGCTGTCATATTGCTCCATTACTAACCTTTCAACCCCAATCGCCTGGCCGCAGATGCAGGAAGGGGGCGAGCTGGACGCCCCTGAAGATGCAGCAGAGGGCACCGGCACAGCCGGCGCGCCCGGCAGCTCATCACCCGCCCGCCGCCGCACGCGGGGGCCCCGCCCTGCGCTGCTGCGGGCTGTGGCTGCCGCGGGGCGCCCACTGTCGCTGCTCAACCTGCGGCTCAGCCTGGTGGACCGCGACTTTACGGACCAGGTGGGCAGCAGTGGTGGCCTGGAGGACACATCCAGTCCCTTGCCGCTGGGTGAATGACGCGGTGCTATGTGCACGTTGCATGCTGTTGCACTGAATCACCTGCTGTGGGAGCGGCCTGGGAACCTGCACTCAGCCTGGGAACCTGTGCTGCACAGCAGCCGCCCATCCCACCCACTGTCGCTCTTTTTGCCAACAGATCTGTATCAAATTTACTGCAATGCCCTGTGCAGGATTACCAGCTGCTGGTGCGGCTGGACGAGCTGGAAGCAGGTGGGGGCGGCTTGCTGCTGCTGCTGCTGGTGCTGCTGCTGCTGCGTGCCTTGGCCGGGATGGTGCTGAGTTTCGTGCAGTTTACTGCACTACTGCAATGCCAACTGGCATCCCAGATGTTCGTGTGTACACAATTATAAGCAGTACACCGTGCTTACTGGCTTTCTGCTGAGCCTTCCCTGCCTCCGCCCTCCCTGTCGCTCTTGCCCACAGGTGCCGCCAGCCAGCCAGAGCCGCCGCCGCCGCTGCCTGAGGACCAGCTTGCCCAGCTGCCGGTGCATGTGCACCGCACACCAACCAAGAAGGGCCGCCAGATGGGCGGCAGCACCGGTTTCACCCCCAGCAGCACGCCCCGCAAGAGCTTGTTCCCAAGCCCCAGCGGCAAAGGATCAGGCGGTGTGGCCGCGGGCCGGGAGCCTGCTGCGCCGCCCGGCTGCGTGCCAGTGCTTGTGGAGCAAGCGGCAGGCGGCGTGCATGCAGCGCAGCAGCTGCAGCTGGGCTCTGCCCAGCCCCCACGACCTGCCGGGTGGGCCGCCAGCGCCAAGGTCGGC
>JADXDR010000125.1:102172-116403 GCA_025026875.1 Chlorella ohadii
TGCAGGCCGGATGCAATTGGGGGCATAAAATGCAGGCGTGCGGGCGGGCCGCGGCCTCTGTTTGTCAGGGACGAAGGCGACGCGGGCAATGAAATACGGAGCGCCGGCAGGGCAGCGGGGCCCGCCGGGTGCCGTAGTGTGCAGGAGAGGTGTGTCAGGAGGGGGATAATAACACGTTGAAAATGCGCCACGGGTGAGTGTAATCCGCAGCAGCCCAACAGATGGGGAGGGGAGAAGGCCAGTTCTGTAGGGAAGGAAGGGCGCACAAGGAGGGTTGGGGGCGCCGCGCCCGCCTGCCGCGAAAGCGGCAGCGGGCGGATGGAAAAGCAAGGGAGAGCAGAAGTGAGCCCAAAACAAAAGGGGACCGCTCAAAACGGTCGGCGGCCCACGCGCATGCGGCGGGCGCGCCGCCAGAAAGGGTGCTGATGGCTGTGGCTGAGGCGTTCGTGTGTTGCCGGCGAGCGGCGGGCGTCAACCATCATGTGTTGTGCGGAGTGTCTGTGCAGGGTGGGGGCGAGGCCGCCGGGGCGGGCTGCAGCGGTGTACAACAGCCGGCGGCAGGGGCCACACATTGGGTGGGGGCGCTCACACAGCCGCCGTCACGGCGCGCTTGCGCTTGCTGCCGCTGTCCAGCAGGCCGGCCAGGGAGGGCGGCGGCACCTGCACAGAGCAGGGTGAGTGGGGTGGCAGGGTGAGCGGGGTGGGGGATTCAATTGGGTGATGCAGCCCTGGAGCGGCAGTGATCCACACAGCACACGGCCTTGCAAAGGGCAGCAGCAGGCAGCAGCAGCAGCTTGCAAGCCGCTCAAAACCCACAAGGAGGCAGCAGCAGCTTTGCAAGCCGCGCCAGGCCCGCAATAAGGCAGCAGCAGCANGGGGCAGCAGCAGCAGCTGGGTGCCTCACCACTGCATCGGAGCCGGAGGCGAGCGAGTCTGGGGACTCGGGCGTATCGCAGCCCAGGGGCGGGAAATCCGACAGCGGGCTGAGCAGCAGGGCGGGGTCAAAGCCGGCGCCGGCGTCGGCCGCGCAGGAGGTCGGCCTGGCGGGGGGCAGGGTGGGCAGGAGGGGGTGCGGTGAGCAGGCATGACAGGCAAGCATGATTCACCGGCGGSGTGCAGCGCGCGGGCGTAGGTTGGAGGCGGCGCTGTCATCAACTTGCTGAAACTGGACAGCTTCCTGTCACGTGCTGCTGCTGCCCCGGTACCTTGCGCCCGCCCATCCACAGCCCGCCTCACTTGCTGCGCCCCGACAGCAGCTCGAGGTTGATGCTCTCCGCCGCCTTCTCGTAGTTCATGTGCAGCATGAGGCCGCGGCCCGGCGGGCTGGCCAGCCCCTCGCTGGCCTGGCGCTTGAGGCCGGCACCGGCGGCGTCGGCCGCCTCGCGCACGCAGCCCTCGCTGCCCTCTGCACCCGCCTCGCTGGACGTGTCGTCCGCGGCGCCCAGGGGCCCAGCACCCAGCAGGTGCAGCTCCAGGGCCTCCAGCGACGGAGCGTGCCTGCAAGCGGGGCGGGCGGGRGGCGGGGTGGCAGAATGTAAGCGAGGCGGCCTGCGACGAGCAGCGCGGCGATGCAGCAGCGTGCAGGCAGCACAGGCAGGTGGGAATGATCGCGCGCATGGTGCCCCTCCCTGGCACTGGGTAGGCTCACCGCGACTCCCCAAAGAGCATGGCAATGTCGTCATCGTCCTCGGGGTGCGCCGGCTGGCGGCTGGCTGCCTCCACCTCACCCACCGCTGCGGCAGGCTCCTCAGCTGCAGCAGGCATAGCGGGGGCAGGGACGCTTCAGACTCTGCGGGCGCGTCGGCGGCGCTGGCGGTCGGGGGGCGCAGCGCGGCGCGCCACAGCAGCACACCACAAACGGCCGCAGCCTTGTCCCAGCGCCATGCGCTTGGAGGCAGCAAGCGCTGCGCCTCACCGTGGCAGGCGCTGCTCTTCTCAGAGGCATTGCCGCTGCCAGCAGCCGCGGGGGCAGCAGGCGCGCCGGCCTGAGCGGCGGCGGCGGGCGCTGACGACTCGTCGGCATCCTCGCCCAGCAGCAGGCGCAGGCAGTCATCATCCAGCTCCGGCAGGTGCAGCTGTGCATGGAACGGGTCCTCCATGCCGCCGGCCAGCTCGGGCTTGGCAGCGTCAGCGGGGGCTGGGGCGGGACCGGCGGCGGCGGGGCCGGGCGCCGCGCCTGCGGGRGGGGTGCAGCAGGGGCGGCGATCGTGGGGCGATCGCGGCAAAATTTCCGGCGCGGGTGCTGATCGAGCGCTCCGAGCAGGGGGAGGGCCCGTAGAGAGGACAGAGCCGTGTGTAGGGTTTTTGGTATTCCGAGGGCGCGAGCGCGCGGCCCCCAGCTCCCGCCGCCCGAACAGCACGCCCGACCGATGCTGGATCGGGGAAGGAAAGCGGCGGGGGRGCGCGGGGCGCGGGAGCTGCGCCCGCAGGGGCTGCTGCACGGGCCTCACCTTGCAGCGCGGCCGCGGGCCCAAATGCTCCAGCCAGACTGCCAGCGCCGCTAGCGGGCGCCCCAGCCTTGCTCAGCTGCCGCTGCAGCCGCTGCAGCACCGCGGCGCTCGGATGGGCGGGGTAGGCGTAGTCCTGCGGCCTCAGGCTGCAGGCCTGCTCCGCCGCGCTGCAGGGGACGCCCAGCCGCGCTCCGAGTGCGCCCATGGTGGCAACCGCTGTTTGCACGCTGCTGGCTGCTCAAGGCTGGCGCCGAACGACTGCTGGCTGCTCCAGGGGGTTGGATGAGCGGGCGATGAGGGTGAGCGGGGCTTGGGGAGCCTTCGCGAGGTCAGCGGGCCTTGGGGTGCAGCGCAGTGCTCAGGGCGCTCGAGAAGTGATAGGAAGTGTATGGGGTGCTCACAAAGAATCGGGGAAGAGAACGGGTCGGCCCCACCGCTGCTTCACGCCCCCTTGCACTCGAGGCCATGCACCCCCTTCGGAGGCCTCCCCCACACGGCCCATCGGCGCCACATTGGCGCTTGTGACGCAATCACGAAGCGATTGGGAGCGGGCAGAGGGCGTACGGCGTAGGAGCGGCGGCAGCGACTCGGGAGCCGTCTGGTGCCGATTTTTCCGTGCGCTTGCCTGCCCAGGTCGGCCCCAGCCCCCGGCCTGCACAGCCCACCTGGAGCTCAGGGCGTGTATGCAGCAGCACAGCTCCACGCAAGGCCGCCGTGCTGCCGCCGCCCACAAGCATCACTCGACACCTGCCTTGCATGTCCCCTGCACTGCCTGCCTGCCTGGCTGGTGCTCCGATTCACATCTGCAGGGGCGCGTCATCGATGAATGAGCGGCGCCGCGCTGGGGCGTGCGCCTGGCTGGCCAACAAACAGGGGCTGGGGGTGGGATGAGCGGAGGGATATGGCGAGAGCATAGGGGGCATGTAGGGGGGATGAAGGCGGAGGGCGCGCAAGCGACGCTGGGGCGTGTCAAGAAATTGGCAAAGCAAGGCAGGCTGCAGCAGGGAGGCACAGCAGGTGGAAGAGAGAGGGAGGCACGACGACGGTGTATGCGGGTGTATGCGGGACGAAGGCAATTCAGGCGGGGTTGGTAGCGCCGCGGTACGGGAGGTGGTAGAGGGGGTGAGATGCATTGAGATGCAACGACCGGGGTAGCGGTGGAAAAAACAAAAGGAAAGCGGGGGCGGCGCCGCAGAGGGGCGCGCGCCCCGGTGCAGGAAGGCATGCAAAAGAGGATCCGGCCGGCGAGGCGGGTATTCCTGGCGGCCGTGCATGGGCTCAACTGAGCGCGGGCGCATGCTGCCCGCGCGGTGCCCCAGCCGCCGCTGCTGCGCCGCGTGCCTCGAGGCAGCGGCGCCTGCGTGGAGTGCCCCGCCGGCCGTTATTGATTCAGTTTTGCCGAGGGGTCCTGGGTAGAAAGCATTGCTGATGCCGGGGCCGCCTCTGGTCGGTCGCACGGCCTCGGGGAGGGCTGCGTCTCAACGGCTGCAGCGCTCGCCAATCAGTTTAGAAGGGGGTGGGGGCGAGCGCGCGCTTGACTGCAGGGGCGCATAGCGGGGGTGGAAGGTTGGGAAGAGGGTTCAGAGCAGCGGAAGAGTGGCAGGTGCCGTGGAGGAAGGGAGGCAGGCCGGCAGGCGGGCAGGGCGGCGACACAGCAGCTAGCACATGCAGGCGCAGCTGGCGCACAGCGCTTTCGGAAAAAGCACCAAAACTGCACCACAACCGCGCCCAGGCGCTGCCACACTGCGCACCCGTCAGGAACTTGGTGTTGCAGGGCTTGCCGTTGAGGTTTTGGATCACGATGTCGGTCACGTGCACGTCCATGAACTCGGCAAAGGCGTAGCCCTGTTGAGGGAGTGGAGGGCAGGGTGGGAGGGCAAGGGTTTTCTTAAGGGTTTCTGGGGAGCAAAACAGTGCTCATTGAGGGGCCGTTTGGACTGATCCCACGGAAAAGCGTGGCCACAGTTTGTAGCACACTTCCTTGAGCCAACCTGCCACCTCGCCATGTTCCCCTTGCACCTCAGAAATGCCAGTGCTGCACTGCTGGAGACGGGCACACCGCTCCTCCACACAAAGTGCAGCCCGCCCAGCCCCTGCACCAGGCCCCTGCCCCGCCCCCACCTTGGAGTTGCCGGTGCCGCGGTCCATGACCAGGTTGAACGCCTTGAGCTGGCCAAAGGGCAGCAGCATCTCCTTGACCTGCGGGCGGGGTGCAGGCAGGAGGCAGGGTGAGAGGGCCGGTACCGGAAAGCCCCGGCGCCTGAGCTGGCTGCTCCAGCAGCAAGCAGCACAGCTGCAGACTCAGCAAACTCAGCCATCTGGCAGCAAGGAAGCAGCACAGCTGCCACTCAGCCACACCCAGCCGGCGGCCAGCCAGGACTTGCGGCAGTCGCAAGCAGTAGGCCGGCCATTTCAATCACGCACCTGCTCCTCGCTCCAGTCGCAGGGCAGGCCGCCGATGAAGAGCTTGTGGGGCGAGTCCTGCACCACCGTCTTCACAACCTCCAGGGGCACCAGCTGCGAGGCAGGGGGCGGGGTTGAAGAGGCAGGTGGGGTGAGAGCGAGGGCAGGCGGGAGCGGAGGCGGTTGGCAGGAGCCTTGGGTGGCTTGAAACAAGCCAGCTGGTGCCACTGCCAACTGCAATGGCCAGCAAGGACAGCCGCAGGCTCGGGCGCCAGGCAGGCAGCAGACTTTGCTGCGCTTTTGCTGAGCAGGCAAGCGGGGAGCAGCGGCCTGTTGCTCACATCCATGGTGGGGTTGGGGTCGGTTGGGCCTAGCATCAGCGCCAGAGTAATGTCGTAGTTGTTGGGCCGCCGAATCTGCGCACAATCAAGCAGGAGTGGCGCCCATTTCAGCAGGGGCGGGAGTAGTGCAGGCGGCATCAGCTGAGGGTGTGCTGTGGCTGGCTGTTGATTGGCTGACTGTGGTTGGGCCGGCCAGCTCAGGAGCCTGCACAGCCGCCCAGCCCAAGCCAGCCTCTTCACCCACCTTGAGGTGCGCGTGCCTGCAAACGCCTGCTAAGCCACCAAGCAGGAATCAAACCCAAACAGCTGTCCGCAGCTCCCCCACAGCTGCCCACCTTGAGGTACGCGTCCCTAAACTTGACGCCGTCGAGCGCCATGGCGTTGGAGGCCTCCTCCACGGACCGGAACTCCACAAACGCGTACCCCTTGTCCTGCACCTGGTGCACGCCGTTGAACAACAGTTCACCGTTGCCCTGCAACAGCGGCGGCGGCCGAGGTGGGCGGGGGGCGGGGCGGGCGGCATGTGTGCACGTGCAACCCCGGGTGGGCGCATGGGTGCAGGCGGGCGCTGACGAATGCAGTCAAGTGGGCTGCACAGGAGCAGGGCCGGGTGCAACTGCAGCCACTTGGGTGGGCGCATGGGTCGCCGGAAATGCAGGCATGGGGGAAGGCCTGGTCCCACCAAACCCAGCGGCCAGCCCCCTCGTCCTGCCAAAAGCMAYCGCCCCAGAGGCTGATGCAATGCCTCAAGCTGCCCCTCCCGCCCGCCCTTGCAGCCAACCTGGTAGAGCTTGCAGGAGGTGATGGGGAAGCCGGGGGCCGCGGTGCCGCCCGTCTGCACCATGAGCTCGTTGATGGCCTGTAATGGGAGCAGGGAGCAGGGAAGGGGCTGCCTGGGTGAGAAGCGCGTGTGCTTGGTTGCAGGTCAGCAGCAGCCAGGGCATCTGAATGTGCGGCGTCCCCTGCCGCAACAGAACATCGCGCTGCCCAGTTGAGCAAGCAGGCATGCCATCCGGGCAGCGACAGCAGTGCACAGGCCATGCTGCTCCTAGCATGCACAGACCGCTCAGGCAGCAGCAGCCCTTCAGCGCACCTGCCGCAGCTCGGTCTCGCTGACGCTGCTAGGCAGGTTGCCCACGCTGCGGCGACACAAACGGGCAGGCAGGCGATATTAGTGGCCGTCATGAAGCTGCGCAGCTGACAACACCCCCAAAATGAGCATGCTACATGACGTGCAGAGGCCAGTATGCAGCAATGACAGCATCCTGAAACTGCAGCCGCCGCCATGCCCGCGGGTGGCCGCCCAGCAGCCAGCAGGCAGGCGAAACGGAAGCACCTCCTGCCCACCGGCAGCCCTGGTGCCCTGCCCACTCACTAGACGCGCTTGGCGGGGCGGGCGGCATCGGGGTTGAACAGCTGGTATCGCGCCTGCAGCTGCGCCGCCCAGTTGCGGTAGTGCGCGAGCGTGCCTGCGGGGCGGGGCGCATCGGTGGCGGCGGCAGTGAGCATGGGGGCAACAGCAGTGTTGGCATCAACTCGGCGCCGACTTGCAAGGCGGCTCGCTCGTGTGCTGCGCGGCTGCCCTGCCCAGCAGCAAGAGTCTGTGTGGCAGACCACCGCTGCCGCGGCCACATTGGCAGGGCATGAGAGCAGTTGCACCGACCCACTGGCGGCAGTCCCATGTACAACCGAGGCTGCCTCTGGTGCCGCTGGCTGGCGCTGCGGGCCATGCCCATGATGGCTGCCGCAGCCATGAATTGCCGGCTGCTCAGGCCGGCATGGAGGGCGGGAGATGCAGCTGCTGGCTGCCGCCGCCMCAACCACCCCTCAATTCAATTCAGGCAGCGCGGCGCCTCACCCTGCAGCCGCGCGATCTCTCGCGCCTGGGCCTCCAGCTGGTCCCTCAGCCCCTTCTTCTCCATGTCTGGCAGGCAGGCGGGGCMGGRCGGRGGGGGGCAGATTGACGGGTCGCACCGGGAAGGCGTGTGCGGCKGGCGGGCAGGCGGKCGGGCGCGCCGCCGGCGGCAGAGGCAGGCGGGCTGGGGGCGGCGCTCACCCGACACGGCGTCTGTGGCCAGCAGCGGGATGCCGTGGGTGTCGGTGTAGGCGGGGCTCGGGCCCAGCCCCAAGTGCTGCGCGCCCATCATGGTCTGGCTGCTGCTTGCGGCCGCCAGCSGGGTTCTGCTATCAGCGCGGCGCTCCGGGCATGCGCTGGCGCGGAAGGGTGGGCCTGCGCTGCCTCCTGTCGGGCGCCCCCGAGTGTGGCCGTCTAAGCTGGGGCAAGCGCGCCCGGGCGGTGGATTGGGCTGCAACGGGCTCTGCGCCGCTGCCTGGTGAGCGTGAGACCTGCCTCCCGAGCTAGCTTCGCCGGGGTTGCGCGACGGGGGCCAAATTTCACTGGCCACGGCTGGGTTTGTCCGCGGTGCGCTGCTTGCTGTTGGAAATGCAACGGCTCGATGCTGGCAGCGTTAGCTCATTTGGGCTCGCATGACCACCCACTTCAGCATGAGCGACCCCCGCCTCCCCACGCTTTCGCAGCGCCTGCCCCGGGTTTCTGCATCCAGCTGGGCATTCTGGAGCGCTCCGGGAGCCCATCTGCGCTCCCCAGGTGCCCACCCCGAGCCAGCCGGCGCAGCCCGTCGACAGGCCTTGCGCCCCCTTTGCCCACACCGCGCGCACGGCCAGGCCGTGCCGCCAGCGCGCTGCTGAGGCGCAAATGAGTATGCCCTTATGAGCCTCCTGACGGCTGCCCAGCCGCCGGCAGCTGCCGCTCTCACGAGCGCCAGGAGCGCCAAACGCGCTCATTTACAAGCTGGCAGGGCAGGTGTGACTGGATTGGATGAGAAGAACAGCGCCATAGCGTGGGAGGTGTCATCGGTGCGCTGTGCCGCCCTTGCCTTGACTATCGCTGCCGCAGCAGCCTGCAGCCGAGGCTGGCCCCACGACGGCGAGCACGCGGCCTCTCCAACTCGGCGCATTCCCAGCCTCATGCGCCGCCGCAATTGCCAGGCCGTGCGGCCAGCTCAGTGCTGGCGCTGCGGGCCCAGGAACTCCTCCAGAGCCGTGGAGAAGACTTCGTAGATGAGCGTCAGCGGCTCCTGTGCACAGGCGCCGGAAAGGGGAGGACGGGCGTGAGGATGTGTGGCACACCTACGCCGGCTGACCCGAGCCACATAGGAGGCTTCAAAGCTGCATGGCAGCATCACACGAGGCATAAATGGGTCGTGCGTGCCAATCAAACGAGTCAGGAGCAGTGTGCTGAGCAGGGTGCAAATGCCAAGCCTGCAAGGGCTCTGCCACACATGCCCACAAGATGCACCGTCATGCAGACCTTGCAAGCCCCCCCTCCTGCCTGACCTGCTTGTGCCAGAAGAGGTATTGCCGCCCCCAGAAGGGTCCCTTTGCCTGGAAGCGCCTGCACCAGGGAGGAAGCCGTGACAGGGTGGGCAACTGATGTGGGGTTGTGACAAGTTGGGCATCGGGTGCCCAGCTCGTGCCACCCAGTGTGCGACTGGCTGGCTCCCAGCACCACCTTGCAGGAGACTGGCCTCGCACACACATGTTGGCTGAGCATGCAGGCACAGAACGTGCCATTGCCAGACCAACCCTGTGCGGCGGCCCATGCTGCTGCACTCCCCCCAGGCAGGGGCGGTTGCCCAGCCCCAGCTGCAAGCTGCCCAGCGATGTTTCAGCACCAAATCCCGATGCACAAATGCACTCACTCCTCCAGGTAGGGGCAGTTGCCCAGCTCCAGCTGCAGGATGTCTCGGTACAGCTCGGTGCGCCCCTGGCTCAGGCTCACCCAGATCGGCTGGCTGCGGTCCCTGCTCAAGCAGGCAGGTATGGGGGCCAAGGAGGGGGCAGGCGCCTCAGGGCAGCTGGCCTGGAGATGCACGCAGAAAGTGGCAGCGAAGAGGGCAGGCGGCTGCAGCACATGGCTCGCAGGCAACATGCCGCGCGGACCTGCTGGCAGCCAGGCGTGTAAAGTCAAGCCGCCTGCCCCACCCCTTTCATGTCCCGGTGCTGCAGTCAACGCCATTGCTGCTTGCTCACCCGACTTTGCACCAAATACAGCAACAAACTCCAGTGTGCCAGGTGTGCAAAGAGGCTGGCACAGTGCGCCAAACCTAGCATATTATCTAAATACAGCCAGCCATGCCCGACTGCCCACCGCAGGTACTGGTCCACTGTGTCGTTGCAAAGAGGCTGGCACATCGCACCAAAACCCGGCAAAAACCTAGCAGATTCACTTGATGCAGCCAGGCACACACACAAGCAAAGAAGCGCGCACTGCAGATACTGGTCCACTGTGTCGGCGTTCCACCAGGAGGTGGCATACACGTACGCCTTGCTGTGCGGGTCGGGGATGTGCAGCATGACCTGGCCGGCGGGCGGGCAGCAGATGGACGGCTGGGGTGAGCTGGCGGCAGGTGGGCAGGGGTTCCAGGACCACATCCCTTCAATGCAACACAGCCTGCCGCTGTTGGACGGCCTCAGAACGCAACTGCCAATGCCGGGAGGCTTGAGCACAGTGATAAACACCTTGCAAGCAGGCCACCCGATTGTGAAGCATCGTGGCAGCAATAGCCTGCACCCCCGGCTTGGTAAGGCCAGCAACCAACCTGGCGCTGCACCAAGGGCCCGACAATCTGGGCAGTGGCCGGTGGCAGCCCTGCCCGCTCGTGACCAATGTTGCGCATCTCCAGGCACTCAACCTGCATTGGCACAGCAGGCAATGCCAGGAAAGTCAAGCTTTGAGACCGTCATCAGCAGGCCTGCAGGCTGCCGGCAGCATGTGCAAACTTACGGCCTTTCCGCCTAGTCAATGCAGTCTGCGCATGGTTGTGGGAGCACCATACTGTGCTGGGCGGCGACGTTCCAAGCTGTGCGCACCTCCACTCGCTGGTTGGTCATGAGCTGCAGGTGGCGCGTCACTGAGCCGTCGCTCAGCAGGATGACCTGCAGCCAGGTCAGGGAGCTGTCTAGTGGCCTTGAATGCCCGGGAGGCAGTGAGCCAGGGCTGGCGGCATTGTGAAACAGGGTAGGACTCTGCTCAAAGCAGGCAAGCTGCGGAGCTGCGGCTTCATGCGAGTGCAGGTTCTGAGGTTAGAGCACACGAGGCAGCAAGGTGGGGCACCCCTGCCCTGCCCTGCCTAGCTGGCAGCAGAGCAGTGCAGCAGCTGGGCGCACCTTCCAAGAAGGGGTGAGCGGGTAGGGCGTGGCCTGCCTGAATACCGCCTGCTCCTCAGTGCCCTGCATGGAGGGTTGGAGGACACAGAATGATCAGCAGCAACGTGAGCTGCAGCATAGCTAAAGCAGCGGCGGCCGGGAGATTTGGCGTGAGCACCAGCAACACAAGCAAGGCTGCCTGGTAGGGATGCCAGGTTGAGACTGTATAGCATCAGAGATTACAGCCGCAGGGACGGAGCACCGACCGCCCACAAAGACACCAACCCACCAACCCTGCTGCCTGCCGCCTTGCCTTCCAAATGGCAGGTGCATCCAAGGGGTGCCNAGCCGGTGGGCGTGGCAAGGCTGCGGCTACTCAGGCCTGTGCTGCTGCTGCTGCTGCTGCTGCTGCTGCTGCTGCTGCTGCTTTCCGTGCTGCTGGGCACACTGCTGCTGGGGCTGATGGCATCGCANCGCCCCCTGCTGAGGCCCAAACGCTGGCCTGGCAGGTACAGACTGCTAGATGTGCTGCTGCTGCTGCCTTGGCTGCTGGGAGCCTGCCATCCACTCCCTGCCGAGCTGCAGCACAGAATTGCTCTTCGTGTGTGGCTGCTGGTGGGCTGCTGAGGTCTGCTGCTGCGTCTGCAAGGTGCAGCGGCCCTGGCGGGKCCCACTGGMGCTGCAGGCGGCGGCGGCGGCGCTCGTGCCGCCGCTCCCGCCGCTGCCGTCCTGCCGCACAGAGCGGCATTGCAGCCCGCGTGCGACATGCTTCAGGCCTTGCTGCGTTCAATGCAGGGCCAGGAAAGCTTTGGGTTTGCTGCAGGGAGGTGCTTGACGAGGGTCGGCTGGGCAAGAGCCTGGGGTGCCTATGCGTGCTTGGATCACAAGAATGGATACGCAGGATTGCCATGGACCGCCAGGAGCGTGCAATAGCTGCACTGCCCTCGCTGCATTAGGAGCCCGCCCACCAAACCCACCAAACATCGCCAGGCCCCCTGCCATCGAGTGGTTGCCCTCTGCAAAACAAGCACAAGGGTCGACCGCTCCGAAATGGACTTCGTGGAACGCTTCTCGGGCCTGGCCTCTGGCCGGGCCACCGTGCCCGCCGCCAAGCTGCTCAGCTTCACGGATCTCAGCCCCCGCATCCAGTCCCACCTCGCCCAGGCGCGCAGGGGGTGCCTGCTGCTGGCCGGCGGCGGTCCGCCGCACGCGGCACGTTCCGGGCAGTTTTGGGGCGCCAGATTTGCCATGGGTTGAAAGCTGGGTCGTTCTGTTCATTCACCTGCCTGCAGGTCTATGTCACGCTGGCCCTGGCCCTCCTGCTCTCGGCCGCTGGAGTGTGGGTGTCGGCTGCCACGGGCTTTGGCTCGGGGCTGGGCATGATCGGCTTCATGGTGCGCTTTTGGTACAAGTTGTTCCGTTTGGAGTTGTGCAGAACGCGGATGCCAACGCCGCAGCCACGTGATGCTTGGAGGCAGACATCTGCAAGCGCCTTTGCAGACCTGCCGCATGCCTGAATTTCTGAGCGGCCGCTTCCTTGCGTCTTGCGCCCGCCATACATGTTGTTTCGCACCCCTCCCACACCTCTATTGCGTGTAGGTGTGTGTGCCATGGATGCTGTCTACGCCAGCGACCGCCGACAACCTTCGCAAGCGGCGCCGCCTGTTTGCGGGTGCCGCGCTGAGCCAGGTGCGGCAGCTTGATGCCGCAGCAAGCTTTGTGCGTGCCCAGCTCGGAGCTCTGATGCCCTGTGCTTGCTGAGCTGCCCGCCATCTGCTTGCCCCAAGCTGCTGGAAATTTTCGTGAAAATACATAGCATTGCTTTGAAGGCCAAGGGCTGCTGCGGGCGTGCCTCTTTTGACCACTCAAACCCCCCTCTAACCCGCTGATCGCCACCTGCAGGGCCTGCTGGTGGCGCCCCTGGTGCGCACTGCGCTGGCCCTGCACCCTGGTGTCCTCTTCACCGCCTTCGGTGCCACGGCATGTGAGTGCTGGGCAGGGAGTGCATGCTCTGTCCGTTCGCAGCCCCTCCATGCCGCAGCCGTTGTTGCTACGCTCCGCTCTCTTCCCTGCTGAGCTCCAAACTGCAAGCTTCCTTGCGGCTGTTGCTGCCAACCCACCATCTAGCAGTCTGTCAAACCCGCCGACCCATCCCTTCCCTTGCCTCGCCCCGCAGGCGTGTTTGCCTGCTTCTCGGCCGCCGCGCTGCTGTCCCCCCGCCGCTCCTACCTGTACCTGGGCGGCCTGCTGTCCTCCGTGCTCACCACCTTCATGTGGTGCGCTGTGCTGCGCTGTGCTGCGCTGTGCTGAGAATGCAGGGGTGTGCCCATGTCAAGTTCTGTGGCAGGGAAGCACAGCCGGTTTGCAGCGCAAGAGGCCCAGCCGGTTTGCAGATTCTACTGTACATGTGCGGCTCGCAGCAATGCAAGCCAGGCGCTGGCCAGGCTCCGCCTGCTTTCTGTGCTTCCCCATCGCTCGCCCCACACCTGCGCCGCCCTGCCACCTGGCATCTGCGCCCTCGCAGGATGCGGCTGGCCACCTTTGTGTTTGGCGGCGGCGCGCTGCTGTACCAGGCTGAGCTGTACATCGGCCTGGCTGTATTCTCCGGCTATGTGGTGTATGACACCCAGGTGACTGGCTTGACTAGACGGCGGGCAGCAGCATGCCGGTGTGGGGCACCCAGTTGTGGGTGTGCCTGGGTCGTTGGGCGCAGCCAGTTCGCATGGCCTGGGTCTGCCCAGGGTGTGCGGGTGGCAAGTGGCCGGGCTCCTTGCCATCGAAGCGTCAGCTAGTCAAGGACGCCATGCAAGCCAAACACATGACCAGACGTGCGGCATGCCGTTGACTTGGTTGCACTCCTAGTCATCCTCATTTCTCATTGCCAGGTGATTGTGGAGCGCGCCGAGGCTGGTGAGACCGACCCTCTGAAGCCCGCCCTGGACCTGTTTGTCGACTTTGTGGCCATCTTCGTGCGTCTGCTGGTGAGCAGAAATAAGGTGGAGCTTCGTGTATCAAAAGAAGGTCTGGTTGACCTGCTGGCCTGCCGACGGCGGTGGGTTGTGGCCATCTGCGCGCTTGCTGTTGAGCACCCCCGGCTGGCTTGCCTTGCTCCTTGGTCCTGCAAGCTGGCAGGCAGCGCGTGGCTTTGCAAGCCGTGATTGCAGACCTGGGCAGCAGGCAGCGGCTGCGCGTTCTGCTTTGTGTTGCACATCACAGCAAATCACCTGTGCAAAGTTGAAGACTTTGAATTTACACACACACTCCCGCCACCACTGACTGGCAGGTCATCCTGATGAGGAATGCCGAGAAGCGGGAGCAGGAGAAGCGGGAGCAGCAGGGGCGCCGCAGCAACCGCGGCATGCGCACCACGCGCCTGTGAGCCACGGCTCGAATGTCCGCTGGCCTGCACTCACCAGGCATGATGAAGCCCCGCTGTACAATTCGACGGTTCTGTCGACGCCTGTCCGCCCACTTGGGCCGCAATTTTGTTCTGCCCCGTTTGCTGATCAACACCACATGTAACTGTGACAACCATGTGCGTTCAGGCCCTGCAGACTAGCACCGAGGTCACCAGCAGAGGATCAGGTGCAGCCACATGACGCTGAGCGGAAGGGGTGTCGTCCTGCTGCCGCCGGCCCAGCACCGCTCCTGCTCTCTCCGCGCAACCTCAACGCACTGCGATCACTTACTGCGGCATTGCGAAAGCCCCTGCTGCCCTGCAGCGGCTCAGTATGTGGTGAGAGGCCCGGCTTCTCTGCGCGTAGGGTGTGAACGCGGGCAGGATGCAGCCTCAGCGCAAGCCAAGCGGTGCAGAAGCAGAGTTTAAAAGTCCTGGCAAGCGCCAGCGCCGCGGCGCGGGCGGCAGCCC
>JADXDR010000125.1:119509-137089 GCA_025026875.1 Chlorella ohadii
GGCGGCCGAGCAGCGGGCTGCCATTCTGGGCAGCGTCATGCTGCAGGCGGCTGGGCAGGAGCAGCAGCAGGAGCAGCAGCAGCCGCAGCAGCCGCAGCAGGCGGGCGCTGGGGCGGCGCCAGTCGGTGTGCGGCAGCCCGCAGGCGAGGCTGGGGAGGCGCAGGAGGCTGCCCCGGATGGCCTGGCCTCAGATGCCCCGTTGCGGCAGGGCCTGCCGCGCGCAGCGCACAGCGGCAGCAGCGTGTGGGGCAGCACACTGGTGTGTGCCGACCTGACGGTCAACGATGTGGCCAGCCAGTACTGGCCCTTCCTGCGGAGCGCGATGCAGGGCCAGGTGAGGCAGACAGGGGGTTGTTTGCGTCGTGTGGCATGGAGTGGGCGGACTCAGTCTGGGCAGGCNATGGAACTGCGGGCATGGCGCAGGCTTGCTGCACGAGCACAGCTTCAGCCCCAGCTGCGACCTTGCAAGCTGTGCTGTCNGCNTGGNCTCATGCGGATATTGAAAGCCGCCGTCGCNTGCCTTNGGCAGGCTGCGCGGCTGCAAGANGGGCGACAAGGCGCTGGTGGTGCANGCTGGTGAAGCGGCTGGGAGAGACCATCNACAGGCAGGCTGGGAGCTCAGAGTTGGTGGCTGTTGNTGGAACATTTCTGCGAGGGTTATGTCTTCGGGGGATTTGCAAGCTTGTGTTTTGACGAAACAGCCTGAGCATGCTGCCCAACATACCCATCCTGCCATGTGGCTTCCAACCCCTACCATCACGCGCCCCTCCCACCCCTGCCATCACCCGCCCCGCCCCACCCCTGCCATCACGCGCCCCTCCCACCCTGCCATCACCCGCCCCGCCCCTCCCATGCAGACAAGGCGGCGGTATGACACTCTCGAGGGCTCGCCAGCATCCCTGNCCGTAAGGCATGCTCACCTGCCATTTACAGTCTCCTCTCCACCCCACTCCTGCCCATGCAGACACGTACAAGGCTGCGGCGCACAGCGGGCGGCGGCCAGCCTCTGAGGTCTGCTCCCTGGTGGCGGCCACCGCGTTTGACGAGTACTTTCGGCAGACGGCTGCCGAGTCATCAGGCGCGTCCCTGTGAGGGCGGCTCTCTCTTACGGCGCCCTTCTGCCCCGGAGCTGGGAGCCCCCTGGTCATGAGAGCTGAAGAGCGTTTGGCACGTGGCCTGTGAGATGACAAGCAGATGCCGCGAGCAGTGCAACGCCCTCGCACTGCTCCGGAGCCGCTGGGAGATGGAATGTACCCATCTCCCTAAAATGCCTTCCCAACCTGAGTAGCCCGGACCGTGTACCATACTCTAACGACCTCTGCAACACCAATACAGCCCCCCTTTTCATCCCCTGGTGTTCCTGTCACAATGCATGCTGCTGTTTACCGTCCAACACTTGTGTCCCTACCACTGTTCTTATCCCCGCCAAAATTATCCCCGCCAAAAAGTATCACTCGGCATGCTTTGCCTTGCTCCACGGTAGCAACCCCTGCTTGTAGATCCCTGCCAGTCTGAAACTGTAAATGCAGTCCCAAGGGAGCTGTGTCCTGAGGCCGGCACATGTGTGGCATCCGCACACTACCACCATCCGCCTTGCATGTGCCAGGGTTTGGGCCTGCTGCTGCACACTGGAGCTGCCCTCAGCTGCCCGTCGTTGTTACAGCTCAACCTCTCTAGTCAATCGCTCGGCGTCACCCCCGCCATCATCTGAGCCGCGCCACTTGGGCTCCCGCCCGCTACCCCCCGCCGCACTGCCGCCCTCGCCGCCGCCAGTGCCGGCAAACAGGTGCTGCACCTGCTCTAATGAGAGGCCATTTGTCTCTGGCAGGAAGCGGTGCGTCCAAACAAAGCCGCCGGCAGCAATGCCGCAGTACAGGTAGAATGCGCCAGAGCCGCCCAGCCGCTGCGTCAGCGTGAGGAAGGTTTGCGCCACTACTGCATTGGCAACCCAGTTGGCGGTGGCCGCAATGCCTGTACAAGCCCAGAGGGAGGGACAGGTGGGGGTGTATTTCCAGACCAGTTGGCCAGCACTCAACATAGCCGCAGCCTGGAACAAGCGGGCAGGCTGGCAACGCATCCAAGCAAGTCAGAGCGGGGCAGCAGCACATCCTAGAGCGGATTGAGAAAAAGCCAAACCAAAGTGATTTGATGGCTCACCGGTGGCGATGCCGCGCACTTGTAGCGGGTAGATTTCAGCATTGACGGCCCAGGGGACCGGCCCAAGCCCTGCAGGACAGACAGCAACATGAGAGTTGGGAAGTCAAGTTCACCCGGTGCTGCTTCGCGCCACTACTGTAGCGCAACATGCGTGCCCCACACTATCAGCATGGCCCCCGCGCAAGGATGACACGCACTGCTCGAGAAACGGTTCCAACAACTATCACGCAAAAGGACCGCACCAGGGCTGAAAGCCGCCAGGTAGGCCACTAAACAGAACAGGATGAGC
This sequence comes from Chlorella ohadii, assembly GCA_025026875.1. Taxonomy (NCBI): domain Eukaryota; kingdom Viridiplantae; phylum Chlorophyta; class Trebouxiophyceae; order Chlorellales; family Chlorellaceae; genus Chlorella; species Chlorella ohadii. The sequence continues at coordinate 121,956 of JADXDR010000125.1, forward strand.
CACGTGTGTCGGCTTGGGCAGCCGTGTAAGAACAGGCGGTTGCTGGTACCACATTCAGCTTCTGCTGTATGCTGGGCAGCCAGGGACAAGCATGCCCCTGGTGCCATCACATTGCCTGCTGCCCCGCCACAGAAGCCGCAGCCTTGCCGCAAGCAGGCGGTGCAATCCGCCGCTGCTGCAGGGCATGTGCTGCTGCCTATGCTGCCGCCGCCGCTGCTGCCGCTGCTGCTGCCGGTCAGCACTGCCGGTGAGTTGCGCTCGGCGGCAAGGAAGGCTGAACCCAATGCCGCCAGTGCTACCGCCACTGCTGCAATGCTGGCCAGCAGCAGGCGTCTGCGGCCGGCGCGGTCGATGGCATGCATGCCGACGACTGTGCCAAGGGCATTGGTGAGGGCGGGCAGCATGGCCAGCAGCAGAGCTGCCTGGTTGCTCACGCCTGCTAGCTGCAGGATGGATGGGGTGTAGTACCTGCGACACCGCAGGGTGGAGTGACGACCGCGGTTGGAAGGCAGGCAAAGGCTGATGGCACAAGTGCACGGCAGTGGACTGCTACTGACAAGCAAAAGGAGCAGCAGCAGCAGCATGAAAAATAAAGCAACAGCCGTGCACTCACATGACGGTGTTGATGCCTGCAACCTGCTGCAGGACTTGCAGTCCCACTCCGACATGCAGCTCCTTCAGCACTGTTCGCGACCGCAGCAGGCGCCAGACGGACACGCCGGTACCGCTGTCACCGCTGCCCGCCGCCCCGCCGCTGCCTGCACCATCGAAGCCGCCGCCGCTGCTGCCCTTGCCGGGCACTGCCAGCGCTGCGCTGGCCCGCCCTGGCTGCAGCCGCTGCTGTGCCCGCTCTGCCGCTGCGGCCCGCCCCTTGCTGGCCAGCCACCGCGGGCTCTCAGGCAGCAGGGCAAGGCCAGCCATCTGGGCCAGGGCCGGCAGGGCGGCAATGCCCAGCATCCACCGCCACGTGCCCGGCACAAAGGAAAACAGGAAGTCTGCATTAACATGGAGGCAGTGATGGAGAGATGAAAGGGTGCCCGCAACACAACACAGCACCAACACCAAATGCTTGCAAGCTAAAGCACCACGCAGCGCAGCAAGCAGCAAGGCAAGGACAGCAAGGCCATGACCAGCTGCCATCTTGCCCCACCTGCAACATACGCCACAAACTGGCCGCCAGTGCTGTATGCAGGTAGGGCGGTTGGCAGGCAGAGAAAGAGCCGTTCAAGCCGCATCCTTGTGAGACCCGCAGCAGGGCACTCCAAATGCGCATTTTGGACCCAGCCATTGGACCGCTCATGCAGGCAGTCGCTCCTCTTTCTCCCTCACATGGCCAAGACGTTGACAGTCACCAGGCTGGCACGCCGTGCAGGCGGGGCGCACTCGGCAACTACAGACGGCGAAGACAAGGTGACAATAGGGGGGCATCAGTGACAGGTGCAAAACGGCTGTGGCTGCCACGCTATGGCAGCAACTACCTGGGAGGGGACAAACGGCACCACTCGCAAGCTCCACCCTAGCGCAGCCCGGCAGGGCACATCCTTGCCTACCCCAGCAGTGCAGCCACTCACTGTACACGGGCACTGTGACGGAAGCCAGCCCCACACCCAGCCCCACCAGCGCACGGCCTGCACCAACACACAGGCGAGGCAGAGGCCAGGCAGACAGGCAGATGTTGAACGGCCGCTGGGTCAGTGCCAGTCGTGATGCATTGCACCATCTGCTGCGACCGGCACAGCAACCAGCAGCTGTTGGCAAGCCGGCACATCCCGCAGCCACCTGCGATGAGCGCCCACTGCTCCTGCGCGGCAGCCATGGCTGCTGAGCCTGCTGCAAACAGTACATCTGCCAGCAGCAGGGCCGCCTTGCGCCCCAGCCGGTCGGCCGCCCAGCCGCCCAGCACTGAGCCGACGCCTGCCTGCCAGGGGGTCAGGGCGGTGAGGAGAGATGCAGATCTTTTTGAGGCTGTGCAGCTGTGCACAAGTGAGTATGGCGATCACGACACATTCAAAACAGCAGCCGCAGCAGCAGCACCTACAGCAGCAGCAGCAGCAGCAGCAGCAGCAGCAGCAATGGCCTCCTTAACGCTAGCCCAAGMCGGACAGATCACCGGGCACATTGGCCGCCCTCAGCACACCGCTACAATCGCCGCCGACACAATCAGCTCCTGCCAGTGCGCCAGGGCAGCGGGCTGCCCGGCGAAGCACGGCAGCAGGATGTCATCCCTGATGTAGGGCAGCGCGCCGCTGATGCAGCCTGCAGGGAGTGGAACAAGTGGCGGCTGCTCTCTGCCACTCTGCACAAGCTAGCTAGCTGTAGGACTGTGCATGCGAGTGCGATCTCCCAGCAGAACTCGTTCTTCGCACCCCATCCACATGCACAGCCGCTGATCGTACCTGTATCGTAACCAAACAAAAATCTGGAAAAAGGGAAAGGAGGGATAGGGCAGTGGGGAGAGGGGGAGAGGGAAGAGCGTTCAAACACCCGGGCAGGTCAAGCGGTAGCAGCCGAACAGGACTGTGAGCTCATGCATTCAGCGCCACCCCCAGCAGGGCCCGCTGCCCGCTCACCCGCCCAGGGACGCGATCAGGGTGATGAACAGCAGGGAACTGCGCTGGCTGGGCGCCGTGGCGGCAGCAGCGGCGGCGGGGGCGGCGGCAGGCCCTCTTTGAGTGGCTTGATCAGCAACCAATGGGATCTCCTCCTCGTCCAACTCAATTTCATGTCGCGTTCCGGCAGCCAGCTCCAGCTCTGGGGGCCCAAGGGCTCCGGCCCGCCGCCCCGTGCCGGCCATGCCGGCTTCTCCTGCCTGGAGCGGTTTGTGAGGTTGTTCAACAGCGTGGCACTTTGAGCTGTGTCAGCTGCTGCGTGCTACGCCCGCCACCACATGGGCGCAGATAGGCACGTCCTCAGCCGCCATCGCCGCTTGCATCTGGTACTGCCAAGCCCTGCAAGTCTTTTGGCGGAACGCAAGAGCACAATGTGCATGTGCTCCGCAGCGGTCGCCCCCGCGGCGGCGGCTGCACACAACAGCCAGCGCCGGCGGCCTGGGCAGCATGACAGCGCCCGCGCAGCACGTAAGTCGCAGCTGATGGCCCGATGCACGGCCACAGCGGCGGCCGCCCCGCCGCCAAGCGCTGGCGCTGCGGCGCTGCCGCCCTCGCTCGCACTGCACCCGCTGGTGCTGGAGCGCGGCTGCGCCACCTCCTCCCTCAGCCGCGACAAGCTCAGCCAGCAGGAGCAGGAAATGCTGATCGGCATGGGTGCCGCCATCCGTGCGCTGCAGCAGGTGCGGAAAGGGCAGGCGTAGCGCCTTGCATGTATTTGGGCCAGCATCACAAAACCCTGCCCAGCGTGCCATTGTCACGCATCTGCCCACCGCACCTGCAACCCCTACAGGACCTGCCCGCCATGCTGGAGCGCCAGCCCGAGCTGGAGCACTACAGCGAGAGCGTGGTGTTTGAGGACCGGCTGTCGCCTCGCCTGGGCCTGCCCGCCGCCTCGTGCGCCGGCAAGGAGGCCTACTCCCGCCTCTGCTGGAGCCTGCGCTTCCACCGCACGCTCTTCTTTTCCAAGGCAAAGGTGGGTGGGCGGGTAGATACAAGGGCTGGGGCTTGTGGGGACGGGTTGGTCGGGAGGTTGATGGTACCAGCCAACTTTGTGGATTGTTGATGGAGGTGGGGTGCTTGCGGAGCTGCACTCGCGGAGTCGCACATGCCGAACCTATTTGGCTGTATTACTCACCTCGCTCTCTTTCAACCCCCACCCGCCTCCCAGGTGGAGCTGCAGCGCATGTGGGAGCGAGAGCGCGGAGTGATCTGTGTGCGCTGGTCGGCACGTGCCGCGCCGCGCCTGCTGGACGGGCTGTCCGCCCGGGCAGACGCGACTCACATGAGCCTGGACGGCGTGTCGGGTGCGCCCTGTTGCTGCTGGCTGCAGTTCGTGCTCCCGCTTGCAGTGGGCTGTGTGCAAGCTGTATTGTTCTGACCGTTGCAGTTCAGGCGGCACCGCATAAGCTGCCTGCATCCAAGCGCTTCGCTTGCCCGCACCGAGCCTTCCCTGCTGCCCTGCTCACCGACCCGCGCAGAGTTCCACTTCGACGACCGCGGCCAGGTTCGCAAGCATTCTGTGGATTGTGTCCAGTACTCTGGGATGCAGCTACAGCTGCCCCTGCTGGCGCGCATGGCCACAAAGCAGCGGGCCATGGTGCCGGGCCTTGCGGGAGGCTCCTTTGACGAATGCTGAACTACCGCGGCCGGGTGCCTCCGGCTGCTGGCTGCCATGCCAGGTGCAGACCTGGCCAGCGGGCTGTGAACCCCCATGCCTGTGGTGCGCTGGCCAGGATTGAACAATGGTTGATTGAACGATTTCATGTCTGCTTGACCCCACCATTCCGGCCGCCGTGCGCGGTGTTTTGACCCCTCCAGCCTAACATGCCTTTGAACCACCAGCTCATCGTTTGCCGTCTGCTAACCCTTGCCCCACCCTACTGCTGCTATACCACCTTCAACGATTCTTCCCACCCACTTTCCTGTTGATGCTGCTGCAAAGCGCACCCTGCTCTCCCGGCGAGAAGATCGAACTTTGTGGCCATGTGTCTTCTCGCTTTTCTTCCAGCTCTCTGTTTGTAAAGAGGCTAAAACTATGTGAGAAAAAGCTGGACCCACTTTGAAGACCCCATGAAGGCCAGCACTGATTTCATTCGGTCCAGCAACAGGCTGGCGCATGCAACTTCATTTTTGCCTTCCTTTGCGCATGCTTTTTGCGGGCAGCCGTGGCTGCCTCCGGCTGCTGCACACAGTTGCCGCCACTCCCCNAGAGATGTCGCCAGACCGTAGCATGGTTGAAACGGTGGCCAGCGCGCACCGCGCATCACTGCCCTCCCTTCTCAGCTGCCAGCGGCGTGCGCACCGTTGCTTGCAGCTCCGGCACGGGCGGATCCTGCAGGTTGTGCGTTGCAAGGAGGCTGGGCCAGGTATGAGCTCACGCAGCAGCCGCCAGTTACCAGCATTGCCCGCTGTGCAGCTTTACAACCCGAGGCAGCAGCTGGGAAACGTCATGCCCAGCAAAACCAACACTCTGCCGCACCCACCTGCAGGGGCGGCTTGATGCGGGGAGATCCCGAGCGCGGCGAGGCTGTGGGGGAGCGTGGATGGCGCTCGTTCAGCAGGCGAGCGGCCTGCGGCGGGCAGGGGAGCAGCGGAGGACTTGCATGGGGAGGGAGAGGGCACCAGCGAGGGAGCGGCAGCAGCCGCAGAGCAATAGCTGCAAATCTGAACTACCATTCACCCCTTAAACTCGATCATACCTGCATGGGCCCCGCATGGATCAGCGCATCATCCAGATACTCCCGGCCCTCCGCGTCGCGCTGGCGCCCTGCAGGGCAGGGGCCCACGGCCTGCGTTAATAAGCTTAAACGGTGTGCAGCGGCACTGCGCACAGCGCCATGCAGAGCCAAGCCCTGCTTGAGACATTTGCAGCGGCTAGCTTGCCCACCAGCATGCAGCATCCAGCAGCCAGGGTCTGGCGCCGGCAGCAGACACAGCAAAGGCAGCAAGCCACGCCCCACAGCCCAGACAGCCCACCGGGTGAGCGCGAGTGGAAGAAGCGGAGGGAGAGGGAGAGGTCGGCCAGGTGTGCGCCTGCCCCGCTGACAATGGGTATGCGCAGCGCGTGCTGAGCTTGCACTTTCTCTAGATGCTCCAGGTCGAGGCTGGGGGCAGGGCGGAGGAGGCAGAAAGACAGGCGGTTGCACGGCAAATCGCGTCATGCAGCCCCTGCCGCCACAGTGCCCGCCCGCCTTCCCTGCCTGCATATGCTGGCTTGCTTGTCCCCACCCACCTGCCGCCTCCGATGAACTCATCACTGCCGGGCGCCTCCTCAGGTGAAACAGCATACAGCGCGGCCTGTAACTTCTTTGGCTCCTGGGTTGGCCCAACCTCGAAAGTCAGCTCCTGCGGCAGCCAGGCGGGCGGGCACCCTGTTAGCGCACGCAGGCAGGCGGCCGTGTGTCGATGCCTGCGGCTCAGTGAGATGGTGCAGGGCATTCGAGCTGTTGCAGGCGGCAGCTAACCAGCCGAGGCCAGGGTGAAGCGTACAAGCTGCGCCTTGTGAGCACCAGCGAGCACCGCACCTGATCCCACAGGATGGGCTCGTCGGGTGCAGTCCCGCCGTCGCTTCGCGGCTCGGTCGCCAGCCGTCCAAAGCCGGGCACCTGCATGCAAGTAGCTGATGGGTGCCTGACCACGAATTGGAGGTCTGTGCCTCACCGGTTTACACAAAGCAACTTGGCCGCTGCTGAGCGCGGCGAACGCCCCTGCTGCCCCTGGCTTGAAAGCGGGAAGCTTTCCTGGGCTGCATCGCGCACCTCGCATACGCAGTACACCTCCCGGCCGGCAAGCCCTGGCTCGGATGCCGCTGGCGAGGACTGTGAGCCGCTGGCGGAGTGCACCTGCAGGAGGGGGGTGGCGGCGCTGGGCGGCAGGCGGTCGGCGGAGCGGGCGGGCTGCTGCAACGCCACAGCGAATGAAGAGATGCGCAGCTAGCGCCCTGCTGCAGCAAGACCATACTCTTCTCTCCAAGAAAGCCCTGCCAAGCTCCCCGACAGCCTGGCCAGCGCACCTTCACTGCTATCCTGCCCGCCTGCATGCCTCTGCTTGCTGGGAGCTTGTGCTGCCGCTGTGAAGCCTGCACGACAGGCTGCCAAGCCACCGAGTCCCCAGCTGCTGAGCAGCTCTGACGCAGTGAGAAGCGCCTCAGCTGGGCGTTCTGATCTAGGGTGAGCTGGTTGCAAACAGGCAGGGCAGAGGCCAGGCAGCCATTCAGCAGATGTCGCAGCTGCCGCCCGCCGTTAATCAGTCCTTTGATGAAGCTGTGTCTGCTGACGCTTGCCCGTGGTTCAGCAACTTTTCTATTCAACTGAACNATAGTTCCTCCTCCAAGCACGGCGTGAGCTGCCTGCCACCCACACAGAGTCGATTATTACAAGGCGCTACGGTCGACTGACCCACAAAATGCACACGAATATTGCTCTGCTTCGCGGCTACTCAACATATCAAAGGCCGCCCGCACCGGTCCAGGTACGCTACTAGGCCACAGTGAGCTGCCAGCTGCGATCGGAGCATGCCGCGCTAGTGCGTGCTGTGCATGCCGTGCTGCGCATGCTGCGCCATGCTGTGCTGTGCCGCCTACCATGCTTCCCCCAGCAGCTCCCCTCGGTTGTCGGTCTCGTTGTAGCGCGCCCAGTCGCCGGCAATGGGCGCCGCAATCAGGTGCTCCTGCGGGGCGCGAACACGCAAGCAAGTCAGCGTGACCTAAGTGTGAATGGACTGGCATGCAGGGTGTTTGCATTCCAAGCGGCATGCCAGGGCTGGGCCAGTTCAACCTGGGCCACCCAGGAGCTCCCGAACCTCAATGCCCCAGCTGTCCTCGGGTCAAATAGCGCTGTATGCGGCTGGTGCCACCAGCAAACACAGGCAGCATGCAACTGCTGCATTCCCATTCCTCCCTTCCTCGGGAAGTGAGCCCCACAATGCCAGCCCAGCCCCCAGCCGGCTCTCACCGGGATGCCAAAGCTGGCCACCAGGGTGCGCCAGCGTGGCGCCAGCGTGGCGCACAGGCGGCGCACGGCGTCTGGCACCGCCCGCCCCGCCTCCACGGGCAGCAGGCCCTCGCACAGGAACCAGGCCAGGTCCTGAACGAAGAAGAGGTATAAGGTAGAGTCATAAGAAGACGTCGGACACCTGCTGACGCAGCATGGCGGCTCGGAGCATGGCGGCTCAGCCCATAATGCTACCCAGCCCAGATGAACCATGCCACCTCAGCAACAAACCAGCCAGCCGAGTGACAACTAAGCCGCAAAAACACCCTTGCTTGCCTGCTCCAGGCGGTACAGGGCGTACAGCGTCACCACCGGCTGCAGCAGGTCGCGCAGCGCCGGCGACAGCGGCCGGCCGCCCGCCTGCCCCGCCAGCGTACGTGCACAGGCGGCCAGCACCTGTGCGTGGCGGAGTCAGGTGAGAGTATAGTTATGGCGGCAGGAGTGGGGATTCATGCATGCCATGCAAAGGCTGCCCAAGGCTCATCTGGCCGTGTCTCAGTGCTGTGCACACAATGCTGCAATGGCTGCCACGGATTCTATACAACTGGCCTGGAAACCAGCACGCACCTCGCGCTCTGCGTACGCCTGCGCCGTGTGCTGCACTGTGTCGCTCTGCTGCGTCATCCACACGTCAAACACCTGGGGGGGAGAGGGAGACAAGGAGGGTGCAACAGGGCAGGTAAGCTAGCTGTTCATGCAACGCTCATGCAAGGCTCCCACAACATACCTCCCCAGTAGCCGATGAAGCCACACGAGCCCACTACCTGCTGCCAACGCTCGAGCCCAGCCACCCTCTTCCTTCTATCCCGTTGCACAATGCAGACCCCGCCCAACCAAGTCATCAACACCCACACCAAGCCCACTAATTGCCCACCCACCTGCTGCCCGTTGCTGGCGGGCTTCATTGCGGCCAGCAGCTGGGCCAGCAGGCGGCCCTCCCGCATCGTGAACAGCTGCTGCAGCACCCCCAGGCTCTCCAGGTTGCCTGCAAGCAGTCAAAACATGAAAAGACGATACTCTGCTTGGTGGTGGCGCATAGTACCTGCAGTGCCCGTACACGCTCCACGCGCTGTGCATGGACAGCTTGTTGTCAATCCAGCAGCAGTGCCTACCTGGGGTGACGGCGGGCGGGCGCTGCTGCGCAGCTGCCAGGCGGGACCGCACTGCGGGCGTGTGCACTGACGCGGTCAGCTCCTTGGCAACTGCAGAGAGGGCAGAAAACAGTGTGCGCTTTCAGACAGCCAAAAGAGTGGACAGCATTAGCTGCTAGGTTGCCCACTCCGCAAATCGTGGCATGCACGGCTGCACAGCAGCTGGGCGGGAAGGCAACCAAGGAGCCTTGCCGGAGGGCACCAGCAGCCTCCAGCAGCATGTCCCTTTTCTGGAGAGGAGGCAGCGATTCTGAGGCAGCAGCAGCAGCCTGGAGCATCAGAGCAAATGCCTCACCCTTCTGGAAGAGCACCCGGTTGTCCCCCTCAGCTGTGATGCCTGCAGAAGTGCAACGGCAGGCGTGGTTGCTGCGTTGAGATTCATATTGCAACAGCTGGATTGCAGGAGGCCGATCCTGGGCCAACAATCGGCAACGAGCAGCAGTGCCCGCCAGCTGTATTAGCACTTGCAAGGCACGGCAACATTCTGAGAAGGCCAGGCCCAGCAGCTGCGCACAGCCCACCTGCGTGCGCAAAGCCCAGGATGCTGCCNAAGCGGTTGCAGGAGAGGTAGCCCTGGCCGCCGCAGCGCTCGCGGCACGTGGTGGCGCACTCCTCGTTGTTCCACCCGCACAGCGGCTTGATGGAGCAGCACAGCATGACGACCTGGTGAGCAGACAGGGAGGAGAGGTGGGGCGGGTGGGGGCTACGTGCTGGTTGGGGCATGGGGTGGCAATGGCAAACAGTGGCCGGCAGTGGAGCACCGCAGGGTTCAGCAACCTTTTGGCCAGGTGGGTTGGGAGGTGTGACAGCGGTGGCACGAAAGTGGCCGAGACACCAGCACATCACACATCCCACGGGCACCAGCTGCCGCACAAATGCCCAGAAAGAGGTCTGCCCACCTCGCGCGCTGTGTCTCCATCCACCTGCTGCCCCGCAAACCCACTGGCCGCCGCCCAGCGCTCCTTCACTACACTCAGGAGCAGGCGGGCAGATGGATTTGAGCGCTGCGGCGACAGATGAGCTCCTGCATGTTATTAGCGAGTCCTTGTCCGCAAGGCCGGCTGTCGGATGCTGAGGATTGAACATGCAGACTACCCAAACGCACAAAGCTGCCAGTCAGCAGCAGCCTCACTCATGGCCGGCCCTCTCACCGTAGTTGAGCCCCAGGTTCAGCGCTGGTCAGCAACAAACCCACTTGCCACAGCCAGCCCTCTCACCGTAGTTGAGCCCCAGGTTGAGTGCAATGGTGGTGGCCAGCAGCGGCGTGAGTGCGCGCTGCTGCAGCTGGTACGCTAGGATGGGCGTGTCGCTCTTGCCCCTGCGGGTGGCAGGCGGTTGCAAGGTTGTAAGCGCAAACGCTGCATCGCTCGCAGGGTGCCTCCCGTGGGCGGGCTGCCGGCTCAAGCACGCAACCAGTTGACAGCGATAAGGTGCATTGCTTCCCTCCAAAACAGAGCCACCGCGCCCCTCTCTGCCTCACGTGGGGCCCACGCAAAGGCGGGAGGCCGCGTAGCGGTAGGCGATGGTCAGCGACATCTTGGAGCCGCTCTGTGAAAACAAAAGTATGGCAACGGTCAGGGTGAGCCCAGTATGGGCAGCGAATAAGCCAACAGTAGCAGGGAGTGCCGAATAGAGCGGCAAAGCGGCAAGCATCATACACACTGCTCAGCACTTCCCAGCCCTGCTGCCGCTCCCCACCCATCCCCACCAGCTCCCAGCGTCACCTGCATCATGCTGGCGATGCACACGCGGCCGCTGAGCAGCTGGTCGGCGACCTTGAGAAAGCGGTCGCGAGCGCGCGGGATGTCGCTGCAAATGCAGATGCATGGACACACGCGTCACACGTCAGCATGCCTTTGGCCATGCAACCGTGGCTGGCCCGAAAACGTGCCCAAACTATGGCCAGCCACTACTGCCGGGCGGGTCCCAGTGCAAGCAGGCGTGCAGCGCGTGACGCTGCTGCCAAGCAGCTGCCCAGTGCAGTGCACACTGCAATGCACACTTGTTGGCGCACCTGCGGAAGGAGCCGTCTCGCTCCACCTGTGAGAAGGCATCCAGCAGGGCGGAGCGCGGCACCCGCACGTCTGCACAGCAGGCAGGAGGGCAGAGGAGCAGTTTTGTGGTTGAGAAGGGGGGAGCAGGGCCACCAGGCATGTGGGCCTGCCGTGCTGCACAACAGCGAAACGGCACCGGCAGGATGGGCAGCTGAGTGCCTTGCAGCTTGCGGCACAGCGGAAGCCACACTCACGGTCGAACCAGAGCTTGCCGTTGTCCACACCATTGCACCTGCACACATGATCGCACACATGGTTCTAAGGGCTGCGTCTAGCTGTGGTGAAACAGGCAAACATGCTGAAACAGGCCAACATACCCTGCCAAGCACCCCGCTCCTGCCTGCCGCTGTTCTGCATCTACAGCCCGTGCCGTCCTCCCAGTTGCACTCCGCGCCAGCCGCAGGCTGCTCGCTGCCTGCTGTCAGGATACACTCTGCTTGTGATGCAGGGGAAACCGGGTGCTGGACCAATGCTGCCTGCTTGTGCTCACCCCATCTTGTGGCCCATGTCCTCGATCCTCACACCCGGCATCGGCCGCATGCCCTGCAGGGCAGCCGGGCGCAGGGCGCGGGGCCAGTGGAGCGAGTCGGCTGTGCCCTGCTCGCTACAGGCTGCCCACCTGCTGCGGAATGCTCTGCTGATATGCCTCATTTCATCCCAGACGCCACCAGAGGCAGGGAACCGAGCCAGCCATTTGTTTGGCAGCACGTATGCCCAGAGTAAAGTGTCAGGGCGCCTGACCTGCTTGTTGCGGATGGGCACCAGCAAGCCGTGGATTCCATGGTTGGTGCCGCCAATCAGCAGCTGCGCAAACACCACCGCCCACTGCAGGCGGGAGGGACCGAGCAGGGCAGGAGTTTGTGCCGTGCGGTGCGGCTGGAAGGAAGCAGCTGGACAGCAGGCGTTCAGGTCAGCAGGGTGAGCAAACCCCAACTGTGAAGCAAGGGTGCCAACAACACCTCCTCACGTGTGCATGCACCGCGCTGTTGGTGATCCAGTACCTGCAACGCGATAGAGCAGGAAGAGTGCGGTCGGCAGAGTGAATGTAATGCTAGCAGCTCCACACAGTGACCTCTAGCTACAGCTGGCTGGCCATAACTACCTGCCCCGAGCCCACAGCCCAATCGCTGCCCCGCCATGCAGGCATGCCCAAATGCAAGCTGGCTGTTATGCCGTGCTGTGAGCAAGCTGCCGTAAATAGCCCGTAGGCCCTCACTTCTGGCCCAGGGGCGTGGGCGTGTGGATGATGAACTCGTCTGTGGCTGCGTCAAAGGTGGCCGTCGTCTGCATCTCCACCGCGTTGTTGCCTGCGGCGGCAGAGAGAGGTACCGCTGAGGTCCAGTGGGCATGCAGGCCTTGCACCGGGTGAAACGTCCGCATCTCCACCACAATGGTGCTCGGCACATTGAAGAATCAGAGGGCTTGATGAAGCAGAGGGGCCAGTGGGCAGGCAGGCAGCATCGTTTCAACTGGTTGGCGCCTGCATTGACCCGCTGTCGCCAGCAGTTGCAGAGCACGATTTGGGCGCAGCAATGCCCAACGTGCAAGCAACAAGGGCCAAGCTGCGTGGGTAAGCACAGGAGGCAGGAGGGCCACCCACCGTAGCCCAGCTCGGTGAGCGCGAAGCAGCCCACATCGTCCAGGCTGGTGATTCCACGCAGCAGCAGGTCGTGGTGCCGAGCCGTGCCCAGCTTGAGCACCTACAGATTGGGAACAGAAAGAACCTGCTGAGGTTTATGCAACATGCCTGCAGGCAAGCTTTGCACACCAACTGCACAGGCCCCGCCTGCCATGCATGGCATTCGGGCAGCTGCGGCATGCACACCGCTCACCGTGCCGCCGAAAAGATTGAACTGTATGAGGGGGGAGGGGTTGCAAGGAAGAGGGAGGGGGTGGGAGGGCATGTGGTGCAGCCGCATGCTTGGCGAGCCGATCCGCACGCGCTGTGCCTGGCAAAGCATCTGTGTCAACACATTTTACAAACAAAGTCCAAATCTTCCTACCTGCACCGTCATTTTTGTGGCCATGGACACGTCTGCAAAGGCAGCCACCTCGTGCGCCGCGAAGATGCGCATGGGGTCGCTGCGGAAGTCCTCGATGCGGAAGCAGCCGGAGCGGCATAGCACCTGCATGTGTTGGGTGGGGTGCCATGTTGTGGGGTTGAAAGAGGGGGGCGGGAAGAGCCACGGCATGCACATGCCACTTGAAAGGCATGCAAATCGTGCAGCCAGGCAACACTTTCTATGACAATCATGTCAACCCTCGGCCCGGCAGGATAGGCACATGGCGCACCTGCAGGCGGCGCAGCGCCAGCTCTCGCTCCTCCTCCAGGGGGATGGCATACCGCGGCACAAACAGCTCCGACCGCATCAGCTCCTTCATGGTGGCGCGCTCCTGCCATGGGGGAGTTGAGCAACGCCAAGGGGGCAGGTGAGCCTCCGGGGCGCAGAGGCGGCAGCAGGCGGCAGCGGCGGCAGGCAGTGGCGGCGGTGGGGGTTGAACAGGTGCTTCGGGCCTGGCACCCTCCTCGACATGCTGTAAGTAGACCCACAAATGTGCTGCCGGCAGCCACGGTCGGCGGGAGAAGCAGGGCCGCGTCACTCTGCTCGCCTGCCAAGAGTCGTGCTCCAGCAGCGTCTGCAGCTCATTCTGCACGTCCCCAGCGCTCGTATGCTGCGATCCAATAGTCGCGACCTCCGCCCCGACAGCCGCAGGCGCCAGCAGGTGGTGGCGCAGCTTGGCCAGGCGGTGCAGGGCCGGATCTGTCATCGTGATTGGTCCCGCGGGTTGCCCGAAACCGCTGATGCTCATGGCTGGCCGGAAACGTGGCCTTGAGGGCGCCGCTGCGGCGCCCGCTGCGGCGCCCTGTCCTCGTCAGCGCGGAAGTCGAATGCCGGCACATTGGCTTGCCTCCATGCACATGTTCAGGCCCTCATGTGTGTCACGCCTCTTGGAAAAGCAATTCCCAGGTGACAAGGAGTCGCTGGCATGCTCACGGCAAGCACACTGATCATTGCATGCACGGCAGTGCGACGGCAGGGTACCCCTGTGAAGTTGTGGTCGAGGCAACATGTTGCAAGGCTTGCCAGGGCATGCAGCAATGCTGCTTCTATGCATTCATTTTGATCTCGGTGCAACCGCAGGCATGGGCATGAGGGGACATTCAACGTGGCGAGCCCCCACGCTCTGCCAACCGCCCTCCCTCATGCCGCATGCTCCCTCCACCAATCAGCCGGCCTGCCGCTCCTGCTGCTGCTCCCGCTCCAGCTCTTCCACCAGCCGCCGCCGCTCCTCCGCCTGCCGCATCCTGGCCAGCGTTGCGTCCTCCAGCTTGCCATTCAGGGCATGCACGCCCGAGGAGCCGCCACCTGGCAGCCCGCCAAAACTTGAGAACGCCGCTGGGAAGGCTGCTGCAGAGCCGCCGCCGGCTGAGCCCGTGCTGCCGCCACCTGCCGCTGCTGCCGCAAAGGCCGGCCGTGCTGGCGCCTGGCCAGAGCTGCTGGCGGCGAAAGCTGGGCGAGCACTGAAGCTGCTGGGTGCCCCGGCTGCTGCAAATAGCGGCGCCGCAGGCTGCTGTGCTGCTGCTGCGCCGCTGCCGGAGCGTGCCCCTGCCGCAAACAGCGGGGCAGCCGGGCGCGGCCCCAGCCCGCCCGCTGGCACAGCCCCAGCCGAAAATGCCGGCGCTGTCGCCGCAGGCGGCAGGCGCGTTGCTGACGCATCCACTGTCCTGCCGCCCAGGCCGCTGCCTGCCGCTGCGCCGGCCTCCTCGCCGCCTTCTGCTGCCGCCGCCGCCTTGTTGAACGGCACCACCAGCAGCGGGTTGGTCAGCGTGCCGTTGACTGCGCCTGCTGCAGCGGCAGCACCCGCTGCGTCCGCCATCACCACCAGAGCCGAGCCCTTCCGCTTCTTGCCCTCACGAAGCACCACATCCTCCACAGGGCCGTGCGCCGCAAAAATGGCGCGCAGCTGCGCCGCGCCATACTCGCCATCCTGCGACAATGATGCGGGGGCCGGGGGAGAGCACCGGTTGGCTGGGAGAGGTTGGGGGGCGAGGCAGCATAGGTGATGCATACCATGCATACCACCAGGCTGGGCGGCAGCAGGTCCGCAAGCTGCATGCAGGCGCAAAGGCAGATGCAAGCAAGCTGCAGTGCTACAAGGAAAGTAGGATCCCAAGGAGCTCCCGAGTGCCCAGCTGCTCACCTTGCGTGACCACGACACCTTGAGCGTGCGCGTCAGCCGCTCCTTCATCTCATCACTCAGCACATCTGGCTGTGCGCCGGCTGCACCTGCCGGCCCTTGCTGCCCGCCCGCTGCAGGCTCGCTGGC